>CAUYUJ010000612.1:68030-100530 GCA_963575745.1 Prorocentrum cordatum
GACCGCCTCATCCCACTTCCTCCTCCTCCTCCTCCTCCTCCTCCTCCTCGCACGCATGACTAACGTAGTCCCTCAGTTGCACGTCTCAGCCTGCTGTAGCAGCTGTGCCCGAGCGGCACGAGCACACGCAGAAATATCCAGAGGCACACGAGATGAGTGACAGCGTGCGTCGCACACCTAGAATGCAATGATCATGCGCTGACATGTTAGGCTCATAGATTCATCAGAGAGGCTCCTGGCGATACCTAGCCTGCTGTCAAGAAAGTCTTGCATGGGGCGGGAGGGGAACCAGACATCGAGCACCGCTCGCCGCAGAACAGTTAGCTAACCGAACCGCACGCTGTCGGTCCGCGTGCGCCATTCTTCTTTCCATCGTCCACCCCCCACCCCAAGTCTGCACTTATGCACAACTCCGCACTGTGCCTATAACGTGGGCTGGGCGTTTCGCCTCGGAGGTCCTCACCATGTATGACCCTGAAACTTGAAATTTGCACCTGCTTCACGGACGGATGGAAGGTCGTTTTCGAACTGGCGCTCTCACCTTAGCGCCGCGCACATTCGTCTTAACAAGTTGCAGCAGGCTCACGGGTGAAGGGCGAGTCGTTTTCGAAATGTGACTCTCGCCTCAGCGCCGCGCACGTTCGTCTCACATGTTCGCAATCGCTTCAAGGATGGAGGGCGTTTCTTTTCCAAAACGTGGTTCTCGCCTTAGCGCCGCGCGCACATTCTCTTTGACAGTCCACAACAGGTTCAAAGGTTCGTATGGCTGAAAGACCAGGAATGGTGTTCCGGCACTGTTTACGCTTGACAGGACGCAACAGTCACGCTGATGCGCGTTATCGAATTCCATGGAAAATCATTTTGGCACGATTTGGAATTGTCAGGACGCAACGGTCACGTTCATTTGCGGCGCTGAAATGCCGGGAATCGTGACTTGGCACTATGGAGGAGTCTCAGAAGGTTGTCTTCCAAAATGGCACTTCCAGCAATGAGCATCAATTCCTACAGGGACCTATTAAGAGGGAGCTTGGACGGATGGTGCTTTGCAACATCGTTCATGCGCCTTGGGTTTACGCTGGTCCTCCTCCTCCTCCTCCTTTTCCTCCTCCTCCATTTCCTCCTCCTCCTTTTCCTCCTCCTCCTCCTCCTCCTCTGCCTCCTCCTCCTCCTCCTCCTCCTCCTCCTCCTCCTCCTCCCCCTCCTCTTCGTCAACCTCCTCCTCCTCCTTTTCCTCCTCCTCCTCCTTCCTCCTTTCTCCTCCTTTTCCTCTCCTCCTTTCTCCTCCTCCTTTTCCTCCTCCTCCTCCTCCTCCTCCTCCTCCTCCTCCTCCTCTCCCCCTGGGGTGCCTGCCGCCGCCCGCTTCGTCCACCACGGGGCCCGCGGCGTCCTCGACTTCCTCGTCGTCCATGCCCCTGGCCCACGCACCCGCGAACGAGCCGAGTGCAGCGGCCAGCGCTGGTGGCAGCTACGCCGAGTCGTCGGGCTTGAGCCGCGGGAGGCGAGATGGAGAAGTGGTGGTCGCGACGAGGGCTCCATCATCCCAGGCCCCCCGTTGAAAGTCCGCTTGAGGCGGCTGCCTGCTCCTGCCTGTTGCTCTGATTATTCTTCTCCCTACACTCGTCCCCCTGCTACTTCTCCACCTCCTCCTCCTCCTCCTCCTCCTCCTCCTCCTCCTCCTCCTCCTCCTCCACTCCTCATCCTCCTGGTTATCTTCACCATCACATACGCCCACCATCATAACCTGCACCGACCACCAGCACCAACCACCACCACTGTCACCATCATCACCATCATCCTCATCATCAGCAACGCCCTCGTCATCGCCATCGTCGTCACAATCACCATGATCATAACATGAGAACTGTCATCATCATCATCATCATCATCATCATCATCATCATCATCATCATCATCATCCTCATCATCATCCTCATCCTCATCCTCATCCTCATCCTCATCCTCATCCTCATCATCATCATCATCATCATCATCATCATCATCATCATCACCAGCATCATCATCATCATCATCATCATCATCATCATAATCATCATAAGCATCAGAATCAGTATCATCATACTGCTGATTATCCTCATCCTCATCACCGTCCTCATCCCCACCCTCATCCTCATTCTCGGCATTAGCATCATCATCATCAGCATCATCATCATCATCGTCATCATCATAATCATCATCATCACCACCATCATCATCATAATCACCATCATCATCATCATCATCAGCATCAGCATCAGCATCAGCATCATCATCATCATCATCATCATCATCATCATCATCATCAGCATCAGCATCATCACATCATCATCATCATCATCATCAGCAGCATCATCATCATCATCATCTCATCATCATCAATCATCATCATCATCATCATCATCATCATCATCATCATCATCATCATCATCATCATCATCATCATCATCATCATCATCATCATCATCATCATCATCATCATCATCATCATCATCATCATCATCATCATCATCATCATCTTCGTCAGCGTCAGCGTCAGCATTCTCAGTATCATCGCCATCGTCATCGTCATTCTCATCGTCATCATCATCCAAGGCTCCACCAAAGCCAGAGATCGATTTTGCGTTCGCAAGCCAAGCAACTGTACGACGACGGACAGGCTCGTGCCGAGGATCAGCCGGCAGCGGAGGAAGGGAGGGAGCAGGAAGGAGGACACCACCACCGACTAGGAGCGGAGGGAAGGAAGGTAAGGGAGGCCGGGCGAGAGAAAAAACTACGGAGCTGATGCACGCGTTAACGCCCAGGCGAGCGTACCTGGCGGTTCTCAGTTTGCTCCTGGATTAGAGCTTGGAGAACGACCATCCAGCGCTCCACCCCAACCAGAAATCGGTTTTCCGACCGCAAGCCAGACAACTGCACGCGTCACGACGACGGATCGGCTCGTGCCGAGGATCAGCCGGCAGCGGAGGCGGGGAGGGAGCAGGAGGTAGGACACCACCACCAGCCAGGAACGGATGGTGAAGGACCAGCCTAAGTTCCGAGAAGGCTGCCGGCCGAAAGCCGACAAAACTGTTCAGAACACTGCAAGCAGCTGAAAACGGGCCACATGAAGGCCCTGGACGCAGTTCAGAATAGCCGCGGCGAAGGTCGAACTCATCCGGCGAGGATAGCTCTGAGCAATCTGGGTCCAGAGCTTGCCCTAGGCTGGGTCCCGGTCCCGGCCAGCAACTACTATGTGATGCTTGTGCGAGGGCACGCTGAGACCGCCACGGGCATCGCATAATTTGTGCAGCCTGCTCTTGAAACCGCTTCCCCACACCTGGAGCCGGGTCCGCTTCTGCCACTGGGCCCCACATGCACAAACATCAAAAACGAGGTTCCGAGACGAGGACGCGGAGGCGAGTCTAACGGGCGGGGGAGGGGACCAGAGGGAGGAGGGACTCTCGAGGAAGGCAGGGACTGGGGATCCCCTGGCGCTCGCAAGCCCGAGTGACTTTCCTCGGGCGGCGGCGGCGAAGGCGCGGACTTCCAGGCCTGGAAGGCTCCAGCAGATCGCGCCATGCGCGCACCAGCTGCTGCCTGGAGGCTCGCGCGGGGCCTGCGACCTGCCGTTGCACGTCCAGGATTAAGTCGGGCATGTCCCCCTTCTGGGGATTTTGGACGAAATATAAAACATACAAGCAAAATGCTCAAAGACGACCGAAAATGTTCGAACAATCGTCCCAAGACTACTTGTTTGACTATTGTTTGAATTCTCCTCCTGTAGAGGGACAGGCCCGACTTAAGCCCAGCCGAGGAAGGCGCGCGGGATAACTGGGCGGCCCAGGTCAAACCACGGGCGAGGAACGAAACCAGCAGCTACCACCCCGCGCCCCAGATGTTTCACCCCTCGCCTGAGCACCTCGGAGCCCGCTTACGATTGCGAGTGGCGCAGCCATCGCGGCACGGAACGGTCGCGCACGTCGCAGCATCTCCCTCGGGGGGACCTGCCAGGGTCGAGGGCAAACACTAGCAGGTGAGTTGGCGAGTGTCACGTCCTCAGCACCAATGCTCGACCTAAACGTTCGTTTGGTTTTCGTTTGGTTTTCGTTTTGCTCTATCACTGCCAAAGCGAAAAACAAACCACAGCCGAAGTCCAGCAAAACAGCGCTTAGGTCCAACCCTGCCTCCCAGGGTGGCTCTCGTCGCAGCGAAGGCGCTGGCGGGCCATCGCCAGGCGGTCGCTCCGCGGCGCCTCGCAATGGGCCCGCGGGGCGCGCCCCAGGGCGGGGCGGCGCCCGGGGGCCCTGCCGCGCGGGCGGCCGCGGCGGCGAGCAGCTCCGAGACGTGGCCCCCCCACTCCACCGCCCGCGGGGGAGCCGGGGCCAGCTCCGAGAGCGCGCGCGCGCGCCCGCTCGGCGCATGGCGCTTCAGCGCCGCGCCCGGGGCCCAGCGCCCAGGGAGATTCCCCTCCAGCGGCGTCCACGGGCGGTGGAGGAGGTCATGGGGCGCTCCTCCGCGGCGAAGCGCGCGCGCCATGGCCCCTGGGCCCCCGCGCTGGAGCTCCGCTGTGGCCTCCGCCAGCCAGGCAGACAGATCGCCAAGATTGCCCGTCGGGAGCGACCAGACGCGGCCCGTCGGAGCTCGGGCGCGGGCCTGCAAGACCCGGGAGCAGGGATACAGGAACGGCGCCGCGTCCAGGAGCACCGCGTCGTCCCAGGAGGTCGTCTTGCTTCGAGCCGCGGACGCTCGCGGTCCCTCCGTCCGCCTCGACGGGGGCGACCAGCTGGGGCGACGTGAGCGGCGGAGGGGGCACGGGGCGGAGATCCCGCTGGGGCGCGGGCGGGGCGGGGGTCCCACTCTGGCGCCAGGGAGGGGGGGGGGGTCGGGGGCCCCACTGGGGCGCTGGGGGCGTTGGGGGGAGGGGGGGAGGTGGCGTGCGTCGCGACGCGGAATAACTTATCGGAGCGGAGGGGGCGCGGGGCGGAGCTCCCACCAGGGCGCTGGGGACGCGGGGAGGAAGGTGTGGGGGGGGGGGTGCGTCGCGACGCGGAGTAAAGCGTTCGTGGCGGAGGGGGAAATGGGCGGGCCCCCCGCTGGGGCGCTGGGGACGCGGGGGGGCTCGGGGCAGAGGGCCACGGTGAGGGGGCCCGTCTCGCTGGGGCGCTGGGGGCCTGGGGGGAGGGATGGGGGAGGTGGTGTGCGTCGCGAATGAATAAAGTTGTCGGGGCGGAGAGGGCACTGGGCGGGGGGCCGACTGGGGCGCTGGGGACGCGGGGGGAAAGGTGGGGGAGGTGGTGTGCGTCGCGACGCGGAATAAAATGGTCGTGGCGAAGGGGGCAGTGGGCAGGGCCCCCACTGGGGGAGAGAGGTGGTGATGTGGTGCGTGAGGAGGGGGAGGTGGGTGTGCGTCGCGATGCGGAATGGAATGGTCGGAGCTCTAGACACCCTGTGCAAGAGGATAAGAACTGCGTCCTCAAACCGCACGTCGAACGCCCGTTGAACGAGAACGCCCACGTCCCGCCCCCCACTATGCGCTGCGTAGTTGCCAACCAATTGCGAAATTCGCGCTGCGTCGCTCAAAGCCCTGTCGGCTGCGCCCCCAGGCGCGCCATTCGATACCGGCTCGCCACCGAAAGCAACGTGGCGCCCGGGAGCTCCTGCGGGAATCCGAAGACGCGGAAGTTGCGTTGGCCGTTCGGCAGGCGGCAGGCTCCGAGCACCTGGCCCTGGAACCAGGGAGCGAAAGGCGGCCGCCTCTGCGCTGTCCCAAGCGGCGGGCAGATCGTCGAGCTGCAGAAGCGTCAGGCTTCAGAAGAAAACCCACGGCCGGAAGGATGCGCGCCTTGCATGCCAGGGCCGTCAGCAGCAGGCCGCCTCCAGCCGCGCCCCAGGCCGCAGCTCCTGCCTTCAGTTTCTGGAGCGCTTTTTCAAAGGACCGCTCGCCGCGGTCGGGGCCCCACGCGAAGCCACGATACTTCGCGTGTCGCTCTCGTAATGGAATTCCTACTTTAGGAGCGGACCTCGCCACAAAAGAACGGCTTCGTGACCGGCAGGTCGACGATGGCCAACGTCGTGGACGTCGACCATGCCATGGTGCGCGCAGTTTTGTGCAACGACGCTGGCGTGGCCGTGTTCTTCGTCTTCAATGAGGCATGCCCCGACGTCTCGCACGACCTTCTGGAGGACGCCTTGGCGGCATTTGTGCTTCCATAGTGAGCGTTGCGCTTCGTCTCGACATGTTTCGACGCCCTGCCAGAGAAACACCTGCGCAATGGTAGTTGGCGGCCGACCACTCCACAGGCTTGACCTTCTGGCTGGCGCCCGACAAGGCTGTCCGCTCTCGCCGCTGCTCTTCTCAGCTGCAGTTGACACTCTGCTCCGAAGAATATCGCGGCTTGTTCATCAGGGCTTGCGCCGACGACGTGGGCGCGGTGCTTCTTTCCGGAACGGCACTCTTCCCAGCGCTGATTCAGTTTTTCGAAAAGTTCGCGTGCAATTCGGGATTGCGCCTCGGTTTGGCTCAGCCTGCCCAAGGCGTTGCTCGTTCCGTCGCTCGCAGGAATTGCCAGAGTCTGCTGCAGCGGTAGCTTGGAACTTCTCTCAGGCCGGAATACGCACAGAGCGACACGCGATGTATCTCGGTTTCGCGTGGGGGCCTGACCAAGATCAGATCGCCAAAGATTGCCGCGCCCGAGACGCCCCAATGAAACCTCCCTGAGGCCCTCGGGAGGCTTGCCAAGTGAGCCTTGAGTGCTCAAGGCTTGAGCCTGGGAGGAGGGAGGAGAGGGAAGGCTGCGGCGCGGCGTGGGGGAAGGCGCGTGCATCACCGCCTCCCTCCCGAAACCACAACAGCTCGTAACAGGAACCATGGGCCCGCGCTCCAAAATCAACGATCCTTCGTGCAAAAAAAATTGCACCACGGCGGCCCATGATGGCCTCAAGACGAAACGGCCCAAGCTGCCTCCGAGAGGCAAGAAGACCACACGAGGACGCCTGGTAGGGCCCAGAGAAGGCACATTAATTTATATCAGTGGAAGCTGCTTGGAAGATGTGTGTATATGCTTGCTCTGGACTTTGCGTGCTTCCGTCAACCCCAAACGGCTCAAGAGGCCTCCAAGATGACCCCAAGATGGCCTAATCGGCCCCCAAGAAAGTCTACATACGGACCAAGAGGACCCAATGCTGGGCCCAAGACGGCCTACGAGAACCTCATACGGCCTTAAGAAGGCCCTGCGACGGAGCCACGGCGGCCCCACGATGGCCCCAAGACGCCCCCGATACGGCAAAGAGATACCCAAGATGGCCCAAGAGAGCCCCAAGACAGCCTAAGGGGGAAGAAACGAAGATGGGACACGAGGGCCCAAAGACAGCCCAAGGGACCCCGAAGACTGCTCGACATGAGCCCACGCCAGCCCCAAGACGGCCCAAACGAGCGAAATGAAAGCGAAAGGTGTCACGTGTGACGAGCTTTCTCTTCCTGCTGATATGTTCCTGCCTTTGAATTTCCTTATCCTCCACCTCATCATTCTCATCCTGCTCCTCATCATCAGCATCATCAGCAACAGCATCAGCATCAGTACCATCAGCATCATCAGCATCATCATCAGCATCACCATCATCACCACCTTCCTCCCCCTCATCATCATCATAATCCTCACCAGCATAATCATAATCATAATCATAATCATAATCATCATCATCATCATCATCATCATCATCATCATCATCATCATCATCATCACTGCTATCAGCATCATCATCCGCAGCATCATCATCATGATCAGCAGCAGCGTCATCATTATCAGCATCATCAACATCATCAGCAGCAGCATTATGATCATGATCATGATCATGATCATGATCATCATCATCATCATCATCATCAGCAGCAGCAGCAGCATCCTCATCATGGCCATCAGCATCATCATCATCAGCATCATCATCATCATCAGCATCATCATCATAATCATCATCATCCTCATCACGGTTCTGCCAATCTAGGAGACACGAGGTGCCCCTTAGAACACCCGCCACCCAGAATGCTGGGCTGGCACGATGGTGGGACGTGTCGCAGGCAGCTGGAAAGACACTCCAGCCAGCCGCAATGGTCTTCGCCTCTTCCTTCCTCCCTCCTCCCTATTATTCATTCTCGTTGTGCCCCTCCTCCTTCTCCTCCTCCTCCTTCTCCTTCTCCTCCTCATCCTCCTCCTCCTCCTACTCTTCCTCCTCCTCCTCCCTCCTCACTCCTCCCTCCCAAACTTTCCAAACCCCTGCTCTTCCTCCTTCTCCTCTTTATATCCCTCTGGCAGGGCGGTGTCCTCCACCACCGCACCCCTGCATAATGTTTTGGCGGAGGAGCTGCTCCTCCGCCGCCTCCTCCTCCTCCTCCTCCTCCTCCTCCTTCTCCTCCTCTTCCTCCTCATCCTCTTCCCTCCTCCCCTCTGCCCCCCTTCCTTCCCGCTCCGCCTCCCTTCCTTCCCCTCCCTCCCCCCACCCGCGCGCGCGCTGGACGCGGTTTCGGGCGAACCCCCTTGCCGAGTCTTTGGGGGGCCCCGACACAGCGCCCGGCGCGGGCCAGCGCGGCGTCACTGAGAGTTGATGCAAGGCGCGGCTGCCTCCGCGGGGCGGGGTGCAGGGAGGGAGGGAGAGAGGGGAGGACGAGGAGGAAGGACGAGGAGGAAGGAGGAGGAGGAGGAGGAGGAGGAGGAGGAGGAGGAGACGATGGGAAATAAGGAGAAAGGATGTGGAGTAGGACGAGGAGCCGCTGAGAAGCACGAGGATGATGATGAGGAGGACGAGGAGGAGGAAGAGGAGGAGGGAGAGGAGGGATGGATGGGGGAGAGGAAAACGGGCAGGAGTAGCAAGAGGGAGGAGGAGGAGGAGGAGGAGGAGGAGGAGGAGGAGGAGGAGGACGAGGAGGAGAGACGGAGCAAGCAAGCAGCATGAGGCGAAGCTTGTTGATGGCAGCTAGAAGTGCGAGAGCAATGTTTAGCGTATGCTGAGGGAGCCTGGGGAAGGGGCGCAGCACGCCGCACTGTTCTACAGGAGTGAAAGCATCTCGCTGTGGACGCATGGGCATGTTCGGCCGCCAGTTGGATGGCGCACAACTCCCGGGGCGCGAGCCCAATGCGGACGACGGTAGCCCAGGGGAAAAGGGGCCCCGCGGAGGGGCGAAAGTCCGAGGAGGCCAGTGCAGGCGAGGCAGCGCGGGAGGGACCCGAAGAGCACGAGGCAGCAGGACGAAGGGCATAGGAATCGGGAGGCTTCTAAAAATGGTGAATCTACCATTGGGTCGGGCGTGTCCCCCTACGGGCGGATTTCGGACGAACAATTCAAGCAAATACTCCCTAAATGCGGAAAGTTGTGAAACATGGTAGAAAAATCGTCCCCTGGCTGTTTTTGTGGACAACTTTTTCGATAGTCCTCCTGCAGAGGGACAGGCACGACTCAAGCAAAGGCATTTCTTTGCGATGCGGGCGGGGCGGGCGGTGGGCCGCGGTTGGGCTCGGCGGGCGGCGGGCGGCGGGCGGGATCCGGGATGCCGTTCGGGAGGGTGCCGTCCAGCAGCGGAGCCTGGCCTGGACACGAAGAGCCTCTCTGCGGGGCGGGTGCCGCCTGGCACTCCGGGGAGGGCAACATTCCTTGGGCGAGAGGCAGCTCTCCGAGAAGAGGACCCCCCCACACGAAAAACCGTGCCGTGGAAGGAAAAACCGTCCAACGCACTTGCCCGAGGAAAGAAAAGGCTTCCTAGGGGGGGTGGACCTTCCTCAGGAAGGAAAGCTCCTGCAAAACGACTTCCTGAGGTAAGAGAAGACCTTCCAGAGGAAAGACAAATCTTGTTCGATAATCGAAGATATGTGAGAACATTTTCCTCAGGAGGGAGAAACCTTCCCCAAGAAAGAAAAACCTTCCTCAAGAAATGGAGAACTTCCCCAGCGTGGAAAAACCTTCCTCTGGAACGGAACACCTTTCAAATAACCTTCCTCCGGTAGGATGACACCCCTCGCGAAAAGAAACAATATTCGGGAGGGAAAAACATTCCGTCGGAAGGGAAGACCTTCTATCAAACCTTCGCCAATAACGAAAACCCTCACTCGGGAAGGACAAACCATTCTCGGGAAGGACAAACCAGCCTCGGGAAGGACCAAACACATCCCCAGGAAGGAGCACTGTGCCTCGTGGCGGGACGACCTCCTTCAGGCAGGAAACACCTTACAACAAACCTTCCACAGGAAGGAAACAGGGGGACGGGGCCTTCCTCGGGCCTTCTGCCACCACGGTAACACGCCAAAACGGCCTTCTGCCACAACAGCTTAGGTCAAACAGGTAACGGAGGCCTCTGGGGGGCCTCTTGGAAGCAGCTTGGGGACTTCTCGGGTATCTCTCGAAGCCTCTTGAAAGCGTTTTGGTGGCCCATGTGGCTCTGATGAGGGCCTGCTGGCGGACTCAGGTGGGGGGAGAGTTCGAGATGTTACTTCGGGGTTCACCTATTGCTGCAGGGAGCACCCGAAGTAACAAGTCGAGCTCCCCTGGGACGTTCTTGGTAGCCTCCCGAGCTCTCTTGGCGACGAAGTCCCCTACTGTAAACATATCGGCAAGGGGATATACGTTCGTGCCGTCGCGCATATGTATATATGTATATATACATATATATATACATATATATATATATATATATATATATGTACATATATATATGTATATACACGCACATATGTGCATACACACATATGTATGTATGTCTAGATGTGCGCACGTTTATATGCATGCACGTATGTATGTATGTATGACTGTGTGTATGCATATCGGTACTCTTATTTGTATGTATGCATGCGTGTGTGTACAAATGTATGTTTGTATGGATGACTGCATGCATGTGTGCGTGTATGTATGTATGTATGCATGTATGTACGTGGATGTCTGCATGTGTCTATGTATGCATGCATGTGCGCTTGTACGCATGTATGTTTACATGTGTGTCTACATGCACGTACATATATATATATATATATGTGTGTGCATGCAGGTCTGCATGCGTGTAGCTGTATGCATGTTTGCATGACTACACGCACGCATGCATGCATGCATCCATGCCTGCATACATGTCTGTATCAACACAGATATGTATGTGAATGCGTATGATTGTATGTACGAATGCACGTATGAATGCATGCATGCATGTATGTATGTGTATGTATGCATGTGTGTACATATGCGTGCATGCAAGTATATGTATGGTTGCATCATGTATGTATGTATATATACATGTGTGCATGCATGCATGCACCCATGCACGTACGTATGTATGTATACAGATACGTACGTATGTATGTTGGCAGTGACGTACGTAAGTAAGTGTGCATGTATGTATGTATGCATGTATGTATGTATGCATGCATGTATGTATGTATTGGGTGTTTGTTCGTGCGCGTGTGACTATATATGTACCTATATTTATATGCATACATGTGCGTGTGTAAATGTGTATGTATGTATGTGTGCATACCTGTATGCGTATATGTGCATCTTTAATTGCCTTCGGTTGATCCCGCAACCGTGCCTGGGTTGTGGGTCAGAGTCCTCAGGGATGCTTCTTGGGATCTCTGCGGAGCGCTCTCTGGGGCCTCTGGAGGGCAGTTTTGAGTCCACTTGGGTCATCTTGGGGTTTTCCTGCAGGCAGTTGGGGGCCTCTTGGTGGCCTCGTAGGGGCTTCTTGGGGCCTCCTTGGGTCCTCTCGGGGCCGAGGGCTCGAAATGTCCGTTCGGGTTCCCCTTCTGGTGGGCCCCCTCTTGGAACCATCTTAGAGGCCTCTTGGGCCATCTTGGAGGCCTCTTCGGCTGTCTTGGGGCGATATTGGTGGAGGCCTCTTGGGCCGTGTTGGAGCGTCGGGAAGCCGAAAAGGCGAGAACGCCAAAACCATTCAAAAGCCTAAGGAAAATCAATGGTGTTTGCCTCTTGGGGCCCTCTTGGTGCCCTCTTGCAGGGTTTTCGAAGCTCCGTGGGCCGTCTGGAGGTGGAACAATCTTTAGACGATTCTGTGCCCTCCTGGACCGTCGGGGCGGCCTCCACGGGCTTTCTTGGCCCGTCCTAGAGTCCTGCTGAGCGGAGGGACCGTCCAGGAGGCCCACGCGGAACACCCCAGAAACGCCCGAGAGCGCCTGGTAGCGCCCAGGAGCGACGGGGAAACTGAGCGTCCGGGCCTGCGAAACCCTTCGAAAGCCTTTGCCCCTCCGGGCTGCATCAGCCTTGGGGCACAGTGGCGGATAGTAATATATATATATATATATATATATATATATATATACATACATACATATATACACACATTTATACATGTATAGGTATATGTGCATATAACTATATACACATATATACATACATACATGAATACATGCATGCATGCATGCATGCATACATACATACATACATACCTGCATGCATACATATACAAATGCAAATCCATACATACACACATATGACTATATGTTTATATAAATACACATGTGCGTACATATATATATATATATATATATATACGTAAGTTCCCCCAAACAATGCTTACACTTAAGGGTTCTTACTTGGTTTCACCATCTCGGGATGAATGCCGGCTTTAACGGGTGGTGCCGCCCGTCACCGCCGTCGCCGTCGCCGCCGCTCGGGGCGAGTAGCGGCTTTTGCGGGCGGTGCCGCCCGTCGCCGCCGTCGCCGTCGCCGTCGCCGTCGACGCCGCTCGGGGCGACTGGCGGCTTTTGCGAGAGGTGCCGCCCGTCGCCGCCGTCGCAATCGCATAGATTCTCCTTTCAAAGAATAGACTCTACCCCCCCCGGCGTTATCCGTTCCCTTTTTCGGGTATGCAAATCATATGTGATTCTGACCACGTGTCCATCCTAAATCTGAATTTAAAGTATCCCAGGGGGGCCGGTATCGCTCCCCATGAGGTTCCCTGGTGAAAAACAATACGCGGGAACATGATTTGCTCTAACATAGCACTTTTTCGCGAATCCCTTGCAAAAACTGGGACGAAGTGCACACGCGCGCGTCGTCGCGCGCGCATGCCGAAACCCTTCAAAAACCTTCGGTGCCGGAAGGATTTCGCAATCGAGTCTCCAAAAAAACATACCAAAACACAGGATTTCGCAACACTGATTTGCTAAAAAACGCTTACGCGAGCTCTTGCGAAATCTTAAGAAAACCATGGGTTCCTCAAGATTTTCACAAAATGCTACCAAACGGGCTTCTCGCGGGCGCATGTCGAAATCTGTCGAACGCCCTTGCGCGTGTGCCGTCGCGAGAATCCTCTGCAAAAAAAGGGACGAAGTACAGACGCGCGCGTCGTCGCGCGCGTATGCCGAAGTCCTTCAAAACCAATCGACTTCGGAAGGATTTCAACATCGTGTGTCAAAACAACTTAGAAAAACACAAGGTTTCGCAACACGAACTTTCAACAAAAGCGTACGCGCGCGCTCTTGCGTCGTCGTCGTCGTCGTCGTCGCCGTCCTCCCTCCTCCCGCGTCGTCGTCGTCGTCGTCGTCGCCTACGTCGTCCTCTGTCTTTCCTCGTGTTCGCGTCGTCCTCCACTTTGGCGTCGTGGTCGTTTCCGTCGTCGTTGTCGCCGTGGTCGTCCTTCCTCCTCCTCCCTCGTCGTCGTCGTCGTCCGTCGTCGGCGTCTCGTCGTCGTCCCTCCTATTTCGTCGCCATCGTCGTCGTCGTCGTCGTCGTCGTCGTCGTCGTCGTCACCACATAGCCGTCCTCTCTCCCCCCTCGTCGTTGTCGTCGTTGTCGTCGTTGTCGCCGTCGTCGTCCTTCCTCCTCCCTCGTCGTCGTCTTCGTTGGCGACGTCGTCGTCGTCGACGTCGGCGTCGTCGTCGTCGCGGCCGTCGTCGTCGTCGTCGGCGTCGTTGACGTCGTCGTCGTCGGTGTCGTCGTTGTCGTCGTCGTCGGCGTCGTCATCGTCGTCGTTGTCATCGTCGTCGTCGTCTTTGTCGGCGTCGGCGTCGTCGTCGTCGTCGGTGTCGTCATCGTCGTCGTTGTCGGCGTCGTCGAAGTCGTTGGAGACGTCGTCAGTGTCGTCGTAGTCATTGTCGGCGGCGTCGTCGTCGTCGTTGTCGCTGTCGTCGTCGGCGTCGTTGTCGCTGCCAAGTGCCATTTGGTACCCACCGTCACGGTCTTAAGAGATTTTGCAAACCAAGTTGCGGGTGGGTGGGTGGGATGTTTGCGCGAACAGTGGAGTGGACAACTCACTGCGAACAGAAATTAATTCTCCTTTCTAAAAAGAGAATAGACTCTACCCCCCCCCCCGGCGTTCGCCGCCCCCCTTTCGGGTATGTAGATCATATATGATTCTGACCACACGTCCTTCCTGAATGTGAATTTACACTATCCCAGGGGGGCCGGTATCGCTCCCCCTGAGGTTCCCTTGAAAAAAGACGATACGCGGGGGCATCTTTTGTTCTAACATGGCAATTTATTCCGAATCTCGTGGAAAAACTGGGACGAAGTACGCACGCGCGCGCGCATGCCGAAATCCTTCAAAAACCTTCGGTGTCGGAAGGAATTCGCAATCGAGTTTCCCACAAACATACAAAAACACAGGGTTTCGCAACACTGGTTTGCTAAAAAAGCTTACGCGCGAGCTCTTGCGAAATCTTAAGAGAACCATTAGTCTTCAAAGATTTTCGCAAAATATTACCAAACGGGCTTCGCGCGCGCGCATGTCGAAATCTGTCGAACGCCCTTGCGCGTGTGCCGTCGCGAGAATCCTCTGCAAAAAACGGCACGAAGTGCAGACGCGCGCGTCGTCGCGCGCGTATGCCGAAATTCTTCAAAACCCGTCGAAAACACAATGTTTCGCAAAACGGATTTTCAACAAAGGCGTGCGCGCGCGCTCTTGCGTCGTCGTCGTCGTCGTCGTCGTCGCCGTCCTCCCTCCTCCCGCGTCGTCGTCGTCGTCGTCGTCGTCGCCTACGTCGTCCTCTGTCTTTCCTCGTGTTCGTCGTCGTCGTCCTCTTTGAAATCGTGGTCGTTTCCGTCGTCGTTGTCGCCGTGGTCGTCCTTCCTCCTCCTCCCTCGTCGTCGTCGTCGTCCGTCGTCGGCGTCTCGTCGTCGTCCCTCTTATTTCGTCACCGTCGTCGTCGTCGTCGTCGTTGTCGTCGTCGTCGTCTTCCCTCCTCCCTCGTCGTTGTCGTCGTCGGCGTCGCCGTCCTTCCCCCTTCTTCGTCATTCGCGTCGTCGCCGTCCTCCCTCCTCCTTCGTCGTTGTCGTCGTTGTCGTCGTTGTCGCCGTCGTCGTCCTCCCTCCTCCCTCGTCGTCTTCGTTGGCGACGTCGTCGTCGTCTTCGTCGTCGTCGTCGGCGTCGTCGTCGTCGTCGTCGACGTCGGCGTCGTCGTCGCCGTCGTCGTCGTCGTCGGCGTCGTTGACGTCGTCGTCGTCGGTGTCGTCGTTGTCGTCGTCGTCGGCGTCGTCATCGTCGTCGTCGTTGTCGTCGTCGTCGTCGGCGGCGTCGGCGTCGTCGTCGGTGTCGTCATCGTCGTCGTTGTCGGCGTCGTCGAAGTCGTTGGAGACGTCGTCGGTGTCGTCGTAGTCGTTGTCGGCGTCGTCGTCGTCGTCGTTGTCGCCGCCGTCGTCGTCGTCGTCGGCGTCGTGACGTCGTCGTCGTCGGTGTCGTCGTGTCGTCGTCGTCGGCGTCGTCGTCGTCGTCGTCGGCGCCATCGTCGTCGTCGTCGTCGGCGTCGGTGTCGTCGTCGTCGTCGGTGTCGTCGTCGTCGTCGTCGTCGTCGTCGTCGTTGTTGTCGGCGTCGTCAAAGTCGCTGGAAACGTCGTCGGTGTCGTCGTAGTCGTTGTCGGCGGCGTCGTCGTCGTCGTTGTCGCTGTCGTCGTCGGCGTCGCTGTCGCTGCCAAGTGCCATTTGGTACCCACCGTCACGGTCTTAAGAGATTTTGCAAACCAAGTTGCGGGTGGGTGGGTGGGATGTTTGCGCGAGCAGTGGAGTGGTCAAGCGCGGTGCACGGAGGTCAGTTGCACCACATACATTGCATCGCATGGATTGCATTACACAGGTTGCCGCGCGTAAATTCTCCTTTCCACACGTTATCGGTCCCCCTTCCGGGTATGTAAATCATATATGATTATGACCACATGTCCATCCTAAATTTGAATGTACACTATCCCAGGGGAACTGGTATCGGTCCCCCTGAGCTTCCCTTAAAAACAATACGCGGGGACATCTGTTGTTCAAACAGAAGACTTGTTCACGAATCCCTTGCAAAAAACGAGACGAAGTGCACACGCGCGCGTCGTCGCGCGCGCATGCCGAAATCCTTCAAAAACCTTCGGTGCCGGAGAGATTTCGCAATCGAATTTCCAAAACACATACAACAACACAGGGTTTCGTAACACTGATTTGATAAAGAAGCTTACGCGCGAGCTCTTGCGAAATCTTAAGAAAACCATGGGTTCTTCAAGATTTCCACAAAATGTTACCAAACAGGCTTCGAGCGCGCGCATATCGAAATGTGTCGAACGCCCTTGCGCGTGTGCCGTTGCGAGAATCCTCTGCAAAAAAACAGGGCGAAGTGCAGACGCGCGCGTCGTCGCGCGCGTATGCCGACATCCTTCAACACCCATCGGTTTCGGAAGGATTTCAAAATCGTGTGTCCAAAAAACCTACACAAACAAAAGGTTTCGCAACATGGATTTTCAACAAAAGCGTGCGCGCGCCCTCTTGCGTCGTCGCCGTCGTCGTCGTCGCCGTCCTCCCTCCTCCCGCGTCGTCGTCGTCGTCGCCTACGTCGTCCTCTGTTTTCCTCGTGTTCATCGTCGTCGTCCTCTTTGGCGTCGTGGTCGTTTCCGTCGTCGTTGTCGCCGTGGTCGTCCTTCCTCCTCCTCCCTCGTCGTCGTCGTCGTCCGTCGTCGGCGTCTCGTCGTCGTCCCTCCTATTTCGTCGCCGTCGTCGTCGTCGTCGTCGTCGTCGTCGTCGTCGTCGTCTTCCCTCCTCCCTCGTCGTTGCCGTCGTCGGCGTCGCCGTCCTTCCTCCTTCTTCGTCGCTCGCGTCGTCGCCGTCCTCCCTCCTCCCTCGTCGTTGTCGTCGTTGTCGCCGTCGTCGTCCTCCCTCCTCCCTCGTCGGCGTCTTCGTTGGCGACGTCGTCGTCGTCGTCGTCGTCGTCGGCGTCGGCGTCGTTGTCGTCTTCGTCGTCGTCGACGTCGGCGTCGTCGTCGTCGCCGCCGTCGTCGTCGTCGTCGGCGTCGTTGACGTCGTCGTCGTCGTCGGTGTCGTCGTTGTCGTCGTCGTCGGCGTCGTCATCGTCGTCGTCGGCGCCATCGTCGTCGTCGTCGTCGTCGGCGTCGGTGTCGTCGTCGTCGTCGTCGGTGTCGTCGTCGTCGTCGTCGTTGTTGTCGGCGTCGTCAAAGTCGCTGGAAACGTCGTCGGTGTCGTCGTAGTCGTTGTCGGCGGCGTCGTCGTCGTCGTTGTCGCTGTCGTCGTCGGCGTCGCTGTCGTTGCCAAGTGCCATTTGGTACCCACCGTCACGGTCTTAAGAGATTTTGCAAACCAAATTGCGGGTGGGTGGGTGGGATGTTTGCGCGAGCAGTGGAGGTGGTCAAGCGCGATGCAGGGTAGCCAAGTGCACCGCATAGATTGCACCACATAGCCGTCCTCCCTCCTCCCTCGTCGTTGTCGTCGTTGTCGTCGTTGTCGCCGTCGTCGTCCTTCCTCCTCCCTCGTCGTCGTCTTCGTTGGCGACGTCGTCGTCGTCTTCGTCGTCGTCGTCGGCGTCGGCGTCGTTGTCGTCGTCGAAGTCGTCGGAGACGTCGTCGGTGTCGTCGTAGTCGCCGTCGTCGTCGTCGTCGTCGTCGTCGTCGTCGGCGTCGTTGACGTCGTCGTCGTCGTCGTCGGTGTCGCCGTTGTCGTCGTCGAAGTCGTTGGAGACGTCGTCGGTGTCGTCGTCGTCGGTGTCGGCGGCGCCGTCGTCGTCGTTGTCACTGTCGTCGTCGGCGTCGGTGTCGTTGCCAAGTGTCATGTGGTACGTACCGTCACGGTCTTTTCTTAAGAGGTCTTGCGACCAAGTTGCGGGTGGGAAAGTGGGATGTTTGCACGAGCAGTGGAGAGGACAGCTTCAAGACGGTCAAATATTAATTCTCTTTAAAAAGAGAATAGACTCTACCCCCCCCGGACTTATCGCTTCCCCCTGGGATAATATAATTCCATATGTATTCTGCACACTCGTCCATCCTAAGTATGAAATCGTACCATGCCAGCCAGGCAGGGTTCCCCCCCTGAGGTTCCCTTGTTAAAAAAAACTATGCGGTGACATTATTTGTTTTACCATCGCGCTTTTTCACGAACCCCTTGCAAAGAAAGGACGAAGTGCACACGCGCGCGTCGTCGCGCGCGCATGCCGAAATCCTTCAAAAACCTTCGGTGCCGGAAGGATTTTCGCAATCGAGTTTCCAAACAACATACAAATAAACAGGGTTTCGTAACACTGACTTGCTAAAAAACCTTCCGCGCGAGCTCTTGCGAAATCTTAAGAAAACCATAGGTGTTTCAAGATTTCCACAAAACTCTACCAAACGGGCTTCGCGCGCGCATGTCGAAATCTGTCGAACGCCCTTGCGCGTGTGCCGTCGCGAGAATCCTGGGCAAAAAATGAAACGAAGTGCAGACGCGCGCGTCGTCGCGGGCGTATGCCGAAAACCTTCAAAACCCATCGGTTTCGGAAGGATTTCAAAATCGTGCGTCCAAAAACCTAAAAGAAGCCCAAGGTTTCGCAACACGGATTTTCAACAAAAGCGTGCGCGCGCGCTCTTGCGTCGTCATCGTCGTCGTCGTCACCGTCCTCCCTCCTCCCGCGTCGTCGTCGTCGTCGCCTACGTCGTCCTCTGTCTTTTCTCGTGTTCGTCGTCGTCGTCCTCTTTGGCGTCGTGGTCGTTTCCGTCGTCGTTGTCGCCGTGGTCGTCCTTCCTCCTCCCACGTCGTCGTCGTCGTCCGTCGTCGGCGTCTCGTCGTCGTCCCTCCTATTTCGTCGCCGTCGTCGTCGTTGTCGTCGTCGTCTTCCCTCCTCCCTCGTCGTTGTCGTCATCGGCGTCGCCGTCCTTCCTCCTTCGTCGTCGTTCGCGTCGTCGCCGTCCTCCCTCCTCCCTCGTCGTTGTCGTCGTTGTCGTCGTTGTCGCCGTCGTCGTCCTTCCTCCTCCCTCGTCGTCGCCGTCGTTGGCGTCGTCGTCGTCGTCTTCGTCGTCGTCGTCGTCGTCGGCGTCGTTGTCGTCGTCGAAGTCGTCGAAGACGTCGTCGGTGTCGTCCTAGTCGTTGTCGTCGGTGTCGTCGTAGTCGGTCTTAACAGGTTTTGCAAACCAAGTTGCGGGTGGGTGGGTGGGATGTTTGCGCGAGCAGTGGAGATGACGACTTCAAGTTCAGCAGAGTGGATTGCACCACATAGATTGCGCCACATGGATTGCACTGCGTAGATTGCAGTACATAGGTTGCCGCGCGTCAATTATCCTTCCCCAAAAAAGTAATAGACTCTACCCACCCCCCGGCGTTCGCCGCCCCGCTTTCGGGTATGTAAATCATGTATGAGTATGACCACATGTCCTTCCAAAATTTGAATTTACACTATCCCCGGGGAACCGGTATCGCTCCCCCTGAGGTTCCCTAGAAACAAAGTTACCCTGGCGACGTACCCAACCCCTGCGCAATGCGGGGCATGAGTAGATTGGGAGTCGTTATACGGAGGTGATAACGTGACATGGGCGCCCATACTTCTGCGAGCGGCATTCGTGAGGCTCGCAGCCCCCCATGGATTGCGATGTCCCACTCAGATCTGCCTGGTGCCTCGCTCCGCTGGACCCACCAGCAGCTCTCGAAAGTGGCGACAGTTTCGCAGATCGCACCCCCCCAGGGACGGCGAGGTCCCGCTCAGATCCGCGCGGTGCCTAACTCCGCAGGACCCACCAGCAGCCCTAGGAAGAAGCGACAATTTCGCAGATCGCAGCCCCCCAGGGACGGCGAGGTCCCGCTCAGGTCAGCGCGGTGCCTCACTTCGCAGGACCCACCAGCAGCCCTCGAAAGTGGCGACAGTTTCGCAGATCGCACCCCCCCAGGGACGGCGAAGTCCCGCTCAGGTCAGCGCGGTGCCTCACTCCGCAGGACCCACCAGCAGCCCACGAAAGTGGCGACAGTTTCACAGATCGCAGCCCCCCCCAGGGACGGCGAGGTCCCACTCACATCCGCGCGGTGCCTCATTCTGCAGGACCCACCAGCAGCCCTCGAAAGTGGCGACAGCTTCGCAGATCGCAGCCCCTCAGGGACGGCGAGGTTCCGCTCAGATCCGCGCGGTGCCTCACTCCGCTGGACCCCCCAGCAGCCCCCCAGGGACGGCGAGGTCCCACTCAGGTCCGCGCGGTGCCTCACTCCGCAGGACCCACCAGCAGCCCTCCAAAGTGGCGACAGTTTCGCAGATCGCACCCCCGCAGGGACGGCGAGGTCCCGCTCAAATCCGCGCGGTGCCTCACTCCGCAGGACCCACCAGCAGCCCTCGACAGTGGCGACAGTTTCGCAGATCGCAGCCCCCCAGGGACGGCGAGGTCCCGCTCAGGTCCGCGCGGTGCCTCGCTCCGCAGGACCCACCAGCAGCCCTCGAAAGTGGCGACAGTTTCGCAGATCGCAGCCCCCCAGGGACGGCGAGGTCCCGCTCAGGTCCGCGGTGCCTCACTCCGCAAGACCCACCAGCAGCCCTCGAAAGTGGCGACAGTTTCGCAGATCGCAGCCCCCCAGGGACGGCGAGGTCCCGCTCAGATCCGCGCGGTGCCTCATTCCGCAGGACCCACCAGCAGCCCTAGATAGTGGCGACAGTGTCGCAGATCGCAGCCCCCCAGGGACGGCGAGGTCCCACTCAGGTCCGCGCGGTGCCTTACTCCGCAGGACCCACCAGCAGCCCTCGAAACTGGCGACAGTTTCGCAGATCGCAGCCACCCAGGGAGGGCGAGGTCCGCTCAGGTCCACGCGGTGCCTCACTCCGCAAGACCCACCAGCAGCCCTCGAAAGTGGCGACAGTTTCGCAGATCGCAGCCCACCCAGGGACGGCGAGGTCCCGCTCATGTCCGCGCGGTGCCTCACTCCGCCGGACCCACCAGCAGCCCTCCAAAGTGGCGACAGTCTCGCAGATCGCAGCCCCCCAGGGACGGCGAGGTCCCGCTCAGGTCCGCGCGGTGCTTCACTCTGCAGGACCCACCAGCAGCCCTCGAAACGGGCGACAGCTTCGCAGATCGCAGCCCCCCAGGGACGGCGAGGTCCCGCTCAGGTCCGCGCGGTGCCTCACCCCGCAGGACCCACCAGCAGCCCTCCAAAGTGGCGACAGTTTCGCAGATCGCAGCCCCCCAGGGACGGCGGGGTCCCGCTCAGGTCCGCGCGGCGCCTCACTCCGCAGGACCCACCAGCAGCCCTCGAAAGTGGCGACAGTTTCGCAGATCGCAGACCCCCAAGGACGGCGAGGTCCTGTTTGGATCCGCGGTGAGTACCCTCTCTGCTGGCTTCCCCAGCAGCCCTCGAAAGTGGCGACAGTTTCGCAGATCGCAGACCCCCAGGGACGGCGAGGTCCTGTTTGGATCCGCGGTGAGTGCCCTTTCTGCTGGCCTCCCCAGCAGCCCTCGAAAGTGGCGACAGTCTCGCAGATCGCAGCCGCCCAGGGACGGCGAGGTCCCGTTTGGATCCGCGGTGAGTACCCTCTCTGCTGGCCTCCCCAGCAGCCCTCGAAAGTGGCGACAGTTTCACAGATCGCAGCCGCCCAGGGACGGCGAAGTTCCGTTTGGATCCGCGGTGAGTGCCCTCTCCGCTGGCCTCCCCAGCAGCCCTCGAAAATGGCGACAGTTTCGCAGATCGCAGCCCCCCAGGGACGGCGAGGTCCGTTTGGATCCGCGGTGAGTACCCTCTCTGCTGGCCTCCCCAGCAGCCCTCGAAAGTGGCGACAGTTTCACAGATCGCAGCCCCCCAGGGACGGCGAGGTCCCGTTTGGATCCGCGGTGAGTACCCTCTCTGCTGGCCTCCCCAGCAGCCCTCGAAAGTGGCGACAGTTTCACAGATCGCAGCCCCCCAGGGACGGCGAGGTCCCGTTTGGATCCGCGGTGAGTGCCCTCTCTGCTGGCCTCCCCAGCAGCCCTCGAAAGTGGCGACAGTTTCACAAATCGCAGCCCCCCAAGGACGGCGAGGTCCCGTTTGGATCCGCGGTAAGTACCCTCTCTGCTGGCCTCCCCAGCAGCCCTCGAAAGTGGCGACAGTTTCACAGATCGCAGCCGCCCAGGGACGGCGAGGTCCCGTTTGGATCCGCGGTGAGTGCCCTCTCTGCTGGCCTCCCCAGCAGCCCTCGAAAGTGGCGACAGTTTCACAGATCGCAGCCCCCCAGGGACGGCGAGAGGAGACAGGAGGGAGGCGGGAGGCGGGAGAAGGACGCGACCACACCCCTCTATTCAAAACGAATACCCAACAAAGGAGGGTTGGGAACAATACGCGGGGACATCTTTTGTTCTAACATGTTCACGAATCCCTTGCAACAAATGAATGCACACACGCGCGCGTCGTCGCGCGCACATGCCGACATCCTTCAAAAAACCTTCGGTGCCGGAAGGATTTCGCAATCGATATTCAAAAGAACATACAAAAACGCAAGGTTTCGCAACACGGATTTGCAAACAAAAACTTACGGGCGAGCTCTTGCGAAAACTTAAGAAAACAATCGTTATATATATATATATATATATATATATATATATATATATAAGATGTTCACAAAATGCTACCAAACGGGCTTCGCGCGCTCGCATGTCGAAATCTGTCGAACGCCCTTGCGCGTGTGCCGTCGCGAGAATCCTCTGCAAAAAACGCGACGAAGTGCAGACGCGCGCGTCGTCGCGCGCGTATGCCGAAATCCTTCAAAACCCATCGGTTGCGGAAGGATTTCAACATCGCGTGCCCAAAATAACCTACAAATACACAAGGTTTCGCAACACGGATTTTCAACAAAAGCGTGCGCGCGCGCTCTTGCATCGTCGTCGTCGTCGTCGTCGTCGTCGTCGTCGCCGTCATCCCTCCTCCCGCGTCGTCGTCGTCGTCGCCTACGTCGTCCTCTGTCTTTCCTTGTGTTCGTCGTCGTCGTCCTCTTTGGCGTCGTGGTCGTTTCCGTCGTCGTCATCGCCGTGGTCGTCCTTCCCCCTCCTCCCTCGTCGTCGTCGTCGTCCGTCGTCGGCGTCTCGTCGTCGTCCCTCCTATTTCGTCGCCGTCGTCGTCGTCGCCGTCGTCGTCGTCGTCGTCGTTGTCGTCGTCGTCTTCGTCTTCCCTTCTCCCTCGTCGTTGTCGTCGTCGGCGTCGCCGTCCTTCCTCCTTCTTCGTCGTTCGCGTCGTCGCCGTCCTCCCTCCTCCCTCGTCGTTGTAGTCGTTGTCGTCGTTGTCGCCGTCGTCGTCCGCCCTCCTCCCTCGTCGTCGTCTTCGTTGGCGACGTCGTCGTCGTCGTCGTCGTCGGCGTCGGCGTTGTCGTCGTCTTCGTCGTCGTCGTCGACGTCGACGTTGTCGTCGTCGCCGCCGTCATCGTCGTCGTCGTCGTCGTCGGCGTCGTTGACGTCGTCGTCGTCGTCGGTGTCGTCGTTGTCGTCATCGTCGTCGTCGTCATCGTCGTCGTCGTTGTCATCGTCGTCGTCGTCGTTGGCGTCGGCGGCGTCGTCGTCGTCGGTGTCGTCGTCATCGTCGTCGTCGTCGTCGTTGTCGGCGTCGTCGAAGTCGTTGGAGACGTCGTCGGTGTCGTCGTAGTCGTTGTCGGCGGCGTCGTCGTCGTCGTTGTCGCTGTCGTCGTCGGCGTCGCTGTCGCTGCCAAGTGCCATTTGGTGCCCACCGTCACGGTCTCAAGAGATTTTGCAAACCAAGTTGCGGGTGGGTGGGTGGGATGTTTGCAAGAGCGCGGGATGTGTCAACTCGTTTGTGAAAACCATTTGCTCACCATATATTGCACCTCATAGATCGCATTAGGTAGGTTGCACCGCGTAGGCTGCACCGCAAAGATTGCACCGCATACATTGCAGTACATTGGTTGCATCACATACAGTTCACCACCTAGACTGCACCGCACAGACTGCAAGAACCTACTGTTTGGGTTCCACGCTGGATATCATGTGTCTACAGATGCTATACTTATATGTGTATGCATGTGCACGCATGTATGCATGCATGCACGCATACATGCATGTATGTGTGTATGGTATAGTATGGTGCGGTGTTCTATGGTATGGTACGGTATGATATGGTGAGGCATGGCATGGCATACTAGTGTGTGTTATCGTATGTATAGATGTAGGTCGGTAGGTTTACATATGTGTATGTATGCATGCATGCATGCATGCATGCATTCAGGTATGTATATATGTAATTATGTATGTACACGCGCCACGTGTATTCTTGTATATGTTATACGCACCTAACAATATGTATGTGCACATGCACGTTTATGTATATACACGCGTGTGTGCGAATGTATGCGTGTATGTATGCACGGATGCATACATACTCATGTGCATGTGTATGCGTATATGCATAACGAGACAGAGAGATAATCGACGCATGATACATAGGCCAGATACATTATGTGTGCGCATACAGAAAGAGAAATAGAGAGAGAGAGAGAGTGAGAGACAGCGAGAGAGAGAGAGAGAGACAGAGAGAGACACAGAGAGATAGAGAGAGAAATAAATAAAGACAGATAACAAAAAGAGCGGGGGAGGGAGAGAGAGAGAGAGAGAGACAGAGAGGGAGAAGCCACGTTTGCCTCGCCCCCTGCGCGCCATGCCGACGTGTGCGCCGCGCCGCGCGGCCCGGGAGGCGGCCCGCGGCACCCGCAGGCCTCTGCGCAGGCCTCTGCGCAGGCGACGGCCGCCGGGCTCATCGCCTGCATGCGGTCCGCCGAGGGGCTCCTGCGGGCGGCGGCGGCGGTGCTCAGCACGCCTGGATGGAACATCACACGTTCTTCGGGCTACCCGTGGCCACACGGGCATCACACGTTGTCAGGGCCACCGGCAGCCACGAGATCGCGTGATGTCCCATGCGGGCGGCGGCGGCGGCGGTTCTCAGCACGCCCGCGCCCACGGCGGGGCGGTGGCGATGGAGCCGCGGTGCGGCCTGATGCTCCCGCGGCGGCCGCCGCGCTTGGCGCGCAGCGCCGACGGCGGAGGCGGCGGCGTCGTGCTCGCCCTCGGCAGGGCGACGGCGGAACGCAGGAGCTGAACGTGGCGGTGGCACCATTCGCAGTGGCGGTGGTGGCGAGGAGGAGCTGGAGGACGACGTCTGGGCCGACCTCGCGGTTCGGCCTGCGCGTTCTCGAGCGTGGTGGTGGCGCCTGCTGCGCGGCGCCGCCCTCTGGACGCCATCCCGGCCGGCGAGGTCGAAAAGGCGGCCAGCGAGCAGCAGAGCGTGACGTCGGTGGCGTCGGCGTCGGGGCTGGACAGGGTGAGTGCTGCAGCGGCGTCCCAGGCCTGGGAGCGGTGGGAGACGCAGGGGGGGCGGCTCGGGGTCTCGCCGCTGCACGGCGACCCGCATGCCTTCCTCGAGGCGGCCATGGATGCGCCGCTGTCCGCGTGCGAGCGCGCGGTGCTGAGGGGCGACCCCCTGAAGAGCATCAACCTCTACCAGGTTCAGGGAGACTCGTACATCGACCAGGTGAGCCAGAGGGAGAAAAGGCGGAAGACAAAATACATCATCGTCATCGTCGTCTTCATCTTCCTCCGGGCCGAGCTGGGGATAGAGAACAAGGGGATTATCGGGGTGCAGTTCGAAATCATCCAGGACGCAATGGTGGTGTTCCGGGTGCAGTTCGGAGAGATCCAGGACACAATGGTGGGTATCATATCGTGGGGCCTATGGCAGGCTCCCCCCTCTGCGGAGGGGCTTCTGTTCTGAGATCTCACCTCGTACTTCCTGCTGGGAGCCGTGCTTGTCGCGAGGTTCCTGGCTTCTCTGTCGGCAGCCGAAAGGATGGACGACAAACTGATGCATTACTCAACGTGCAAACCACTACGCCTAAGACTAGCCTCTCGCAGGTGGGCAAAGTCCGGCGGCACACGACAATTCATACCTGCAGTTGCTCCGTCGACCTGGACGGCCAGGAGCTCGTCATGTTTCACTACTGCTACTGCCGCGCACGGTCGGAACCGGGCGCGCCTTCGACACTTGTACAGACCATCCCACCAGCGAGTCCTCAAAGCAGGTATGCCTTTCTTGGTGGGCACGGCCAACACCAAGGGAGTTGATTTCACCCGCTTGGACAACATCGAGAAAATTCGATGCATCCTCGATTTCATTCGACAGCACAGCTGGGACATCACCACGCTGACAGAGCTACACGGGGATTGGACAGCGAATTTGATCGTTGAGGAACTCCTGATTGTAATTCACAAGAGAGTCGCTGTGGCACTGTCGCCGGCGGCACGGGCAGCACACATGGCTGCGGACTCCAAAGTTTTCCGCTTTTCCAACCTTGTCATGGGCGTGTGCTTGAAGCTCCCGAACATGGACAGGGAGATTTTGTACTGCAGCGTGTACATGCTTTCTGGTCTTATTGCTGAGGAGCGGGCTGCCCAATGGAGTAACATGCTCAAGCTGCACGAATCTTTGAAAGACACGCAGTTTGCTGTTATCTTCCAGGGCGACTGGAACGCCCACCGCGGCAGGAACACGATTGCAGACGACACGTGTTTGGGCACATTCACATTATCAACGGCTACCACACAATCTGGCAAAGCAGGCGTAAAGTTCATACAAGATGCTGGTCTTCGCTGTGTAGATTCTTTTCTTCCTTGTGAACGGCGCGGTACCTGGAGACACAACGTCAACGGGCTCTGGTACGAGTTGGACTACACGCTGACCTCCGGCATCCTGTGCAAGGCTTTCAGGGACTTGAAGACGTTCTCCACGGGCTTCACAGACCACATGGTGAAACAATACACTCTCCAGGTCCCGGACAGCGCCAAACGCAGAGCCAGGCAAGTACGCAAACAGATTTTCGTTGCAGCAGAACGCTCAAGACAAATCTTTCGAGAACAACGGGTGCAGCCACTGAGATACGACCTGCTTCGGGATCCTACGGGGCGCGGCCAGGCGCACAAGCAACAGTTCCAGGACAGGGTCCGCCACCACACGGCGCAGCTGTTGGGCACCAGCCCACCCAGGAACCGAGACGAGGAGTTTCCAGAGAACGAGGCCTCACAACACTTCTTCGTGGATGGCTCAGGGGACCCCCGCGGGCAGGAGGCCGGCTGGGGAGCGGCATTGTTTCTCGGCGAGGCTGGAACGAGGGCTCGCGAACGACTGCCAGAACACCTTTGCCCTGATCCGGCTGCAATCTGGCACGGCCCGGTCCAGCAGAACCCACAGGCGATCGACTTCTTGGGGGCTCTCTCGGCTACCAACAACACCGGCGAGATGTCCGCGATGTGCGTGGTGTTGCTCGCTGTGATCAAGGACGGGCCCTCGACGGCTTCCGTGACCATCTACTATGACAGCACCTATGCCGCCAACATGGCGCGGGGCACTTGGCGTCCAAAAGAGAACGTCCAGTTGGCACGCCGGCTCCGCCGCTTGTACAAACAGGCACAGGGACTTCGACCTCTTCGCCTTTTACATGTCAAAGCTCACTCTGGTATCTGGGGTAATGAAGTGGCAGACAAGCTCGCCGACGAGGGCAAGACGGGCCACCTCCGAGCACCAGATTCTTTGGGCTGGACTACGACACCTTCTCCTACACCACAAGCAGAGCCGTCCTTCGATGACTTCGAATCAGAGGAAGACCCATTTGGACTGGGTGGAGACATGGATGTGCACTCGTCGTCCCCTCCCCGCCCTCCCCTCCCCCCTCCCTCCTCCCCCGCCGCCGTGGCCGGACGCGGCTCGGAAAGCTTGCGCGGCCCTTCCCCTCCCCTCGTCGTTTCGGCTGGGCGCGGCTTGAAAAGCGGGCGTGGCCCCTCCCCTCCCTTCCCTCTCCCCCCGGGACTTGACGAGCCTGCAGAGACGGCAACACGACGGCGTTTGCGAGGCAAGCAGACCCACAATTACGACGACAAAGAGCTGGAGGCGGCCAAGGCCTATACGGGCCCCAATTGGCACGACCTTAGCACGATCTTGAAGAAAGCCGCGGAGGACACCGTGGGCAGGGGCAAGCGGATGGCCGTGGGCGCGCCCTTCGAGGAGACCGACTACGACATCATCGTACAACTGCGGGACGAACTCCAACAAGCTTGGGAGGTCTTCCGCAAGGCTCCTACCCCGGCAGCAGCTGCTGAAGCTCGACGGCATCATCGTGCTATCTCTCGCCGGCTACAACATAAAAGATGTCATGCTCGTGAGAAGTTCTTTCGGCATCGTTGTAAAGATCTGGAAGACGATATGGCAAAAAAACAACATGGCATCCTTCTACAAGAACCTTCGTACACTCGGCATTCATTTACACGGCAAGACAAATTCCAGCATGGAGCCTAATACCATGGACGACATCACCAAATCTCTGGAGACCTTCGGCAATGAGAAGTTCGAGGGCGACGAGAATGTAGTTCTGAACGGGCTCCCTACTCGGACGATTCGACCCGAGCTCAATGCTTTGCCTTCGGAGGAGGAGATCCTGGAGCATCTTTCTCAACTCAAGGAATCGCCCCCTGGTCTCGATGAAGTCACAGCTCTCATGCTACGGGAAGCAGGTGAAGAATTTCATGCGTTATTCGTCCCTCTGGTCCAGAAGCTTTGGGCTCAGGGCCCGGCGCTTTGGGAGAATAGCTTATGCGAAGTTGCTGGTTTCCGCCTGTACAAGAAGGGACCCAAGACGGATGTGGCCAACTACCGCACTATTTGGCTCATTCAGATGATCATGCGTCTCATGGAGAGGATCGACGCCAAACGAATTTCAGTTTACTTGGAATCCGAAGGCATCCTCTCAGAATGCGCATGGGGCTTCCGCCCTTGCAGAGATGTACTGGGCCCCATTTTGGTCAGCCGCCTTATTCTGGAGTTCTGCAATTCAGTCAAGGCCCCCCCAGAATGGGATGAACTCTGCCTCATATTGTTCGATATCAAGAAAGCATATCCACGAGTACCACAAGTTACCGCTGAAAGGATATTTGGAAGATCTGGCTTCCCTCCGAACATGGTTCGACGGCTGTGTGCGTACGACCGCCGCTGTGTGTACCAAGTCCGTAACCAAGAAGGCCTCTCGCGTACGTTCACGATGAGCAGAGGTTTTCGCGAAGGCGGACCAGCGTCACCAGCGAAATTCAACATGTACCACGCCAATAGCAGTCACCACGTTCGTACGAGTCTCACTTCAACCATTCCTGAGGTTGGAGCTACTTTGGGACAGCTGAGCAATCCAATTATCACGCCACACGGTAAAGGCATCAAGCCGGAACAACAGACGCTCACAGCGGAGCACGACCCGACAGGACGATTCCAGGACATCTTTCAACTCGTGCAGATGTTGTTCGCGGACGACACTTCGTGTTGGTGCAGGTACTCGAATCACGTGGATGTGGAAAAGCTGACAATTGATTTATTTGAGGCTTGGGGCGAAACCATACATGCAGGCAAGACGGAAAGACTCCGCACACGGGGGGCGGGCGAAGACGAACGACTGGTAGAACAAGCCCGTTTCCTTGGGGCCTGGTTGCAATCCAACGGATACCACGACGTCGACACCGATCATCGTCTACAGGCAGCCAAGAAGCTATGGCGGAAACTATACCAACAACTACAGCGTCTACAGATCCCTCTCCGGAGTATGGGGCGCATAGTGAACGCCACGGTTATGGCTTGTTTGCTCTTTGGACACGAATGCCGTAGCGTGACCACCACCCAGATGCAGCAATACCGAGTATTTCTTAACCGAGTGGTGCGAGGAGTATGCCATCAACGCATTCGAGATATGCGGGCCGACAAGGTAACGATGCAGGATCTGTACCAGCGCCTGAACTTGGATGACGTGGAGACCATAGTGGTTTGGAAGCAGGGGAACTTCTTAGGCCATGTCTTGCGTCGTGACCAACATCGCCTGGAGAAGAAGCTTCTTCGAGCGGTCGTTCTTCCAGAATGCACATATGCAGCGGCTCGGAAAAAAACCGCCTTCTACAGCGAACATGTTCACCGCGCGCTTGAAGGAGCTGGCTCACTTCAGCGAGCTCACCGAGCAGGAATTCCGAGCCCAAGCAGAACATATTGCTCAAGACCGGCACGCATGGAAAGCATTGCTACGCCGAGAACGTAAACGTCGTCGTCAAGTACTACAACAACGCACTTGGCTGGAGAAGCACGGGAAAGACCCGCACAGGGATCTGGTCGAGGAGCGCAAACGGAAGCGGGCAGAGGAATTGCACGGCATCGTCTTCAACGAGAACGGCTTGGCCACTTGCCCTCATTGCGCTGATGTTGTTACTCGGGTGCAATGCCTCAGACACATCGCCGCCTGTGCCAAACGGACCCCGGCACAGAGGGCTCGGGTCACTCAAGCTCGTGTCAATGCAGCCGCTCGCAAAGCACGCCGTCTCGCAGAACGAGAAAATGCCCATGACCCACCACCGCCACCGGCAGCACCAACAAGCGGCCGGAAGGCTACGGAGGCGTGGGACGTCGCCCTGTCACTCTTGGATCCTCATCGTCTACCCGAGGCTCTACGCACAGCGTGGCACGCAGGGGGTCCTGGATCTGCTTCACAGTCGGGCGCTCCTCCGGCAGGAGAGGGGCCACCGGCAACACAACAGAAGACTGGGCAGCATTCTACAGTTGTATCCCACGGAGGCGAACAAGCTCATTTACATTCAGTCCGTGATCACGTATTGGCTCAAGGTGTTGTTGGTGCTCATGCTCATGCAGGAGGAGGAGGACAACAAGGAGGAGGAGGAGGACCACAACATGGTCCAGCAGACGGCGGCGACGGCGTTGGTGGCCCCGGAGGGTCTCAACGGGGAGGCGTTTCGCCAGAACTTCTACGAGGGGACCAAATGGAAGCAGCTGCGCCTCTGCGAGAGGAACAACCACGAGGAGGGGACCAACTACGCGGGGAACAAAGAGAAGGGGAACAACCACGAGGAGGGGAACAACTACGAGGAGAACAAAGAGGAGGGGAACAACTACGAGGGGGTGAACAACAACAAGGGGAACACTTACGAGGAGAAGGAGGGGGACAACAGGGAGGGGAAGGAGGGCAACAAGGGACAGGCGGCAGTTCAGACCGGTTGCACCGGCTGCGGGGAAAACAGCCTCGACCTGCCGCACCGCCACCACCTCCCCAGCCTCATCTTGCTGCCGCTGTTCTTCCGGAGCTGGGCCCACAGCCCCACGCAGATGATGTCCCTCAACCTCCTCTTCTACTTCCTCCTGCTGCCGCCGCTGACGTTCCTCCACATCATCCTCCTCATCCTCAGCCAGAGGCTGCCGCCGCTGATGATGTACCACCACCACCGGCACCTCATCCTGCTACTGCTGCTCTTCGTAGACGGAGGTCCAAAGGTTCCAAGGATCTCGATTGGGTCAGCCGGATCCAACCCACCCGCCCAGAGAGAGTGGTTGCAGAGCCAAAGAGACACCCTCGTCAACTCGCGGCGGCCCCGAGAGGCGGCTGGCAAGGACAGCACAAGGAGACCTTGATGGCCCGGTTTGCAGCATACCCTCCCCGGCCAGAGGTGGAGGCCAGAGGCTGCAATGGAGGCTGTTCTATCTGTCAACAATGTCTCAAGTGTCGGAACAGCAGATGTTATGGAGGCCATTGGCAGGGCCTCGGCTGCACGCGCTGTATCAAGTGCACAAAATGCCGTTCTTCTTGGAATGACACAGATTGGGCAGCATATGAGCAGAAGGTCAACAAAGCCCGTCGTCTCGATTCTGTTGGTGATCTTCCAGCACCGCCTCGCCCGGAAGGCTTGGACAAGCGCACCTGCCAGTTCTGCAATACCAGGTTTGAAACAGCACACAAACAGTACCTGCACACCAAGAGTTGTGAACAAATGTCTTTGAATATGTGGTTAGCCCGTATTAAAGTAGTACAGCGGAATCTTCTTCAGCACCATGTTGGCCCCGTGTTCGAGTGTGTGCACTGCGGCATATCTTTTGGAGATGCACGAGGGTGCGCTCGACATGCCCATGGCTGTGCTGCACGCCATCGCACCGCAGGCGCCCGACTCAAGACAGGTCACAATACTGCTGTGTTCGCGGACGCCCAGCTCCCGGCACGCTATGGCGAAGTCGGCGAAGGATCTGCTGGCGGAGGCCAAGGCGGCCATGGCGAAGGAGGGCGTGCCCGAGGACAAGAAGCCCCGGACGACCGGCCCGGTCCAGCAGCTCGGCGGCGGCGGCGGGGCAAGCAGCAGCCTGGCCGGTGAGGACCACCGGGCGCTGGTCACACTGGTGCGTGATTATCTCTTTCACAAGAAGGAGGCCGTGGAGATTCTGAATAGCAAGCAGCTCGTGTTCATCTTACGTGAAGATGCCATGAAAGAGGCTGTCCTTGGCCTGAAAGATGTTTGG
>CAUYUJ010000612.1:105530-111462 GCA_963575745.1 Prorocentrum cordatum
CGGAATCTGGCCTGGATTCCCCACGGGAGACCCTCCGCCGTGGACAAAGTCTTCGGGGAGATCGGGGATCCCGCAGGTCCCCCAGGAGCCACAGGATCTCGGGGTGCCACGAGGCTCCCGAGGGCCCCGTCCACGGCGGAGGGTCTCCTGTCCGGAATCTGGTCCAGATTCCCCACGGGAGACCCTCCGCCGTGGACACAGCCCTCAGTGGGCTCGGGGCCCCCGGAGGTCCCCCAGGAGCCCCAGGATCTCGGGGTCCCCCGAATCCCCCGAGGGCCCCGTCCAAGGCGGAGGGTCTCCCGTGGGGAATCTGGCTCAGATTTCTCACGGGAGACTCTCCGCCGTGGACAAAGCCCTCCACCTGAACCAGAACTTCCCGAACAAATTCTGGTGTGGGGTCGCTCCTCAAACCAGACATCGCGTTTGCGGCACAAAGACAAGTTGGGAGGGGGTAAAACAAGCTTGGGGGGTAAAACGAACCGGGGGGGGGGAAACGACCTGGGGGGTCAAACGAGCTGGTGGGGGTAAAACGAGCTGTGGTGTCCCAAACAGACGTCTCCACAACTCCTGCCAAACAGTCGGTACCATTTCAGCCATGAGTTGTCTCCTGCCTTTTTTCGAATGGCCCAAATTGACCCCTGACTAAAATTTTGTAATTTCCGATTTTTTGAGCGCCCGAAGTTGGCTCATGACTCACATGTTCGTTCCGCATGCACCTTTTTCCAGATCTCTATGTTGCGACGTCACCCACCAGTTAGGTGGGGGTAACGACCTGGACAGATCATCATCATCATCATCATCATCATCATCATCATCATCATCATCATCATCATCATCATCATCATCATCATCATCATCATCATCATCATCATCATCATCATCATCATCATGATAATCATCAGCATCATCATCATCATCACCACCACCACCGCCGCCACCACCGCCACCACCACCGCCACCACCACCACCACTATCACCACCACCCTCTTCCTCCTCGCTGGCCATCCTCATCTTCTCCTCGTCCTCATCCTTCCCCCTCCTCCTCCTCCTCCTCCTCCTCCTCCTCCACCTCCTCCTCTCCTCCTCCTCCTCCCTCCGCCTCCTCCTCCCTCCTCCTCTCCTCCTCCTCTCCTCCTACCCCGTCCTCTCCTGCCTCCTCCTCCTCCTCCGGCCCCTCTCCTCCTCCTACCTCCCTACCACCTCCCTCCTCCTCCTCCTCCTCCTCCTCCTCCTCCTCGCTCCTCCTCCTCCTCCTCCTCCTCCTCCTCCTCCTCCTCCCCCTCCCCCTAGGATGACAGACGCCCGCTCCGAAGCGGCCCCCAGCGCGCGGCGCGCGGAGGGCGGGGCCGAACGCGCGCCCCCCCCCCCCCAATGCCCAGGGAGAGGCGGTGCGCGAAGCTTCCCGAGGGTGGGAGGGGTCCCCCTCGGGCCGTCCCGGAGCCGTCTCGTACCGTCTCTCTTGGCCCTCCGGAGGGTCGCTCGGGCCGATCTGGAGGGGCCCCTGCGGCCGTCCAGAACAGTCGGGGGCCCCAACCCTGCCGGAGCACGAACGTCTCGGAGCAGGTCACACGATGCTGGCGTGGTTCTGCTCCTCCAGGCCCTGCTGGGGTTCCTGGTGAACCGCGCTTGGGGCGTTTTGGGGGCCTCCCAGGCCGTCTTGAGGCCGAGCCGGGCGTGGCTTCGCCGGCGTCGGCGTGGAGAAGATTGGCTCCACGATGGGCCGATTCTGGGCCACGGGCGGTGTTCAACCTGAAACGCCTGCGTTGGGGTCGCCGCCGGTCGACACGACGCGAACCTGCCGTAGATAGGGCCGGAGGATCGCGCCGCATCGGCGATGCGTCGGCGATGCGTCGGCGATGCGTCGGCGATGCATCGGCGATGCTTCTGCGATGAATCGCCGACGTCGGCGTGGAGAAAATCAGGCTCCACATCAACCCGCATCGCCGATGCACCGGCGATGCGGCGCGATCCTCGGACTCCAGCTGGGAGGCTTAGAGACCTGCAGCGGCGGCCTCCCTGGGCGTTCTCGGCCTTAACACCGTTTCCAACATCTCTGGGGGCCCGGTACCCCCCGAAACTCGATCGGGGGAGGAAAAACTGCGTATAGACCCCGGGAGGGGTCCAGGCCGACTTTGACCGATATTCGGCGGCGCGCCCAGGGGGAAAGTGCGTGCCCCAAGAATATACACCACCACGTCAATCCCTCCTTCCTCCTCTACCCTCAGATTCCTTTCCCCTTTCCTGGGAGAGGGAGGGGGTGAGGAAGGTTGTGGTGGTGTACATGTTTGGGCCCCGTAGAATGAAGGAGAAGGCCTTCTCAGAAGGCGGCGGGGCTTCTCAGAAGCCCTCACGCCTGCTGAGAGGTCTGCGGGGAAGGCCTAGGGAAACTTCTCGGAAGGCTGGGGGACATCCGAGCCTTCTGAGAAGGCCCGGCCCTTCTCACTTCCCCCCCGAGCTGGCCGCCGACCCCTACAGCCAGAACTGACAATGAAGTTGTGCGGTGCCCAGGACCCCTCGAGCCATGAAAGAATCACGACCGGAAATGTGTCGCTGTTTTCGGCCTCTGGGGGCACTTGCCGGGCCTCGGAGCCGTCGGAAAACAACTCAGGATGAGAAACCAGTCCCAGGGAACGGGTCGTGACCTCTGGGGGTCGACGTTATGAAAAAACATGACGTCGGGGGTCTGGGAAATGGGGAGGGAGAAAACGTGAGTCTTTCGTGAACTTCTGGGACCCCTCTAGGGCACGGAGGGCGCATCTCTCCTCCCCTCCTCGAGGCGCCGTCTTGTCTTACCTCATCCTCAACCTCCACGGCTTCTCTCCTCCTCCTCCTCCTCCTCCTCCTCCTCCTGTCCTGCTCGGGGTCAGGAGCCGCACAGAGGCTGCACCTGAGGCCCTTTTGGGGCCGCCCTGGAGCCTTCCTTGCACGGCCTCCGCCCCGATCCCCCCCTCTCCCTAAGACGAAGCCAGGACAGGGACAGCATCGGACAGGGATAAGCCGGGGACCGCCGAGATCCGGCGCATCTGGACGCTGGATCGGGCGCCGCGGCCTTCTCGGAGCGTACCAGAAAGCCCTGAAAGCTTTCGGGAGCGAGGCTGGGCGAGGGCCCCCGGAGGCCCCCAAAAAAAGATGCCAAATACCTCCAGCCGCGATTTTTGTGGGCGACGCGAGCGCATCTGGGCCACAGGGGCGCGGCGCGGGCGCTTGCGGTGTCGCCGGCATTGCCGCCGGCATCACCGCCAGCATCGCCGCCGGCAGCGCCGCCGGCAGCGCCGTCGGCAGCACCGCCGGCATCGCCGCCGGCAGCGCCGCCGGCAACGCCGCCGGCATCACCGTCGGCATCGCCGCCAGCAGCGCCGCCAGCAGCGCCGCCGGCAGCGCCACCACCGCCCTCCTCGCAGCGTGGGGCTGCCTGCCGCGCGGAGGGCGGCGCTGCAGGGTGGAGTGCGTGGGGGGTTTAGGAAGGGGGTAGGGGGAGGAGAGGAGGACGAGGAGAGGGAGGGGCAGGAGGGGGAGGGGGGCTGGGGGTTGGGGAGGAGAAGAGGACGAGAAGAGGAAGGGTCAGGAGGGGAAGGGGGTATATGGGGGGCAGGTAGGAGGACGAGGAGAAGGAGGGCCAGGAGTTCTCTGGGCCCAGAGAGAAGGGGACGCAGGCGGCCAGGCGGCCAAGACTAGTGACGCAAGAAGAAATCCCGTCCAAGGGCAATGAGAATCCGCTGCTCCTCATCTATCAAGGCCGGCTGAGTAGACGTCACCAAGAGGGGCGCCGCACACAGAAGGAAAACCAAGAGGAGGATTGCGGGGGTAGGGGGGGGAGGGAAAAGGGACGCGCGGCTTCGCCATGTGCGTGCTAGATGTGCGACGGCGGGCGGCGCTGGAACCAACTTGGCTGCCGCTTGCGCCACCGCTATGAAGTGGCGGGAGAAAGGGGGGGGGGAGGGCACCCGTCCCAGGTGGAGAATATGGAGGCTCAGGTCAGGAGGAGCTGGAGGATGTGCAGGGTTATGGCCGCCTGGCCGCGCCAAACCCAATTTTCTGTCCCTGAGCTGTGTCTGCTCGCCTCGCACGTGTTCTGTACCATGCCGTTGCTGCCACCTCCGGCGTCTCGCCCCCATGGTTTGCTTAAGGAAAAAGGTCGGGGGCGGCCAAGAGGGGGGCGTCAAAGAGGGGGGGGCGCAAATCATGGCAGGCGGCACGTGCGCGGCCCAGGAAGGGGCAGGGACGTAATTAGTGAAACAAGAAGAGGCGCCATGAAACCTGGGGGGGTATCATAGCCCACGCCATGATACCCCCCCTCCCTAGTCATCATCCCCCTCTTGACCGTCCCGGAGTTATGTACCATGCCGTGGCTAACACCTCTGGCGTCTCGCCCCCATGGTTTGCCAGAGGAAATAAAATTACTCCGACGGAAGGACCCCGCATGAGAATCCTCTGGGCGAATCTGGGAAAAGCCCTCACCGTCGTCCTCGTGGTTGGTGAGGCGTCCTGGCTTGTCTCTTCTGCGTATATTTCGAAACGAACTAACATGATCTGCGGGCCCCATAGGGAGGGGGTTCCCGCCTGAGACTTCCTCGCCATTCACTCACAAACGAGGCTCCCGCCTGATACTTCTCCCATATTCAGGCCTTAGGAGCCCAAAAGTGACGACAGTTATAGGTTTCCGATGACCCGCTCGGATTAATAACATGATCTGCGGGCCCCACAAGGACGGGGCTCCCGCCTGAGACTTCCTCGCAATTCATTCACAGACGAGGCTCCCGCTTGAGACTTCTTCCATATTCAAATCTCAAGAGCCCAAAAGTGACGACAGTTGCACGTTGCGGATGACCCGCTCGGATTCGAACATGAAGTGCGGGCCCCATAGGGAGGGGGCTCCCGCCTGAGACCTCCTCACAATTCACTCACAGACGAGGTTCCCGCTCGAGACTTCCTCCATATTCATGCCTCAAGAGCCCAAAAGTGACGACAGTTTCACGTTGCGGATGACCCGCTCGGAATTCCAATTCGAACACTAAGTGCGGGCCCCATAGGGAAAGGGGCTCCCGCTGAGACTTCCTCGAGCAATTCAACATCACAGACGAGGCTCCCGCTCGAGACACCGGCTCAGTAATCAGGGTCTCAAAGCCCAAAAGTGACGACAGTTGCACCTGCGGATGACCCGCTCGATTCGAACAAGAAGTGCGGGCCCCCAAAAGGGAGGGGGCTCCCGCCTGAGACTTCCTCAAACCTTCGGGCTGGGCCGTAGGCTCCCGCTCGAGACTTCCTCCATATTCAGGTCTCAAGAGCCCAAAAGTGACGACAGTTGCACGTTGCGGATGACCCGCTCGGATTCGAACATGAAGTGCGGGCCCCATAGGGAGGGGGCTCCCGCCTGAGACGTCCTCACAATCCACTCACAGACGAGGTTCCCGCCTGATACTTCCTCCATATTCCAGCCTCAAGAGCCCAAAAGTGACGACAGTTACACGTTGCGGATGACCCGCTCGGATTCAAACATGAAGTGCGGGCCCCATAGGGAGGGGGTTCCCGCCTGAGACTTCCTCGCAATTCACTCACAGACGAGGCTCCCGCTCGAGACTTCCTCCATATTCAGGTCTCAAGAGCCCAAAAGTGACGACAGTTGCACGTTGCGGATGACCCGCTCGGATTACCAACATGATCTGCGGGCCCCATAGGGAGGGGGCTCCCGCCTGAGACTTCCTCGCAGTTCACTCACAGACGAGGCTCCCGCCTGAGACTTCCTCCATATACAGGCTTGAGGAGCCCAAAAGTGACGACAGTTGCACGTTGCGGATGACCCGCTCGGATTCGAACATGAAGTGCGGGCCCCATAGGGATGGGGCTCCCGCCAGAGACTTCCTCACGCTTCACTCACAGACGAAGCTCCCGCTCGAGAATGCCTCCATATTCAAATCTCAAGAGCCCAAAAGTG
>CAUYUJ010000613.1:10585-67279 GCA_963575745.1 Prorocentrum cordatum
TGAAGTTCCATCCCCCATGCAGGGCCCGCCGACAGGCGCCCCCCCCTCAAAACATCACGTGGCCTCTGGGTCGGGATCTCCCTTGGCCTTCCGAGACAGCGCTAACGCGCGAGCTTCCAGCTCACGCGCATCAACAACTACCACCTCCTCTCGGAAGCCCAACCCAAAGGCGAATAGCACTGCAGCAAGCTCCATACGAACAGGGGTCGACTGCTCAATGAAAGGGCGCACGCTCGGGCCAGCAGCCGGACCCCCACCTCCAGCTGCCAACCCAAAGTGGCTGGACCAGCCCTCGCGGGTGGCCTCTGAAGGGGGAATAACATCGGCGAAAAACGTGCCTGCTTTCGCGGGGTGCTCGCCCTTCTTGAGCCTGAGACGGGACGTGTATGCGGCCCCACCAGAGATCTTACGGGGCCCTTTGCACGGCTCCTTGAGGCCACGCTGGTTCAGCTGGACCGCAAACTGCCAACAAGAGGAGCAAAACAGGACCTGGTCTCCTTCAGAGACCTGGGCAGCTAAAACACTGTGCTCGTTAACCTTCCACGGACTAAGGTGGAGCAAGCCCCTGGACATGGCCGCCTCTCCAAGACCACTCGCCGACGCCCCCTGGGACGGAGAGGCAGCGACATCAGGAGGGGGGCTGGACACAAGGGCGCGCGGGGGCGCGGCAGGGGCCTCGGCGTCACAAAGATCGTCGGGGAGCTCTCCAAGGTCCACCCTCTTCAAGTAATCGATGGGCAGGTGGTCTCTCTTCTCGGTGTCTACAGCCATGGCCGTGCGCCGCGCCCCATGCATCGCCACTTGCCTCGCTGCAGCCCTGAACCCCTCTTGGGCTCGGACGTCTGACTCGTCAGCTCTAGCTTGCAGCGCCCCTTTTTTGGCAAACGCAGCTGCCTGCAAATTCCCCAGGCGGTGGAACGGCGAGATTTTTCCCGCCGCCGCATCCCGGGAGGTCGCGTGGCCCTTGACGTGAATGAAGGAGCGTTTACACAGCACCCACACTCGAGAGCCAGGCTTGAATATATGTTAACTCGGAGCGTGCCTATACCATTAAATCTTGATTTTAGAGTGCTGGGGGCAGGCGGGGGTAGAGCGACAACCCTAATCAAAAGAGGCCCCACAGAATATCCGACGCAGCAGCGGGAGAGGCAACCCCACAGGACAGCGAGCGGCTCGAGAGGAGGGGGCACCCTCCGAAAGTATTTGTTCGCAGCGGCGGGGCCCCGTGTGAGGCCCGAAACATAAAAGGCCGAGAGGTACCTGACCGTGCCTCGGCCCACGGTCGGGCCAAAAAGCCTCGCGGCGAAACCCCGAGCTCATACAAGCCCAAGGGTGGGCAGGGTTGGGAGCCGAAACTTTGCGCCAGGAGAGGAGGGACAAGCACGAGAGAGAATGCGCTAGTCCTCCTCTTAATTTTTGCAGTTGAGGCGGCTATCTAAACGTTTACAGGGGGTGTGTAAAAGTGTGTTTAAAAACGCGTATTTACACAGCACCCACACTCGAGAACCAGGCTTGAATATATGTTAACTCGGAGCGTGCCTATACCATTAAATCTTGATTTTAGAGTGCTGGGGGCAGGCGGGGGTAGAGCGACAACCCTAATCAAAAGAGGCCCCACAGAATATCCGACGCAGCAGCGGGAGAGACAACCCCACAGGACAGCGAGCGGCTCGAGAGGAGGGGGCACCCTCCGAAAGTATCTGTTCGCAGCGGCGGGGCCCCGTGTGAGGCCCGAAACATAAAAGGCCGAGAGGTACCTGACCGTGCCTCGGCCCACGGTCGGGCCAAAAAGCCTCGCGGCGAAACCCCCAGTCCCGTCATCACTAGACTGGCACTTGTGCCTTCACGCTTCCAGCCACAGCTAGACACGAGCGCGGCACACATTCGGGAGGGGGGGAAAGGGAGATAATTTGTGTCGCTCTCACCCACCAAAAAACCTGCTTTATATTTTCCCCATATCTATCAAATGTTCAAGGAAGACAAGTGGAGGACAGGGTGCACGCGCCCAAATCTCGAGGCTCCTGCATTCATATCAAAAGATATGGCCCCCGCAAAAGGCGGGGCCTGAAATGAGGGTGGGGGCTGCAGCAGCCTGCTCATTGCCGTCTGGCCCTGCTACGGCCAGCAGTGGACGGGCGGCTGGTGGGCTCCGCGCCCCCGTCCGCCATGCTCTCCAGCTGCGGCAGCACGACCTCGTCGTTCTTGGCTGCCCCGAGCTCGTGCACCATGTCCCGCGCCAGCGGGGCCAGCACAGCGTCGGAGCGGTAGATGGCCTCCGAGATCTGCTGGGCCGGCCTGCGCCAGAAGGCCCTCCCCCGCTCAAGCTGAGCGGGGGTGAGCCGGCTCCGCTGCTCGATCAGCACGTGCACTTTCGTGTAGCGCTGAAGGGCCGACGTGGTCTGCCAGCGGCCCTTCCGGCGCGCCGCCTCCAGCGAGCCGCCTGCGGCGATGTAGGCCGCCGCCCCCGCGTGCCTCAGCGAGTGCGGGGGCCCGAAGTCCGCCAGGCCCGCCCTGTCGAAGGCCTGCCTCCACGCCTTCCTGTACTTGTCCTGCGAGATCGGGAAGAGGAGGTCCCGTGGCGCCGCGCCCTTGCCAATCGCCCGTAGGATGGCCTTCGTCACCTGCCACGAGACCACGACGCCCTGGTTCGCTCCCGTCTTCACCTTCTCGCCCCGCTCTCTGCGGCCCAAGGTGAGCCCGACCTCCCCGTCGGGGCCCACCGCCACGTCCGTCTTCCTGAGGAGGCCCCAGTCCTGCTCCCTCAGCCAGCCGTCCAGCTGCAGCAGCACCGCGGCCCCCTCGTACAGCTGGCCGTGCTCAAAGAGGTCGTGGAGCACGCACCCCACAGCTTCGAACGGCACCGGCGCCCCCTCCTTCTGGAAGCCCATCCTAGACCAGGACTTCAGCGCCCTGGCCGCGACGGGGAGCCGATTGCGGTGATCCTCGAAGATGTGCATGAAACCATTGAACAACGCTGACGCCCTGCCGAAGGGCAACTGCATCACGTAGCACATGTCCGATATGTACCCACCAAGCGCCGCATCCCTTTCCTCGCAAGTGGAGAAGGGGAGCCCGTGCCGCTTCACGTCCAGGAGAAAGGTCCTCACTTCCTTCTCGTAGATCTGATTCGTGGCGTCGTCCACGGCGTGCACCACGAGCCTCACATTGTGGTGCAGCTTGTCACTCGGGGCCTGCTCCCAGGCCCGAGCGCCCCTCTTAGCCAGAGGGGGGGGCTTTGCAGAGGTCGTAGCGGGGCCGTCCACCCCACGCCGCGGCATCGCTTCGCACAGCGTCAGCCCGCTCATGGCCATCACAAATGCGAAGCTCCAGGCGGTCCTCGTCGGGCCCGATCTTGCAGCCGCTGAAGTAGCTCCTTCGGCACCCCACGGCCCACGTGGCCCGCCACGGTGTCCTCCGCCGCGCCTATGCCTTGACCTCTCGAGGGGCCGTCTGCCAGGTTGAGCTCGCTCGGCACCCACCTGAAGTACCCGCGGATCCTGCAAACCATCTGGATGATGCCGCCGATCCTCGCCAGGTGCAAGAGGTCCTTGGCAGACGAGCGCCCCTTCTTGAGGACGCCTAGGCTCACCAACGAGTCGGTGAAGAACAGCACGCGGTGATTCCAGCTCTGGGACGTGCGACTGAGGTGTCGGAGCACCCCCACCACCGTACGCAGCTCCAAGACATTGTTGTGCTCTGCGTGAGACCAACGTCCCTGAAACAGCACGTGCCACTTCTTCTCCAGCCAATGGCCCAGCAGAGGCAGGGCCGGCCCAGTCGCTCGCACGACGCGCCCGCGGTCGCCCTGCAGGCGAAGCCGGGCCCCCGCTGGTATCGAGTCCCAGTGCGGCTCGAGCTCCTGCAGAGTGGACGCGTATGCCCTGCACAACTCCAGCGGGTAAGCACATGCCACCTGAGTCCACCGTAGCCCACCTGGTGATCGTCCTCGTAGTTCTCGGTGAGCCTGGCCAGTCCGACTGCATCGGCTCGAGGGGCACAAGCACACCCGCTGTAGCGTCGCCATCTTCTTCACGTTGGTGATGAACGTAGTTGGCTTCCTCCATTCTTCGCCATACATGCAGTAATCCACCTCCACACGGAACACCCCCTCGAGATCCAAGAGCGCGGTCATTGGCGCGAACGCCCATATCATGCTGGTCCTGGGGTTCTCGAGGGTGAATCCAATGCCAAGGCGTAGGCAGATCTTGACCACCTCTACTGCTATCAAAGCCAAAGCGTTCCCTTCGTCTATCTTGGCCTGGTCCGTCGCCGTGCAGTCCGGCAGCCCCCGCGGATGATCGCTCGACCTCAGCGGCGGCTGCCTTGCTCTCGAAAACGTCGCGCACGGGGGGGCAATATGCACCCGCCAGAACCAGCCAGTCCTCACTCTCCGTAACAACAGCTCCAAGTTCTCTGTGACCAGTACGTCGAACTCCACGCCCCGCTGGATGTCCCAGGCCTCGCCCCACGAGTCGGTCATCTCCCTGATCGCCTCCAGCAAGCGAGAGCTCCCAGCGAAGAGCTCCAACACCCCAGGTCGCCCCGTAGTGGGAGCGGCCGGGAGGTCCTCCTCCTCGCCGATCGCCTCCTGCGCCCGCTCGATCTCGGTGTAGCTCTGCTCGGCCAGGGGCCCCCAAGCTCCCCCATCTCCACGGGCAGCTTCTCGTCGGACGTCCTCCTCCGTGCAGTCGCAGGCCAGGGCGCCGAAGCCTTCGTTGGACGCATCCGTCATGTATGCTCTCGGCCACCAGCCCATCTCCAGGTTCGACTCCATGTAGACCGAGAGGGACGCGACGGCCCTCAACTCGCTCCTGACCTCCTCGGGCAAGCGGTGCGGCACAACACTCTCCTCCTCGCTGAACTCCCTCAGCCACCTGTAGGTCGCGTCCAGGATCGCAAACGAGGGGCGGAAGACCATCATGGTCCAGGTCCAGTGCCCGACCAGAGAAGCCACCGCCGAAGGTCTGAGAGCCACTTCCAACACCGCCACCTCGGTAGCCAGCACGACCTGCTCCATCTTCTTCGGCTGGATCCTCAGCGTGTAGGGCCTCGTGGCGGCGATGCACAGGTCCAGGCCGTTCTCCATCCCTTCGCCCCAGGCCTCCTTGTGCACCGCGAGCCCCTTGCCGTTCAGAAGCTCCTTGATCATCTCCTTGTCCTCCAGGATCTTCAGCTCGCCGTCCTCGCCCTCGAGGGTGAAGCCGATATAGTCGTCGATGTACAACATCAGCAGGAACCTGATCGCCTCCTCCTCCGATAGGCCAAACGACGGGGTGGGCTTGCCGTAAGTCAAGCTGGGGGCCTTCAGGGACTCGAAGCTTGCCTCCAGGCAGCTGTGGGCCAAGAACACCGCCCACGCCGAGCCCATGACCAAACTCGAAGCCCCAATACCAACGTCCTCCTCGCGCGGCTTCGGCAAAGCCACACCCTGCTCCATCCCGTACTGGTACAGCTCCTGCGGCGAGACATCCTCCACCACAAAATACTCCGCCAAAAACGAACCCCAGTGCAACCGATAGAACCAGTCCGGTACGTCGCCCTGGAAGGAGAAGAGCCGCCGTCCACGCAGCACCGCCTCGTCCAGCTCTAGGAGCGCGAGGCCCGCGGGACTGCCCAAAGGCACCCACGGGGGATCCACGAAGAGCAGGTTGACTCTTCGGCAGTCCCAGATCAGCCGCGACTTCACAATGCCACCAGTCTTGGGGTCGAAGTCCTTCGCCACCGTGAACAGCCCGACATGTTCGCGTACCCTCGTCACATATGTTATCATTCCAGCCTGCGCCATCCGCAGGGCAAGTGCCAAGCGCTCCTTCTTGCTCCGCCACGCCGGGTCCGAGTAGCTCTTTGTCGCCTCGTACTTCTCCCAGTCGACTTTCCCCGAGCCCTTGATCATCAGCTGGCCGGCCTCTGTGAGGTACCGCCCAGCGAGACTCGAGATCGCCGCCACCTCCAAACTCTGGGTCCCCGGCGCTGGGAGAGACACCTGCTCCGCTCTCAGAGGGCACAGGTCGCCCTTCCTCAACTGCGGTGAAGCCTTCGATGCCGTAGACGTCGTAGGCCTCGCTCCCTTCGCAAAATACTCTGTCGGGCTTCCTCCTGCCAAGCGGCTCAATGCCGCCCTGCCGTCGTTGATGGTCCCCCACTTCGCCCTCGCGGCGTGAAGGTCCCAGGCTTCCGTCACCAGTCTTTTCTGTAGCGGCGTACTCGCACGCCAGTCCGTCTGGCACGTCTGCTTGTCCGTCAGGGTCGATGGATGTATCCAACCATTCGAACAGCCCGTCGCCATACTCCTGATCGCCGCTATCGTCCTCGAAGCCCGCTGCCAGGTTGTCCTCAGCTCCTTCTCGGACAGGCTCGAACTCGACCTCCTCGACTGTAGTGGGAATGGGAGCCCAGGCAGACTCCTCAAGGGATCCCTCTCTCTCAAATCCTTCTCCCCAGTAGGCATTTGGGACCACCGAGCGACCTGCGCTCCGACGCACGGGAAAACCTGCTCGCCACAGAACGGCGCGAGGCCCCAAGTACAAGAAAGGCCTCGACGCTCCGACGCCGCCGTGGAAGACCCCACAGCCGATCGCCAGGAAGCTCACCAGCCCGATGTAGCACCACCACCCGAAAGACGTGTCCAGCAAGAAGCTCGGCACGAAAGCGGCTCGCCGCCGCGGCCGTGGTAGAGGGGATTGACCCCTCAGGCCTTGGCCAGAGCACACCACGATAGCTCCGGCCGCAACCTATTCGTCCTCGCCGGCAGGCTGCCCCGAGCGCACCTCACCCAGGTGCTTGCTGAGGATCGCCCGCCGCCTGAGCTTCTCCAGGACCTCGTCATCGGCCCCCCTGTTCTCGCTGTTGGGGTCCCCGTCGAGGCGCAGGTACTCCTCCGCCAGACTCCAGTCGACCTTGGAGCGCCACTTGCCGCCGTGCTGCGCCTTAGGCCTCTGCCAGTCGCTCTTGCACTGCACCCGCTCGTAGGCCTTCCAGATCGAGTACAGGCGCAGGCAGGTCACCTCCGCGGCCTGCGAGTTGATCAGCTCGTCGTACTGCCCCTGGCTCATCATCCTGTCAAGGACCAGAGCCAGCATGTTCAGCTCCTGCGCGATGACCGCGCCCTGCAGCTCCTTGGAGCGGAGCCACTCCTGCGTCTCCACGCGTGCGCTCCGTCCGCCCTTGTAGAGCCTCGCCAGCACTGTCGGCGCCACGCGGGCCCTGATCCCCCCCACGGGGGAGCCTGCCACGCGGCGATACTTCTCCAACGTCGTCAGCAAGCTCTCCTTTGGGTTCTTCGACTCCTCCTTCAGCTGCACGATCTGGTCCTTCAGGGGGTCATCGAGCTCGCCCAGGTCTCCAACCTTCTCCCAGGACGCCGCACTCGAACTCGGCGTGGGCGACCCTGCCTGCGCCCGGGTGCTCAAACCCGAGTCCCGCTGCACCAGCTCCTCGTGCTCCGTCAGCTTCTTGATGAACGCATCCACCTCGGCCGAGCTGGGGTCGTCTCCTCTGGACGGCGGCGGCCCCGCGGGGGGCGGGGGAGGCGGGCCTGGCTCCGACGCCAGAGCCCCACTGCCGCAGGCAGGTCCTGCTCCCGCTCCGCCCCCGACATCCAGCCTCGACTTCAGCATACCCACAGCGTCGGCCAAGTCAGACTGCCCTCGAGCCAACTCCGCGAACAGGGTCTTGGTGTCCCGCTCGTCGCCACTCACATCACTCACGTCATCGCCAGCGTGCACCGACCCGCCGTCCGAGTCCGAGCCCGAGTCGCTGTCCGAGTCGACCTCCTTTCGGCACGAGCATCCGTATGTCCAGACCCCGTAGATCACGATGAGAACGCAGCCCAGGTATGCCGCGCCCAGCTCGAGGTCGCCCGATTCGTACAGCTCCCCCAGGAACTCGCGGAAGTTGTCCAGGTCCTCGATCGCCTGCATCCCTGCCGAGACGGTGTGGTACCCTGCGGCGAAGAAGGACCCGAGATGCAGCCAACGCCACAACCTCCAGCCCACAAAGAACACCGCTGCAGCACCACCCCACGTCTTGTGGGCCCACGCCGTCACCACGGTGGTCACGAGGCCCTTGCCGAACCAGGACGCCACCTTGGCCTTCGAGCTCGCCTTCTTGCCCTTCGTCAGGTTGGCCTTGGCACTCTCGGCACCAGCCTGTCCCAGCTCATGTCGCACAATGAGCCGCTCCGCGGCTATGATCGCCTGCTCTCTCTCTCCTTCTCATTCAGCCCCGGGTGCTCGGTCCAGGTCACTCCCTTCTTCGGGCGCGGCAGCATCCTCGCCTTGTCCCGCAGGTTGATGATTTGCACCCGCTTGGCGGGGTCGATCGCGGCCCAAACCAACGAGGTCCCTGGACCGACCCGACTGACCGGCAGCATCACCACCCCCGTGTTCCTCCCCTGCGTCTGGACGTAGACGCGGTTCCACCTGCTCCACGGCGCCATGAACCCTGCTGGCGACCCCCGCCACTCGGCGCCACCCCCGAGGTCGAGGGGCTCGATGAGGACCTCCTCGGACTCCCGCTGGCGCCCGCCGAAGACCTCCAGCAGCCCGTCCAGCTCGCAGAGGGCGAGCGCGGTCACCAGCAGCCAGCCGGGACGCCCGATGGCCGGCGTCGTGGCGGCGCCCGAGCCTGTCGGGCTCGGGGCGAGCAGGGGCTGGAAGCTACCCCTCTCTGAAGGCTCGAGTGCGGGCCTCGCCCGCGAAACCCGCGCCTCGAGCCGAAACTTTGCGCCAGGAGAGGAGGGACAAGCACGAGAGAGAATGCGCTAGTCCTCCTCTTAATTTTTGCAGTTGAGGCGGCTATCTGAACGTTTACAGGGGGTGTGTAAAAGTGTGTTTAAAAACGCGTACTGTATGAAATCTTCTCTCGAATGGACCCTGATCCAGATATGCGCGCGAGCATTGGACGGCGCCTGCGCCATGGCAGGCTTCATACAGCACGCGAGGGTTCCTTTGCAATCACACAACACCGAAAACTGGCCCAACACCAACTCCGACACTTTCAGGACCGCAAAGTCTTCCCCGTCTCTGGCCACCTGCCGGGGCGCGAAAAGCGGGGGCACTGCCCCATGCATCACTCCCACATACCGACGTTCAGAATCATGAAGACCGCCGACCACCCGGCACAGCGAATCGACGGAAAATCACCATCAAATCCCGATCCGTCCACAAAGACGTACCCCCCTTCAAGCAGCGCGGGCAGATCCACACCTTGGTAGCGGACCTCCCATTCCGCCTGAAAACCCCAGCGGCGAAAACACTGATTCGGATCAGGGAAGATCGATCTCGCAAGCCGCTCTCTCCATTGGTGCGGCGCCGCTGCCATTCTTGTCTGCGCGCTCTCGAAGGGGGGCTCGAGAATGTCGCGCCTCCAGAGGGCGTGGGCCTGGCAGCAGAACCCTCGGTGAAAGAAGGTACCGTGACCCCCTTCACACAGCGTGCAAACGTCAGGCAGAGACGGCTCGTGCTTACTCTCATACGCAGCTGATTCCAATGGGATCCCACAGCGAGGCCTCGCAGCACGTTCTGATCGCGCTGCGCCCATCCGTCCGAGGGCTTGGCGAACAAGAGCTCCAGCGTGGGTCTCCAGAGAAGCTCCGGGTCCCACGGCCCCCGCTTGTCCTGCAACGGCAGCGCTCGCCTGTCTGGCGCACTTCGGGCTGACTGAGCCACGAGCTGAGACAAGAAGCCCGGCGAATAAAACATCAAGTCCCACTCCCCGCCCCCAGTCGTCAACCGCATCGGTCGCGCCGCGAAAGCGCCACCCCACCCTATTCATTGTAAGGGCCAAGGCCATCACGGGATCTTTGGCCGAGGCCCATGGACGAGGCTTCTGAGCATGCTGCGTCGCCTGCGCAAGCAGCCCCCCCAGAACCGCTCGCGCGAGGTGCCCCTCCCAGAACGCGGCAGCAAAAGTCTGCAGAGAATTGGCGCTAGTCAGCACGAGCGGATCCCGCCTCCAGCCCGACCAGCTGGACGCGAGAGAGAGGCCCAGAGACGCTCCTCGAGGGGGCCCTCCGTGCGCCTCAGCTGCCTGGACCCTCAGCGTCGCGGGGCGCCCGCCCGGGATTCCAAAGATATGAAGGGGCCCTGGGACGCGCAAGTATATGCGCACAAACAGCGGGATCCCCTATAGATTCTAATATTTTCTGGGTTCTTGTCTTCCCCCACATTTCCCATATTTTCCCATATATATATATATATATATATATATATATATGTATATGTTTTCCCCTCCTGAAGATACTCGACCCCCGCGTCGCCGCCGCCATCGGCCCCGACCTATGGGCAGCTCCGATCTGCGCGCCTCCAGCTTGCAGGGCGCGTAGCCGCTTCCCTCGCCTGGAGGGGGCCGCGATGCCGACGGTGCTGAGACTCGCGCCTGCGAGCCGCGCCATCGACGGAATCTCCTCCGAGGCCCCCGTGAACCAGACCGCGATCCTCGAGCCCCGAAGCCCAATTCGGAGCCGCGTCCCTGGCCAGCTGGCTCGACGAGGTCAAACAGCCTGCTTCGCGCCGGGAAATTGGGGGGCCCCTGGGAACCATCGACTGCGAAACCAGCTGAAACGCTCGAGGCAACTGCTGAGCAACCGTGGTGGGACCTCCAAGGGCTTGAAACGAAAAATCGTCTATCACACTACGGGTCGTGACTATCGGATTGGCCGCTGCTGCCTTGCGAAGAGGCTCCAAAACCATAAGTCTGGCCAGCGAGGGTGCACAAGAGCAGCCCGCTACTACTGTTCCATTTGCATGCGGCGCCTGCGACGTGATTGACTGAAATACTGCGCGCCGCTCTGCGCGGTGCACGCGGCGCAGCGATCGCGACAAATTCTCCGAGAAGCCTACTTCGCAAGCTGCCTCTCGGAGCTCAGCATGGCCGATGTTTTCATAGTATTTCTGGAGGTCGAGAAAAGCCGAGGCCATGGAGAGGCCCTCGAGCCTTGCATAAGACGCAAGGGCATTGTGGAGCCACGCGCTCTCGTCGCACGCTGACGAGCTATCCTGGCCCCAGAACATTTTACAGCCGTGGGGTTTCTCCCACCTGTCGCACTCCTGGCGCCGAAATTTCGAATAGACCCTCGACCAGAGGGGGGGGGGCGATCGGCCTCACTCCCCCGGTCGGCTTGTCTAGAAAGATAACCAGAACGAGCCGGAGCTGAGACGCACAGATCCGCCTCCCAAGCGTTCAGCATAGCCGCAAATCTCCGAGCAAACTCTGACGGCAGCTGCTCCATCAACCGAGGGTGAAAGCCGCCCCAACCCAAAGCATCCCCCCTCCCGAGCGATTTGCGCGCGACCAAAACCTGCTCTGCCGTGATGGGGGGCAGGTCGTCCCGGACCTCCCATGCTGCCGGGTGAATTCCCCCCTGCCGCGCCGAGTTGTCCCAAAACGGCTCCCACTCGTGCAGGATCTGACGCAAAGCCCGCTGGCCTGCGAGGGGGGCTCCGCCCTCCTCGCCTTCGCCCCCCAACACCGGGGAAGCCGCTGCACCGGCCCCTTCGAAAAATCGCGGGCCTTCTTGGCCCCCTTGGTGACGGATTCTTTAACGAGGTCTTGCCATTGCTGCTGTGCGCGCTTCGCGTCCGCCTCTAGCCGAGCCTGGCATTCACGAGCCAGGGCAGCAAACGCAGAGGTCTTCCAAGCAGGGTCCTGCAGGGCCCCCAAAACCTGGAGCGCCGAAAACTCCCTCAGCTCCTCCTCCCAGGCCTCAGGGATGATGGCGTCAGCCTCGAGCAAGAAGGAGAGGAGGTGAGGCCACACCTGCTCGCTCGACGCGGACAGCGACAGCAGCTGCGCCAGCGCTCTGCGAAACGACAGCCATTTCAAAGTGCTGCGAGCCAAGCGGCGGCGGAGCTCTCTGCCCCGCGCCGCTGACAGAGGCACCTGCTCAAATTTACAGGCCGCTCGACGGCCGCGATGTTTTATCTTATCATGTTCTGGTGCCTTGTGGCGGTGGCAAAGCCGACGCTCGGCCAAGTCGAACCAAACCCCCGCAGTCTCGCGCGGGCCCTCGGGCCCAGAGCTGGCCTCCCACCCCCACTCAAACGACGACGGGAGCTGAGGCAAAACGTCTGGACAAAGCCCGGAGGAGGAGGGGGAGGAGGAGGAGGATTCGCACTGAAGTGGGAAAGACTTGGGCACGACGCGCTGCCACACTTTCGCTTGCCGGTGCAGCCTTTGAAAAATGAGGCGCACGGCTGCGCGCGGCCCCTGAGTGGTGCAAACAATAGTATCTATCGGCCGCGCAAACGGCACGAAGCAATGGCTGACAGCAAAAAAATCCAGGCGGCGACCTTGGCAGGACGGGGCCTCTGGAAACACCACCTGGAGGCTCAGGTCGGAGTGCCACTGCGAAGCCTGTAGCTCCGTCGGCTCCATGTTCCAATCCCCGCCGATTCCCGCGGAGAGCTGAGCTGACAGCACCACCCCCTGCAGTTCTCCAAGAAGCGCCTGGAACGCCCACGCCGCAGACCCATATTTCTTGGAAACCAAAGCTGCAACTCCACCAGACGTGCAAAGCGCCTCTGCTCCAGTCGATCCTGCACTGCCACTGGGCATGACGAAGCCTGCAGCACTGGCCCAGTTTCGAGCTGGCACTGTCTTGGGGCCCGTGAGCCTTGTCTCCTGAAGCAGCGCTACATCTGGTGTCAAACCCTGCTCGTGATGAAGCCACTCCAAGAACGACTGGCCCGTCGACCAAGCGTTACAATTGTAAGAAACCACTTCAAATCTGAACTCGCTAGCGGGCCGGATCCGCGACGGCGTCCGAGCAGCGACAGCCTTGGAGGGCAAGGGAGCAGCCATCGCCGACACAGTAGGCCCCGACCTTGAGCTAGAGGAGGGTCTCGCCTTCGGCTTTGGCTGGACTGGGGCTCCGACCTGTGGAGCTGCTGCTACTGCTGCATGCCCTCCCTGTGGCGCGGTCGCCAGCTTCGCATGCCCTCCCCGAGCCGTGCTGGGAGGTACCTGCACTGTAGCTGACGCCGAGCGGCCACGATCGGCGTCGCGAGAAATCGCGCGACCAGCGGGGGCACCGACCAGCGCCCTCACGGGCGCCCCGCGAGCGGCTCCATTGGGGCAGGCTCCCAAGTGCTCAGCTCCCCGAGGCGCCGCTCCCAACTGGTGCTGGCGTGCCAGCTCGCAGTCAGGGTCTTGACCAGCGGGGGCATCGACCACCTCCCTCCCGGGAGCCCCGCGAGTGGCCGCCGAAGCGTCGAGGAAGGAGGAGGAAGGAGGAGGAGGAGGAGGAGGAGGAGGAGGAGGGAGGAGAAGGAGGAGGAGGAGGGACGAGGAGGAGGGACGAGGAGGAGGCGGGAGGAGGAGGAGGAGGGAGGAGGGAGGAGGAGGAGGAGGCAGGAGGAGGGAGGAGGAGGGAGTAGGAGGGAGGAGGAGGGAGGAGGAGGGAGGAGTAGGGAGGAGGAGGGAGGAGGAGGGAGGAGGAGGGAGGAGGGACGAGGAGGGATGAGGAGGGAGTGGCCGCCGAAGCGCCGCCACTCCCAAATGGAGCGTCCTCGCAACGTCAGGGTCTGGGCCGGTGGGGGCAACGGCCACCTCCCTCGCGGGAACTCCACGAGTGGGAGCCTCGAGGCGCCCACTCTGAAGTCGGGCCTGTCCCCCTACAGGGGGAGTTTCCACGAAGAATAAAAATACCCCCAAAATGGTAAACAAATGGTGCAAAAATAGTCTGGGGACTATTTTTGGGGTACTTTTTGACCTCTTTGGGGTGTTTTGGGGGTCGTTGTTTTCCCTTCGTCGAAAATCCCCCTGTAGGGGGACACGCCCGACTTAAGCCCACTCCCGACTGGAGCGTACTCACAGCCAGGGCCTTGCGCTCGCTCTCCCGATGCCGCTGGAGACGCAGCCTGTAGGGGGCCACATGCGAACCATACCCCTACCCCCCACGATTGCTGAGGGGGAGGGTGGGGTTCACTTCGCTCGGGAGCTACCGAACGAAGTGAACCCCACCCTCCCCCTCAGAAATCGTGGGGGGTAGGGGTAGGGTTCGCATGTGGCCCCCTAGCCTGCAGCATCGACGGCCAATCACTAGCCGGGCTCGCAGCAGCAGGCGGACGGGTGGCGCGCGAGGCAGCAGGCAGAGCGTCGGATGGCGCCGTGTCCCAGCGCCGCGGCTCCGAGGCCGCCTCTGGCCCGGCTGCAGAGCCAGCCTCGCAATCCAGGATAGGCCGCTCTCTAAAACGACGGGCGGCCGCACGCCCTTGCCACCAAGCATCGCCGAGCAGCCGCTCCTCCTCCCGCGAGAGGAACGCATCGCCGTAAGGGAACGCCTGACCGCCGTACCGGCTCAGCCTGCACTCCGGCCATGCCCGCGGCGAGGGCGAGGCCGCACCAAGTTGCCCAGCAGCATCGATACGCAGATCCCTGCCAGCGAGCACCTCACAGACCAGGTCCCAATCGGTCCGACGCATGAAGAAGAACGCCATGATGCGCAGAATCGGAGGAGGAGGAGTACGGTCGGTAGCAAATCTCGGGACGTCTGATCTCAAGGTGCGGAAATTGTTCGTCGTGTCTGGCCTGTGGGGGGCCCTCGCGGGGCCCCCAGGGACCGTGAATAAACCACTCGGGAGGCATAGTTGCTCCCGGGGAACGGGCCGAGACCTCTAATTGTAGGGGCCAGCGCCGTGAACAAATCACGACGCTGGCAATCTTGGCCCCCCCGCTGCCGCACTGGGCACCGGCCAACCGATTTCGCCTCGAGCCGTTCCAAATCCCTGACGACATTCATATCCTCCTCTTCCTCCTCCTCCTCCTCCTCCTCCTCCTCCTGTTCGACCCTCCCCCTCCTCCGCCTCCTCCTCCGTCTCCTCCTCCTCCTCCGCCTCCTCCTCCTCCTCCTCCTCCTCCTCTTCGACCCTCCTCCTCCTCGATCCTCCTCAAACCTCCTCCTCGATCCTCTTCCTCGACCCTCCTCCTACCCGGTCTTTGGCGATTTTTGCCAACGCTGCCGCCTCTCCTTCATCATCGGCCACTGGGAGCCGCTGTATGGGGCCCCCGGGGGCACCAAAAACGTATCGTTTGGTCAGCCATGTCCTCCTGCAGGCGGATTTTGGATGGAAAATAAGCAAGAACCAAACCAAACATCAAAAACATTAAATACATAAGTATCTTTAGATCTTCCTAAGTATCTTTAGATATTCCGAAGTATCTTTAGATCTTCCTCCCGTAGAGGGACACGCCCGACTGGCGGCAAAGATGCACCCGATGCGTCTTTTCAAGGACGCATCGGGAGGACAGCGTCTGCGGCTGCGGCTGGGAGCCGGGGGAGACCATCGGCGAGCTTGTCGTGGTGGTTTTCCTCTTCCAGCGCGGCGGAGGGCCGCTGCTGCGGCCGCGTCCGCGGCTGCCGCTGTGGCTGGGAGGGAAAAGCTGTCGGGCCCCGGGGCACGCCGAAAAACGCATCGGGTACGCAAACAACCGAAGGGGTCCAGGGATACATCAGTAAACACACGCGAGTCCCCAATATAACCACACTTTTCCATATTTCCTGGAGTTTCGTCGTCCTCTGCACTTCCCATATTTTCCCAAGGATCGACGATGATTTGTGCCTGTGGGTTGTTATCCCCTCCAAAGACCTGCCTCCTGGGGAAGCGGTCGAAAGCTCGTGCCCCCCGTGTTGCTGCTGCCCCTCTTCCTGTGGTGCTGTTCGGAGACCTACTGACCTGGGCCAATCCAGACCCAAGTCAGTCAGGCCTTGAAGGATCCTTCAAGATCCTGCAAGATCCTGCGCCCAAACCTGGGTCAATGCTCCCCTGGCTTTTGAGCAGGGACCGACAGTACCGGCATTCATATAGGCCTACCATACCATGCTCTTAGAACCCCAACATGTTCTAATAACAAACGCAAGTCTCTTACAACAGAATACCGATGTGTTAAAACTAGACAGTCTTAGCCAGAAATGTCTAACATTTCGTGCAGAGCACAGAGGTTCGTAGAACATTCTTTGGTGGGGCAATCGGCGAGCCAGGACGCTTCGCCACTGCTTGAGGCTCTGCAGGATCCTACAAAAGCCGGCGCTCTGACTGACCTGACCCTCGTCTCTAGAGCCCCGAGCTTTATGCGCGCGAGCGTCGGTGCTGGCCGAGGGTCCTGGGGCACGTGATCGGCTGCCAACCGTCCCCTTTCGATGATCCTCACATGTGCTAGCCCCAACGTGTGTTTGTCCATCGAGGCCCTTCGATACGACGCAGGCGATACAATGATCTTCTGGCAGGGCTGAAAGGGGTAAACACACATTGGGCTAACCCACGTCCTGAGGATCACGTCCTCGTCCTCGTCGGAACTCGCACCTGCGGACCCTTTGGTTACAGGGGCGCCCAACCTCGAGCTTCGCGCTGCGTGACGCGCAAACAACTTCGCGCTATCGCGCCGCCCCCCAAACAACATAGCGATATCGGAGGAGGAGGAGGAGGAGGAGGAGGAGGAGAAGGAGGAGGAGGAGGAGGCAGAGGAGGGGGAGGAGGAGAAGGAAGGAGGAGAGGAGGGAGGAGGAGGGGAGGGAGGAGGAGGAGAGGAGGAGGAGGAGGAGGAGGAGGAGGAGGGAGAGGACGAGGAGGGAGGAGGGGAGCAGGAGGAGGAGGAGGGGAGGGGAGGAGGAGGGGGAGGAGAGGAGGAGGAGGAGGAGGAGGAGGAAGAGGATGGATGGAGAGGAGAAGGAGGAGGCAGGAGGAGGAGGAGAGGAGGAGGGAGGAGGAGGAGGAGGAGGAGGATGAGGATGAGGAGCAGGAGGAGGAGGAGGAGGAGGAGGAGGAGGAGGAGGAGGAGGAAGAGGAGGAGAAGGAGAAGGAGGAGGAGGAGGAGGAGGAGGAGGAGGAGGAGGAGGAGGAGGCGGGGACGCTGCGCTGCTCCTCCTGCCGCTCCCCGGGGGGTCCTTGGGCGAAACGTCTCGCGACGAGTCCGTGGGCCAAACCCGACGGCGTCGCTCCTCCCGGCAGCATCGCGGGGGGAGCATGGAGGGGACGGAGAGGGAGCGGACGATGATGCTCATAGGAGCACAAGGAGATGATGATGACGATGATGATGATGATGATGATGATGATGATGATGATGATGATGATGATGATGATGATGATGATGATGATGATGATGATGACAATACTGCTGATGATGATGGTGATGATCAAGATGCTGTTGGGCCGTCTGAGGTTCGAAAAACGAATAGCAGCGGCGCTGAAGCCACGCCTACCTTCGGGCCTGCCCCGAGCGACCAGGCTTGACTCTGGGAGCCCTCCTCGCATGATGGGTGACGGCGTGTGCCCCCAGCCGTCCCCCGAACTTTTCTTGTCAGCGGCGAGGGCGGCGAGCTCCGCTCCGGCGAGAAGCTCGCAAGGGGCGCTGACAAGCGAATGCTGTCCCCAGCACAAGCTGCTCCCGGCAACGAAGACGAGGGCTCGGCGGTGGGCAAACCTCCCTTTAGTAGACCTCCCCTTAGTGAAAACGGCCTTGGACCGAATCCGACGGACCAGGACCCGCAAAAATGACGGCCGCGACGCCCTCTCGCAAGCCGAAAACGGCCAATTCCTCAATCGACGTGTCAGGGTAGGCGGCCTGCCCACCCCCGAAGGGCGTCCGTCTCCGCACTCTGCGCCCTCGCACTCCGCTCGGCCCCGCGTGCTCCCGGCCTCGGCGCACGGGCCTGGGGCCTTCGGGCCGGGCGCCGCTGCCCCGTCCGCCCCCTCTCCGCCGCTCCTCGCCTCCGCTCAGGCCAGCGTGCTCCGGAGCTCTGTCGATCTTTCGGCAAGCGCGCGCTCCACGACTCGCAAGAAGGAGCGACGCGCAAACGGCCTGGATCCGCCGCGGGGGATCTGCGATACAGCGCATCGAAGCAAGCATCTGTTTTTCTGGACGTTTGCGAGTAGGCGCTCTTGCGAGTAGTGGAACGCGCTGGATGCCTCTTGGGTCCTCCAGGCGCGCAGGGGAACCCTGGCGGCGCAACCCGCGGGGCCGGGGACGGGGGCAGCGCTGGTCCAGCAGGGAAGAATGCTGCGCGTGCCCGCGTTCTCGCACGCCCTGATCCTGGCGGGGGCTGGAATCGTCGGGTCAGGCTCTGCCTCGCCGCTCTTCCGAACTTCCACACCCAGCCACTTCTCGCATGCGCCGTGCTCTGCACAGACTTTCTCGCACGATCGAGCCCCCTCACTGCGGCCGAAGGCCCTTCCCACGGGCGCGACTCTCGCACGAGCTTGTCCCCCACGCTGCAGCCGAAGCCATACATCCCACGAGCTTCTTGCATGAGCTCATCCCTACGTTGTAGCTGAGATATGCCTCGCGCTTTCCGCGTTGCAGCGGCAGGTCCTACCGCTGCCTGCCGTCTCTCACTATAGAGCTCCACGCTATAGCTGAGATGCATCTCGCGCGACCCCTGTGCACCAACAAAATCCGCTGCCACTACCTGGATTTTCGCACTATCAGACCGCCGCACTGTCGCTCAGATGCGTTTCGCACGCACCGCCATCTTGCAGCGACTGAGCCCGCCGCCACTGCCTGCTACCCCACACGATCTGACCCCCGAACTGGAACTGAGATGCGCATCGTACGACCTGTTGCAACAACCGAGCCTGCTGCCACTGAGTATCGTTTAACCGATCCCCATCCCCAGCGGCGTGGCCGGAGCCCCACTGGCCGATTTGCCCCCCCCCTAGATGGGGATATGGGCAGTTCCCTTCGGGCTTCGAGGGGTACATCCCCAACTGAGGTGGAAATCTGGTGGGGTTCACGAAGGGGATGATGATGATGATGATGATGATGATGATGATGATGATGATGATGATGATGATGATGATGATGATGATGATGATGATGATGATGATGATGATGATGATGATGAGATGATAGAGGGAGAGGAGGAGAGGAGAGGAGGGGAGGAGGAGGAGGAGGAGGGGAGAGGGGGAGGAGGAGGGAGGAGGGAGGAGGGAGGAGGGAGGAGGGAGGGGAGGGAGGAGGGAGACGAGGAGGGGAGGAGAAGGGAAGGGGGAGGAGGAGGGAGGAGAGGGGGGGGGGCCGGAGGGAGGAGGAAGGAGGAGGAGGAGGAGGGGAGGCGGAGGAGAGGAGGAGGAGGAGGAGGAGGAGGAGGAGGAGGAGGAGGAGGAGGAGGAGGCGCGGGCTGGCTGGCGCTGGGGAGGCAACAGTTCGCCGTGGGCACGGCTGCGGGCACAGAGCTCTTGGCGCACACGGCGCGGGCGCTGGCGGAAGCAGACCCCAGCTTGGTGGTGATCGCGCTCGACGCCAAGAACGCGTACTGCTCCACCAACAGGGAGGCCTGCCTGCGGGAGCTGGAGGCGGCAGCACCGGAGCTGCTGCCCTACGCAAACCTCTTCTGCCGCCGAGAGTCCCAGTACTACTTCTGGGACGCGGCGGGCGTCTGCCACCGCTTGCGCGCAACTGGCGGGGTGGACCAGGGAGACCCGCTGGCGCCGCTGCTCTTTGCCTGCGGGATGCGGCCCCGCCTGCGCGCCCTGGAGCAAGCCCTGCGAGCGGCCGCGAAGCCGAGGGGGCTGGACCCCAGCGCCGTGCGCGTCCTCGCCTACTTGGACGACGTCGTCGTGCTGGCGCCGGCGGCGCTCGCGGGCGACGTGCATGCGGCGGTGCAGACGGCTCTGGCTGACTTCGGCTTGGCGCTGGAGCCGCGAAAAACACAGGCCTGGTCCGCGGGTGCGGCCTGCCCTCCTGGCATGGAGGACCAATGGCGCGCGGAGGGCTTGACCCTTGTGGGCGTGCCGCTCGGGGCCCCTCTGCCCGCAGGGGGCTTGCCCGACGAGAGCGACGGGCGCCGCGTCGACCTGGGCTCGGCGGACTACGCGAAGACGCGCTGCGCGGAGACGGCGGGGCGGGCGGCGGAGCTCCTCGCCAAGCTCGCGGCCCTCCCGACTACGGCCTCGCCGCACTTGCCGGCGGCGCAAACCGCGGGCCTCCTACTGCGGCACTGCGGGACCAACAAACTGACACACTTGCTGCGCACGAACCCACCGGCTGCTTCGGAGGCCGCGGCCGCGGCCTACGACGAGGCCCTGCTTGCGGCCTACGAGGAGCACGCGGAGCTCGACCCGCTGACGGCGCCACAGCGGGCGCAGTGCCAGCTGCCCCTGCGGACCGGCGGGCGCGGCCTTCGCAGCCAACAGCAGCTGGCGCCGGCAGCTTGGGCCGCTTCCTGGGCACAGAGCCTGACCGGGGTTCGGGAGCGCACCGGCCTCGCCTGCCTGGCTGACCTGGAGACCAGCGGGCTCCCGCTCGCGGGCGCTTGCCGCGACGCGCTGGCCGGGCTCGCGCAGCTGGCGCCGCCGCCGCCTCGCCCCGGCGCGGAGCCGGCCGAGCTGCCCACCTGGCAAGAGCTGGCCGCGACGCCTGCCCGAAGGCTTCAGAAAACCCTCACCGCAAGGATTGACCACAAAAATCAGACTTCCTTGCTGAGGGCGCTGGAGCTGGAGGAAAGGGCGCTCCTGCGCTCTTGCGGCGGGCCTCACGCCTCCGGGTGGCAGACAGCCTCGCCCGGGCAGCCCCCCGAGCGACTGGACGACGCGGACTACAGGGCCACCGCCCGCGCCCTCCTCGGGCAGGACGCGGCGCCGCCTGGGGCGACCTGCTGCAACCGCACCAGAACGGGCGAGCGGGCAGGCCAGCGCTGCGGCGAGGCGCTCTGCAGGAAGGCCCGCCACGCTTGGCGCTGCTCCCGGGGCGGGGGCCTGAAGGCGCGCAGCAGCGACCTGGAGCGAGCTTGGCAGCGCATCCACGCGGAGTGCGGCCACCTCGCCTCCCGCCAGGTCCACGTCCCGGCCTGGGACCGCTGGGCTTGGCGCTGCGCCGGGTGCGACGCCCGCGGGGCCGCGGCGGCGCGACCAGGCGACACCTGCAGCTGCGGCCACGCCCTGGCTGCCGAGCGCGAGGAGGCCATCCTCGACCTCGAGGTGCAGCGGCCCGGGCAGCCGCGCACCTTCTTCGACGTCACGGTCCGGTACAGCGTGCCGGCCGACGTCGACGCCCTGCGGGCCGCCGCTGGCCGCGACGGCTCCGTGAACGCCGCCGCGGAGGCGGACAAGCACCGCCGCTACCCGGCGAGGCAGGCGCCCTGGCGGATGGTGCCCCTGGCACAGGAGACCGCCGGTCGGCACGGCCAGGCGGCCCTCAAGCACCTCCGCGGCCTCGCCCGGGAGCAGGCGGCGCTGCTGGCGGCGGCGACGAGGCCGAGGCGGAGGTCCTGGCCGGACAGCTGGTGGCCCGGTGGGGACGGGAGCTCAGCGTAGCTCTCCACCGGGCCACAGCCCGACAGCTGCGCTCCGCCCTGGGCGCGGACGGCGCCGCGCTCCGCCCTGGGCGCGGACGGCGCCGGGCGGGCAACTGAACTGCGGGCCGCCGCGGCGGCCTAGCCGGGCGGCTGCTGGTGCTCGCGTTGCTCTACCAGGTCGTGGCGTTCGGCTACGCGCTCAGGGTGTGCGTCGGGCGTGTGATAGACTCGCCGCGGCGCTTGCAGGAGGAGGAGGAGGAGGAGGAGGAGGAGGAGGAGGAGGAGGAGGAGGAGGAGGAGGAGGAGGAAGAGGAGGGAGGAGGGAGGAGGAGGGAGAGGGAGGAGGAGGAGGGAGAGGGAGGAGGGAGGGGGGAGGAGGAGGGGGGAGGAGGGAGGAGGAGGGAGGAGGAGGGAGGAGGAGGGAGGAAGAGGGAGGAAGAGGGAGGAGGAGGTAGGAGGAGGAGGAGGAGCAGGAGGAGGAGGAGGAGGAGGAAGAGGAGGAGGAGGAGGAGGGGGAGGAGGAGGAGGAGGAAGAGGAAGAGGAGGAGGAGGAGGAGGAGGAGGAGGAGGAGGAGGAGGAGGAGGAGGGCCCGTGAAACGATACCCCGAGCCCCCGCCTGCCTCCTCGCACGACCAAGCCCCCGCACTGGCTGAAGCTCTGTCTGGAGGAGCGCCCCGCTCGGCGCGAGCGGGCCCTTTTGCGTGCTGTCTGGCGTGCGCCTCGCACGACCGCCGTGTGCAGAGGAGGAGTGCCCGCTGCCGCCTGCCTGCCCTCTGGCAGCTGCCCCCTGCAGCTGCAGCCCTGCCTGGCCACCGCTCGGGCGTCCATTCCCTGTGCTTTTCTGGGTCCTCTGTTTCGTGCGTGGCTTCTCCGCCAAAGGATCAAGGATGCTCCTCGATGGTCCTCGCCGAAGGAACAAAGGCACGCGTCCGAACGATGCCAAACTGCCGCTCTTTGGCTGCCTGGGAGGGCCCTCCCCGCACGAACGAGCGGACCCCAGCCTGCAGCCGGGATGCGGGCCCGCACGGTCTCGGATGATGGGGAGGGGAAGGACGAATAGGAACAGAAGGACGAGGACGACGCTAGATTGGGGGAGGGATGGGGGAGGGCGGAAGGCAAGGGAGACGGAATTGGGGTAAACCCTATAGCGCGCTCTCGACACGCATCGCCGAACCTCAAGCCCTGCCCGTAGCCATGATGGCCTCGGGAGGCTAGCCTCTTCGAGCCCAGTCAGCAGACATTCGTATCTGGGAGGGGGGACGGCAACTCCGCCGCAGGAGGCACTACTTTCTCTACTCCAATATCACGCGCTCGACGCTGTGCCGGAAAAAAAACACCATGATGAGGTGCCCCCAGCTCCCCTGGTGGAGCACGTTGCAAAAGTCTGCCTCGTTCCGGGAAGAACACCAACTCCTCCCCCTCCGTCAGGGAAGAGGACACCACGTGTTGAATATGGTGGCGCGTCCCCTGGGGCTTTCAATCCGCAGTGTTGCAAACCGGGAACACAAATTTTGACGGTCCCGCGGCCCACAAACTCTGGGCGCTCTGGCGCGTTCTCTCGACGTGTTCCGCGTGACCTTCGTACAGGTAGGGCGCATCGGCCCACATTGTGTCGTCGACGATTTATCACATTGTCGACCCTCGCGAAATCAACCCGGAATGGCTCGGGAACGGCACAGTAATGGAATGGACTGCAGGCCGCCAGATGATAGGCTGTTTGCGGCACGCATCTTTGCATTGCGCGTGGCTTCAGAATGCGAGCTTATCAAACCGTGAAGGAGGAGGGCGAAGGCGGACGACGGGGAGGGAAGAGGGATGACGTGTGGGGGAGGAAAGAAGAAAGGAAATGGGAACAGTAACGGTACGAGGACGACGAGTACCAAGGAATGGCGGAGGGAGGAGCGGAAACAACACATTGCATACGATCGGGTGGCGCGCAACATGTGAGCGGAAATCTGAATACTGAATACGTGTCGTCTCCTGCTCCTCGTCACCCCCCAATCCTCTCCCGTCCTAAATGAAAATTGTTGGTAAATCCTTGCTGTGGGGGGATCCTATGGAGCTCCTGCCGGGCGAGGCTCTTGCCAGCCTCGAACGTATCCCTATCCCTAAGATCGGCACGCAAAAAGGCGATGATAATCTTAGGGATCCGCCCTCAAAATATAAGGGAGTCCCTAGGATTGGCATCGTGATGAGGAGGTGCCCAGCATAGGGATAGGGATATGTTCCAGGCTGGTAGGGCTCGGCGCCGGGCTCAGCCCAGATGGGCAGCCTGCCAGGGCCGCCGGCGCCCCGGCGAGGCGGTGGCGGCGGGGGCGCCGCGAGCTTGGCGAGGCAGTTCCGGCGGGCGGCGGCGAGCGGCTCGCGTCCAAGCCGTCCAGGGTGGCCTGCCCGGTCCGCTCCCGAGCGCTCAGGAGGCCGCCCAGGAGGCCGCCCAGGCCAGCTCCTTCTGGCTGAGGAGGCCGCGGTTGCCCAAGCGCAGCGGGAGTCGGCAGCGCCGCTGCTGCTCTGGCGCCAGAGGGTCCAAGTGCCCGAGCTCCTCGTAAGCGGCCAGGAGAGCGGCGTCGTAGGCCGCCGCGCCGGCCGCGCCTGCTCGAGTGGCGTCGTTCGCAGCGCGCGCGTCAACTTGCCGGTCCCGCAACGCCTCAGGAGCAGGGCAGTTCTGGCGACAGCGAGGGCAGCTCGGCCGCCTTCGAGAGGTCCGGCGGCCCGCGTCGCGACGTCCCCTGCGCTCTCCGTCGCGTAGTCAGCTGCGCCGGGGTCCGCCCGGCGCCGTTCGACAGGGCGCGGGAGCTCCCGCGGCTGCGGCTGCTCGAAGAGCGGTGCGCCGACCAGCGTCGGGCCTCGCGTTTGCCAGTGCGCCTCCAGGCCGGGCGGGCGCGCGGCCCGCCGAGGTGGCCGGGCCTGCGTTTTGCCCTGCTGCAGCTCCAGTCCCAACGGGGGAAGCGCGGCCTGCGCCACTGGCAGCGCCTCTGCGGCCAGCTCTGGCAGCGCGAGGACTACCGCGTCGTCCAGGCAGGCAACGAGTGTGCGTCGCCTGGCTGGAGCCCCCGGGCCCCTGCCCGCCCGCGCAGCTCCTCCTCCAGCGAGCGCAGGCAGGGGCGCTGGCCGCAGGCGAAAAGGAAGGGCGCGAGCGGGGCGCGAGCGGGTCACGCCGTCAGCGGCGTGCAAGCGGTGGCAGGCCTCCCTGCTGTCCCAGAAGAAGTGCTGCGAGCGGCGCCTGCAGAACAACTCTGCGAAAAGGGGGGGGTCCACCTCCTCCAGCTCGGGAGGCAGTCGGCCCTGCGCGCGGGGCAGCGAGCGTTCTTCGCGCCCAAGGCCCAGCAGGGCGCGCGCCGCGTGCGCCGCGAGTTCCGCCCCGGCGGCCGCGCCGAGCGCGAATTGCCGCCTCCCGAGCACGCCCGCCAAGTGGCCCCGAGATCGCGCGGTGGCCAGCGCGCGGCCCACCAGGCGCCGCAGGAGGATGTTCGGCGCCGCGACGGGCCGAACGCCGCGGTCGCCCTTCCGGAGCGGCGGCGGCGCTCTCGGGGGCGCGCCCCTCCGCCAAGCGGTCGTAGAGGCAGCCGGCGCCCCGGAGTCAGAGAGCACCGCCAGCCAGCGCTCGAACCCGCCGCCGCCGACGGCGCCCCCGCTCCCCTGTGGGCTGTCGCGGAGGACCTTCTTCAGCGGCCCGTCAGAGAGGAGCGCATCGTCGAGCTGCTGCGCTGGCGGCGGCGCCGGGGCGGGGGCGTCCCGCGGCTGCGGGGGGCCCCGGATGGAGCTGCTGCCCAGTCTCCGGCGTCGGCGGGGCCAGCCCTGGGCTGCTCTGGAGCGCAGCTCGGGAATGCTCCTGGGCCGGCGCCTTCCGCGGCGCCTCGTCGGCCAAGGCGCCAGAGTCGCGGCCCGGGCAGCGCTCCATCCGCCGGGCCTGCGCCGGCGCCCAGCCCGCCCATCGCACCTCCGCCAGCTCCCCCCAGCCGCCGCGCTGCATGGGTCGCTCCGCGCTCCCGCGCCGGCCGGGCGCGGCCCATGTCCTCCGGCCGCCGCCGCCCGCCGCGAGCTCCCCCCACGCAGCCGGAGCGGCGCGGCGAAGAGCAACCTCTGCCGCAAGAACAACAGTTTCCAGGTTCTGTCCTCCTGCCGGCTGCCCGCCGCGGCGCCGCGGACTGCCTTGCAGACCTCCTGCCTGGGCCGCGGCAGCACGCGCCCCCCCTTCCCCCCTCCTCCCGGCGCGCGGCAGAGCGCGGGGGCGTCTTCGGCGAGCTACTCCAGCAAGTCCAGCCCCGCCCCGCAGGGGCCCATCAAGTCGCGGAGCGGGCGCGCTGCAGCAGCCAGCGCAGGGCGCGGCGCCGGCGGGTGGCGCCAGGGCGAGGCCAGCCGCAGCGCCCCTGGCGGGCGGCGCTGGGGCGGCGTCCGCAGCTGGCGGCGGCGGCGGCGCCCGCCGCCCCCCCGGCGGGCGGCCCCCCGGTGGGCGCCGTCGCGGCGGCGGCGGCCGCGGCGTCGGCCTCGGCGCAACCCCCGCAGAGGAGCTCGTCGCGGTCCACGCACTGGTGGAGCCGGCCGCCCGCTTCGGCCCCGCCGCGGCAGGCGGCGGAGGTCTCGTGGCGCAGCGCCCGCGCTGTGCGCAGCGGCGCCTGGCAGCCCAGGCAGGGCAGCGCCCTCCCCGCCGGCGGCCCTGGGTGGCTGGCTTCGCCGACGCGGGCGCCGGCGTAGCCGCAGCGCCGCTTCAGCAGCTGCGGCTATTCGCGGGGCTGCGCGCGCCCGGGGCCCGGGCAGGCGGCTGGCGGGCGGCGGCCGCCTCCGTGCGGGCCCCCTGCAGGCGGCGGGCGGCCTGGAGGAGAGCCTCGTCGTCCGCCTCCACGCGGTCGAGCTTCCCGACGAGAGCGGCCTCCTCGAAATCCTCGTCCTCGCCCTCGTCGTCGTCGCCGGGGCCCGCCGCTTCGAGGGGGGCGTCGTCCGCCCAAGCCCCGCGGCAGCCCAACGGTTTGTCGAGCCTCGGCGGCGCCGGGGTGGTTGGCCCCGCCGCGGCCACCGCGCCTCGCCCCACGCGCGCGCCTTGTTCTCGAGCCACTCCAGCAGCTGCGTGTCCCGCGCCAGCCCCGCGGGCTCGTCGTCGGGCACCCCCGCGGGCGCCTCCCGTTGCTGCTCCGCTAGCGCCAGCGCCGCCTCGGCAGCCTCTGCCCCAGCGGCCGCGCGCGCAGCCGCCGCCCGCGTCGAAGCGGTTGCCAGCCCTCTGCGCCTGGCGCGCGCGGGCGGCCAAGCAGCTGCCCCAGCAGCGCCGTTGGCTCTGCCAGCGGCCCCGCCTCCAGCAGCTCCAACGGCGGGCGTGGGCGGCGGTGGGCAGGCCGCAGGCGCGCCACCGCGCGCTCCGGCGCAGCGGCGGCAGCGCGCCCGGTCTTCGAAACTGTCGCGCCGCAGCCTGGGCCCGCCACTCCGGCTTCCGCGGGCCGCCGCCGCCGCCGCCGCGCCCGCCAGCAGCCCCCTGACCGCCGTAGAAGCTGCGCGGGATTTCGGCGGCCAGAGCGGCGTCCCCCCGCCCGCGTCCACCGCTGCGCTGGACCACCGTCCATGCCATGGCACCCAAGGAGGGAAGGCAAGCGAACGACTCCACCCCCGGGAAGGCTCTCGGCAGGCGCGCTGCGAGAGGCGGAGCGGGGAAAGGGCAGAGAACGGAGGAGGCGGCTGGGCAATGGCTGCGCGCGGCCGGGCAGCTGGCCGGCCCGGGCAGCCGGCCGCTCTCGGCCGCTCTCGACCCTCCTCCTCCTCCTCCTCCTCCTCCTCCTCCTCCTCCTCCTCCTCCTCCGCCTCCTCTTCCTCCGCCTCCTCCTCCCTCCTAATCCCGCTCCTCTTCCTCTTCCTCTTCCTGTTCCTGTTCCTGTTCCTGTTCCTGTTCCTGTTCCTGTTCCTCCTCCTCCTCCTCCTCCTCTTCCCTCTCCTCGGCATTTTCGAGGGCTGCTGGGGGCTCCAGAGGAATGCTGAGCAACGGCCATGTGCCAGGGTGCCAGGATAACGCTTCAGGGTCCTGGGTGCGTGATCGTTTCACCGAAGGGGGGGGCAGGTTTTGAATTGCTTCATGAGGTTAGGTCACCCCTCTGAACACCCGCCCGAAAGAAGGAGACACATCGGGGATCTACTGACGTGAATTTAAGCCCGGGTCAGTCAGGCCCTGCAAGGTCCTGAAAGATCCTACAGGATCCTGCAGAATTCTGCGCCCTGCTGACCTGGGTCGCTGCGCCCCAGGCACAGAAGGATCCTGCAAGATCCGGCGCTCTGGCTGACCCCCGTTTGCATCGACCTTCGTCCCGAAGCTTCCAGACACATCTTCAGAGCACACACTCCAGCATCCTCCATCCCCAAATAAGCTCTCCGAGAGTCCCAGGGCCCCCCGAGGCCCCCACGAGGCTTCCAAGCGGCCCCTAAGAGCTTCCCAAGAGGCCCACAAACTACCTCCAAGAGGCCCCCATTCAGGGTCGGCGGCACCGGCCGTAAGGCCTTCGCAATAGGCACTCCGAGAGTCCCAGGGCCCCCCAACACCTCCAAACCAACCCTCTGGCGCTTCCGCGGCGTTTCCAGAGCGCCCCCAAGGTGCCTCAGAAACGACTCCAGCAGGGTTCCAGCACGCCCACGAAGGCTCAATAATACAGTCGGCCTTGATTGGACAGGACACGCGAGAGGACACAAGACCCTTCCGAGGGCCACATCGCCATGGGAGTGTAAGAAGGCACGTGTCGCGAGGCACAGGACACAAGGGTACCCTTGAGCTGGCAGGGTCGACCTACTAATCTGGGCCGACTGTAACTCGAGGGGCCCCAAAATACCCCAAGAACGAGTCGGATGCCAACTCGGAAGCCGAAATCAAGTTCCAAAGGGAGCCAGCGAGTCTGGAAGGCGCACCGGTGGCCACGGCCCATTGCGCGCCAGAACAATTCGAGAGGGCTCTAAGACGATAGTGTCAGATATGCCTGTGGGCACCAAACGAACGGAATAGGGCGACGGTATCCATTTTGGTTGACCCAAAAGAGGGTCTAGCTGAAAAGGGGTGGTGCAATAGGTTTGGGGCAATTCTATTGCAAATGTATTTCGCCAGAGAATAATATTGAATTGTTTTGCAACTCGCGTATTGCACGAGAAAACCCAGCAACATGTTTGCGCACCGGACCGTACTGCACGCCCAAATCTATTGCACCACCCCCTTTTCGCTGGACCCCCTCCTTTTGGGTCAACCAGATCCATGCAGACAGTGGAGGCCCGTCCACAAGAAATCTTCCACGAGAAACCCAACCCTGAGACCCCAGGGCGTCCACTGACTTTTGGTGAGGGATCGTCGCGCTCTCCATCGGAAAACCATCGACACCCACGAAACCCAGGGCACCCTGAAGGCAAGCAGGGTGTTTCTTGGCATGGGAGGAGGAAGAGGAGGAGGAGGAGGAGGAGGAGGTGGAGGAGGAGGAAGAGGAGGAGGAGAGCTCCTCAACCGAGGCACTGGGGCCGCGAGCTGCGGCCATGCAGTGGAGGGGCCCGTCCACAAGACACCTGCCACAAGAAACCCAGCCCCTGAGACCCCAAGACGTCCATGGATTTTCGGCGTGGGAAAGTCGCGCTCTCCATAGCAGAACCATCACCACCCAAGAAACCCACGGCACCCTGGAGTCACGCAGGGTGCTTCTTGGCATGGGTCCCCACTGCATGCTCGACGAACGGAAGATACGTGCCCCTTCTCTTTCCGCACCGCCTCTCCTTCTCTTCCTCCTCCTCCTTCTCCTCCTCCTCCTCCTTCTCCTCCTCCTCCTCCTCCTCCTCCTGGTACTTCCTCCTCCTCCTCCTCCTCCTCCTCCTCCTCCTTCCGCTCTTCCTCCTCCTCCTCCTCCTCCTCGCGTGTGTCGCCGCCTCTACCTCCTCGTGTGCTTTTCACATCCCAGTCGCTCGCTGCAGGCATGCGGCCCGTGCCCTCGCACGCCCGCGTGCGCACAACCCGTGCGACGCGCGCGCGAAGCCGTGCACATCCGCCACCGTGCCGTCCCGTCGGGCCCAACGTGTCGAGTGCTGCACAGAGCAGTTTTTAACACATGGGATTTTTTAAAGTAGGATTTTAAATGCATGATCAAATCCGCCGGCCCCCTGGTGGGGCCACCAGGCTGTAGGCGCGGGATTCGCAGTTTCCTGTGCCAGTTGTAGCTTGTAGTTTCCAGTGTTACAGTTCTGCTTCTTGCTGGTTACTGTAACTAATTGATTGACCGCGCGAGGGGGGGGAGGCCCAAACGGGATATTTAGCACCTCCTGGGCGCGTTGTCTGAATTGCTGGGGGGGCTCGAAATCGACACCCCTCACACAGATCCGCGGGGTCAGGGTCCAAAAACACAAGGGATTTGCCACATTTCTGAAATTCGGTGCCACCCCTCACGCAGATCCGCGGGGTCAGGGTCCAAAACACACAGGGGATTTGCCACATTTCTGAAATTCGGTGCCACCCCTCACGCAGATCCGCGGGGTCAGGGTCCGAAAACACAGGGGATTTGCCACATTTCTGAAATTCGGCGCCACCCCTTACGCAGATCCGCGGGGTCAGGGTCCAAAAACACAGGGGATTTGGCACATTTCTGAAATTCGGTGCCACCCTTCACGCACATCCATCGCAAGGCGTGGTAACCCAAACTGCGAGAACTCCCTCGGCCTTTAATCGCAAGGTGTGGTAACCAAGCCCGTAAACCATACACGTCTTACCAATCGCCAGGTGTGGTAACCCCTCTTGTGATCAGTTGGTTTTGCTGATTGCGAATCGGCTTCGCATGAAGTTTCGATACTGCTTCACGACAGCGCCAAGGCCTCATGACTTAGCTCTTCCATGGCCCATTCTCCGAGAGAGGGGGCCGGCGGCAGGGGGCGAAGCCCTTACGGATTATGGATAAATGTATGCATGAACTTGTCGTTGTTGTTGCTACTAAATCCCTGCATGTTTAATACATGACCCGCACGCGGAACATGTATAAAAAAAACGGCACTGTACAGTCGGGCTGCTGAAATAAGGAACGCCAAATAAGGAACGAAGCCCCTCTGTGGCTTCAAAACGAGCCTGGGTGCACGAGAGGGGTTGGAGGAACAGCCACCGAAGGGCGCAAGGAACGTCGAGCCCCTGCCGAATCCAAGCTGCTCCTTATTTCGGCGTCTTGGCTGTGCTCTGCAGAGGTCACGGACCCCGGATTCCACCAATTCCTTGGCGCTCCCAAGGATGGTCGCGTGCCCCTTCCGCGAGGCGTCGGGAACGCGGCTCGGAGTCCACGCTCCCAGCATTCCCCACGGTGGCCCCGTGGAGGCCGTCCTGAGGCTCTGTTGGGGTCACTTGGGCCGTCTTGCAGCCCTGGGGGGTCGTCCGAAGATGCCAAGTCAGTGAAGAATCGCGAGTGTTTGTATGATTTTCGGTCTCGAGAACGTCGAAGACGGCCCAAGAGGCCCTCTGTGTCGCTCCAGGGCGGCCCCCAGGGGTCCCCAAGAAACCTCCAAGAGGAGGACCTCAAAGGGACCTCTGGGACCCTCCATCCAAAGACAGCCCTAGAGACCGCCAGCAGGCCCCCAAGAGGCTCCCACAGAGGATTCCCCAAACAAGCTGCCGAGACGTCCCAAAGCAGTTTCCAAGAGGCCTTCCAAGAGAGCTCAAGGAGGCTTCTGGTCTAATACCCCGGCCCAAGTGCCCCTGGATACATGTCCATGCGAGCATGCCCCGCTACATTACATACAGTCACGCTTCCGCAGGCAACGAATCATGTGAACCCATACGCACAAGCACGCGCGCAATCGTGAGTGATGAAAGGGCATGGGCCCAGAACGGGTCGCACGCGAAGCAGAGCAGCACCGCCAAAATTCGCACTGCTCACTGCCGCCCCAGTCGCCCTGCAAAGCCCGCAGATCTACACTTTATCTGATAAAGGGGGCTGTTCAGACACCGGGGCGCCCCCAGACTCAGTGTGGGGTGCTCCGTGGGGTGCTCCGACTGTGTCTCTCGTTGTCCGACTGCCTCTTCGCTCTTGCCCCCTGCCTCCTCCTCCTCCTCCTCCTCCTCCTCCTCCTCCTCCTCCTCCTCCTCCTCCTCCTCCTCCTGTTGTCTTTCTCCAGTGCGCCTCCACTGCTCGGGGCGCGCGTGTTGCTAGAGGGCTCGTTGTCCGACTGCAGAATTTCAGTGGCAGCACCACTCCGTCTCAACGTGCGAGCACGGTCGTGCATTCCTGACGCCCTGCCGAATCGAGCACGTGCAGACAAGCAAACAAACTTAAGAACAGCGCTGCTGTAAAGATGCGCCGGTCCCAGTCAGCGTGGACGGCGAAACGGGCGACCAAACGCGCCGTACAGACGGCGAAGCTGCTCCCAAGAAACACACAAAGGAGGGGGAGGGAAGGAGAAGAGAAGGACGAGGAGCGAGAGAAGGAGGAGGCGGAGGAGGAGGAGGAGAACAGGGAAAGAGAGGAGGGGGATGAGGAGGAGGAAGAGGAGGCGGAGGCGGAGGCGGAGGAGGAGGAGAAGAGGGAAACAGAGGAGGAGAAGGAGGAGGAGGAGGAGGACAAGGACAAGGACATCCGAATGAGCAGGCAACGTCAGAGCACCTACGTACACGGGTGATCTACGCGCTATTGCCAAGATCCCCTGCGCTCGGTTGTGCTACGGCCCTGCTTTCGTTTCACACTCGGGCCGGCAGGGGGCGTGCCCCGAAGCTCAAGGACCGAGCTCCGAAATGGCCCCATAAGATAGGCTCGCTACCGTCGCGAATCCCATCGGGTCAGCGCGGGAGGAACAGCTGCTGGCTTTTCCGCGTGCCATAAGGGAAAGGGGCGCGCGTGCTTAGCAGGGCGCCCAAGCCAAGGGGGGGAGGAGACGACGACGCGACCTCGAAAACAGGAGAGAAGGGAGAGACGGAAGGCCCGAGGCCCCAAACTGTTGCTGGGAGGGCTCCTGCTACTTCTACATTTCGAATTCCGTGCTCCCCTCTTCCACTCAGCTCATTTCTCGGTCGTTCCGAGAGATGCCCCATGTGATGTCTCTGTACTCTATCCTGTGAGGTTGCCCATTCCCCCCTCCGAGTGCGCGCGGTAAAATAAAGCATACAGGAAGTCACGGCCATATGCATGACCACTGAGGAGCACCCAGGTGGGCACCATCACGATAACATTTTCCTCCTCCCACCCTGCAGATGTGCACCTGGAGGTGCTCCAAAAAATACTTCCAATTGCGATGACAGTGCAGCCGCACTGCTGTGCCCAAGGAGTCTGCCATGAGGAACGCCCGGAGAAACCTCGCCCACGCCTCCCTCGGCTGCCTGTTTGCACGGCCAGCTCACAACTTGCCTAGATTAGCGCTCCGAGTAACCTCGCTAATGCTTTCTCTTGGCAATCTGCAGGCTCCAGTGGGTGCACTCGCTGGTGGCCGCTCGAGCCGGCCGTCGTCGTCTCCCCCGACGTAGGGTCGCCGAACTTCTCCGCGAAGATCTCGGTGCCATCCAGCATGGTCTGGGTACTGTCCTTGAGCTTCCGGCGCTCCTCAGCCTCTTAACCTCCCCTGGGTCCATGTTGCCCTCGTTCTTCAGCTCACTCATGGCGACTTGCATTACTTCGTGGAGGTTCTCTTCGTCGTTCTTCGCGATATCCAGCGCTAGCTCGCACTGGTTCTGCGCTGTAGAGGCCTCCTTCCCCTGTCTCTCCCACTGGTCCACTGGGTACCTCGCGACGAGGTCGCAGCCTTCGATCTCGTGCGTCATCGGGGAAGACATTGGGAGCACATCGACTAACTCCACTGGGCTCATCTTCTTGGCCGCGTCGAAGAACTCACAACGGCGCTCCTCGATGGCGGCGTCGAGTTGCCGCGGCAGCCTTGCCGCCGCGGGCGCTTGCACGGCGGTTCCCACTTGGGGCTCCGCCGCCGTCGAGGGCCCGCTCCTGAACGGGAACAATTTGCACTCCCGCCCGATCTTTGGCCACGGCTCGTAGTCTGGTTCGAACGCGCCCTTCATTCTGTCCACCCAGTCCACCAAGAGCACGTCCTTTGGGTGATTCTCCTGCGTCTTCACTAGCTGCGCCCAATCCACCTTGCGCCGTGACTGCCACTTGTCGCTCCTCGAGTTGGGGCTGGAGCCTCTCCGCCACAACTTGTTCGGGCATGCGAGCCCACGGGGGCGAGCTCCTCCCCATTTCTCGCCCCATCCAGCGCCCTCCTGCACGCGTTGACCAGCTGCGCGTTGTCGCTCCGCTTGTCCGCGAAGCCCTGCGACTTGAAATGCTCTGGCTGCTGCTTGCCCTTCTCCTTCGCCGTCTCGTAGTCGCCCATCTCGTGCATCTCTCTCTCTCTCTCTCTCTCTCTCTCTCTCTCTCGCTCTCTCTCTCTCTCTCTCTCTCTCTCTCTCTCTCTCTCTCTCTCTCTCTCTCTCTCTCTCTCTCTCTCTCTCTCTCTCTCTCTCTCTCTCTCTCTCTCTCTCTCTCTCTCTCTCTCCTCCAACTCCTGTTTTGCCATCTCCAGCGCGTCTTCGTCATTTGCGTCCACGGCCGTGTACTTTTCGAGCAAGATGTCATATTCTTCTGCGCGTCGAAGGGCCTCCGTCATTCCCGCTCCTGCTCTGCTGAAGGCTGGGAATATCACCCCATTCATGTTCATACCTATATGACCACCCTGCGGGTGATGAGGAGGTTGGGGGGGGGGGGGGAGGAGGCCAGCAATGGGCAACAGTCGATCATCCGATCGATCTCGCTATCCTTCTAACTATCGGTCTCATCGGTCTGACCAGCGAAATCATTATCGATATCACTATCGATCTCAGCACGTGAAACAACGGGACACCGACGGGACACCGATGGGACACCGACGGGACACAATCGATCTCACTGTCTTTCTCACTTTCCATCCCATTATCGATCCCACTATCGATCTCGCTGTCGATATCACTATCGATCTCGCTTTCGATATCACTATATATCGCTATCGATTCCACGATGGATCTCGCTATCGATCCCACTCGATCGATCTCACTATCGATCTCACTATCGATATCGCGGTCGATATCACTATTTTGGACGCCCGAAATAAGTACGGAAAGAACTGGTACAATGCCCAACACATGCTGTCCCAAACCAACAGCGACCGCTGTTGGGCAAGCGGCCTTCTGTCTCAAATGGACACAGGCCGCGGCGGCGCGGACAGCGAATCCGGTTCAAAATGAACAAGAACTGCTGTTGGGCATCGCACCAATTCTTTCCGTACCCAGCTCGGGCTTCCACAACTATAGATCTCACGATCGATCTCTCACTATAGATCTCACTATCGCTCTCACTATCGATCTCACTGTCGATCTCACCACGGGACACCAAGGACAACGACGGGGCACCAGCGGGACACCAGCGGGACACCGGCAGGACACCGCGCGCCACCGGTTGCCGGGCGGAGAACCCTTTGGCCCGGCCGCGGCCCAGTCTCGACGGGACACCGGCGGGGCACCAGCGGGGCGCCAGCGGGGCGCCGGCGGGGCGCCGCGCGCCACCCGTTGCCGGGCGGAGAACCTTTTGGTCCAGCCGCGGCCCAGCCACAGGATAATTTCCTCTCCCCCGCCCGCGGAGCTTCGCCTCGCCCGCGCGCGCGGCGCGAACGCGAAACCGAAATCGATCTCCTGGCATGGGGGGACTCTCCGTTCCGCTCCGATCCCCCCCCCCCCCCAACTTCCGACCTTCCAGCAGCGCCCTCGCCATCTCCTTTGATTTCTGGAATGCGATCTGGTTTCTTTGATTGCGACCTTTCTTATTTGGGTCTCTTCTTATCCAGCTGAATTTGAGCAACTCGATTTGCCCGAGCGCCCGGGCCGCCGACGCAGCTCCTTCCGCCTTCCGCTTTTGTTCTCGGCAGACCTGATCTCTCGTCGTATACATCTTTCTCCTCCATGCAGCGCCCATGCTTCTTCGTCCCAGTCTTCCCACTCCGCCGTCCTCGGCTCCAGCTCGCAATCGACGCGTGCTATTTTCCAGTCGCTGCCTTTGCTGCCCTGGTCCTTGTCGTGACCTGGTTCGTTTCTGGTATGCTCTCTGCGGCTTTCGATCATCTTGTAGACTGGTATCCCTCGCTGCATCGCCCACAGCGCCATGGTTGACTGCTGGTCGTAAAGGCCGTGGCCCGCACGTGCGACGCGCTCCGAGAAACCTCGCCAATGCGTCGCACTGCTCGCTTGGGCCTGCGTTGGGCCAGATCAGCTGCGGCGACCGAGGGTGCGCCATGGAAAGGGAGAGTCGTGTAATCCCAACAGCCCCAATATGCCAGTAGCACCTCTGATACGTTGGTCCCATCTCCCCCCGCTGAGATAGTCGTGAATACCCGACTGCCCTGCGCCATCGTCGTGCCTCGTACTCTGCGCCCATCTCCCCCCACTGACCGCGCCCCGTCTACATTGCGCGCATGCTATGCTGCTGAATGCAGACTGCCCCGCTCACCATCTCACCGCATCTGTAATGGAGAGAGGGGGGTTAAACGTATCGTGTCGTCTTTGCAGAATACGCGGGCGTGTCTCTGTCATCCAGCCTCCCGTTCTGCTCAGAACTTCAAGGCCATTTCGTGCATTCTACCATTCGGGGCGAAACGTCTGAGTTTGGCGAGGCGCCCAACGTCCATGCTGATCGATTCTGCCACTCTTTCACCAACCGAAAGGTCATCTTCCTCTTCCGAACACTGTTGGGCACTCCAGCTATGCCCAATTGCCCCAGGAGGGGCTTTCCAAAGGCAACCCCCTCATTGCACGATGCTGACGCCGATCTTCGTGCCGCGTGCGTGCTTGTCCGCGTCGGCCGCGCCCTGGCACTTTGCCCCGGGGTCTTTGCACTCCGAGAAGACCTCGCACATGCAACCGCCCCTTCCGATCTCCGCGGTGCAGCACTCCGAGAAAACCCCGCTTATGCCACCACCTCCTCGGGACCCTGTGGCGCAGCACTCCGAGAAAACCTCGCTGAAGTCACCGCCTCTTCCGTGCTCAGCGGCGCCGACGCTGAAGTTCCCGCTCCACGATCCTCTCCAACTCCGACTTGGGCGCCGCCGGCGGGGACTTCTCGCGCCCCGCGTAGACGATCAGCGCCCCCGTCGCAATCCTCAGGTTGCGGTCCGCGAACTGGCCCAGCTTCGCCCAGGTGTCTTCCCTGATGTTGTTCGGGGGCACAGCCTTGAAGTTTGAGGGCTCGTTGATGCTGATCTGGATCTTGCCCGGCCCCTCTTCCCAAAACTCCTCGTCCTCGTTCGGGTTCCTGTTCTTGTTGTTACGCGCCTGGTAGCTGTCGCTGGCCTTGCACATCTTGATCGTCTCCATGATCAGTGACTGGCTGTGCTCGCTGTTGTCCTCCGTCAGCTTCGGGAAATCGTTCAGCGTGTCCATGGCTCTGTCTATGGATGCTGGTGCTGTCGTTTCGTCTTCCCCCTGTCATTCCGACGCCATCTCCTGGCGCCAATCCCGTGCGAATACCTGGCGGTCCCATCATGCGCCCCTTGCCCTTCTTCCTGTTTTGGTTTCCGTCGTTTTGCTTCTTTGCCCGCGGTCATTTGGACATGTGAGATTGTTGATGTGGAACGAGGTAGAAGTCCGATGTCACGTGGTTCATGTCCCTGATCTATGCCGCGGAGCGACGAGCCACTCTTTGAAGTCCGTTGATGCGCCCTCTTAGGTCGAACTCCTCATAGTCGCCCCCTGCGTGAGACTGGCGGGCGGGTGGTCTGCGCCCCTCCCCCCTCCGCCTTTTGCCGCTCCTTCCCGTCGGCTCAGCCGCTGTCGCGGGCGGGCAGCCCGCTGCTTTGGCGCTGGCCCCTCCTGTGTGCCACAGGTCCTTTCCTTTTCACTTGCCGCCCTTGCGGTGCTTCGGCCCTCCTTCCATCTCCGCGCTTGCTCCTCGTCTGGGTAGCGGTAGTCACAGCGGTGCCATCGCCATCTTTGGCGCGGCCCAGGGTGGCGGCAGCGAACATGCATCGGACAGCCCTCGGAGGATTAACCCTGGAAGCCGAAGAAGGGGCTCAATCGCGGGATGATTCCAACAACTTCTGCTTTTGTAACATATCCCGTGAATCTCCGTCGCTCCCACGACATGGCCCGTCGTGACTATTTGCGTCGCGAACGAACTCAAGCTCCAAGGACGTTGGTTCGTTATGCCAGACTGGGGATCAAGGGAAGACGAGCGTGCGCCACTCTCCTGTGCCGTGCCCGCACCACCGCCGTAGTTGATTGTGCTCCGCGCGCCTGTCCCTCTGCCCCAATTTCCCAATCGCGCCAAAACTGAGCCGCCACTTCTTCACCACCGCAATCTCAGGCAGTGCTGTGCCCCATGCTTCTCCAGCTCGGCGTAAGATGCGGGGGTCCAACCCCGCCCGCGCTTCCCAATCCCTCGTGCCTCTCTTGAACATTGAGATGTCTGACTTCCTCTTCGGGAACCAGCTCCGCGCTTCCTCGCTGACCTCCGCCAGCGCCTGAAAATCCCAGGCCACTGGCTTGGCCAAAAGTGTAGGAGCTTCGCAAATCGATCTATTTTCCATTCTCTTGACCTGGCAGAGACTGTCCAACGTCGACGTTCCAAAAAAAAAGGCGCCAGCGCACTGCCAAACTCCTATGGCTATTTCGCCCGTTGTCTGTGCCGCCGTAACCTGCGCATCCGCAGGGCCGTTGAGCAGCGCGGTGTCCTCCATCTCCTGAACCCCTCCTTGTTGGCGTTGCACCTGGTTACACCGTCTGCCTCCGCCCAGCTCATTCTGCCTCGTGCCATCCTTCTCGAAAGGAGTGCCACCGCATTGTCTTGTGCCCTCAAGTGACGTCCTTCCAGTGCAAATGCCGTCAGCCCGCTGAGGCCCGCCCCCGACAGACGCCCGGGACATCTCCTTCTTCATGTTTGTGTCATATCCGAAGGCCAGAAGCACCCGCGCTGCCTGTGGGCCAGCTGCATGGCCTCGCACCTCCTCCTTCTCTCTGCTGCGTGCCCTTGATCTCCTGGCAGGTACGGCCCCATTGCTCATCTCCCTCATCGGCGTGCCCTTGATCTTCTTCTCTCTCTGCAGCTGTCTTGTGATCCCATCTCGCCCTGGTCCCCGCAGAGCCACCAGGTGGTTGATCTAGGCTGGGCTCAGGCTCCATCCACCTTTTTCCAACTTGGTCTCCAAGCGCCGAATGGTGGCGCTGATATGCTCTGCGGTTATTGTCGCGTCGGCTTTTGGGCGGACCGAGATGACCTCGCCCCCGCTTGGAGCCGAATGGGGCTGGGAGCCTGCGCGTACGAGGATATCCTCGCGTTGGCCAGGTTCCACCTGTTATTCCGAGATGACCTCGTTAACTCCAGATGCCAGAGGGATCGGGCCCGATGAGACCACCGCGTGGGTCTCGGTGATGTCGTCCATGCGCGCGTCGAGCGAAAGGTCGTGTTTCTGCTCGTTGACTGGGGGCGCCGTACCATGGAATGTCTGCATCTCGTCCCGCTCTCTCTCTCTCTCTCTCTCTCTCTCTCTCTCTCTCTCTCTCTCTCTCTCTCTCTCTCTCTCTTCCTGGTGCCCTTGCCCCATGTGCAGGTTGTAAGTATCGTTGAACTGTCTTGGGCACAAGGTAAAACCTTGTGCGCCTCTCGCAGTCCTTCCATGTTGCCAATCGTCTGCGCATCCTATACTCATAAACGCGTAGTGCAGCGCCTGGGCCGCAACTGGTAAATCCTCGTCTGACGTGGCGAAGACTAATGCCAATCGTAGGTTGCGTTTCGCACTTGCGAATGCATTCGTGCAGTCGTAGGTGCTTGTGATGGTGCTCACCCCTGCTTGTCTTGCTCTCCACTGTGTAGGTTCCACGCAAGTATTCGAATTCTCCCTCGATCCGTTTCTCAGCACTCCATATGCCCAGCATGGATGCTCCGGTGCCTTTCACCTGTAATGGGTACCTAGGTGAAAAAAAACTCCCATTAAGCAGTGAGCATGCGTGGCTCTTTTCCCTCCGATTCCTCTTTTTTGATTGCCCTTCCCCGCTGGAGATGAAATAGATCAGTGCCAGTCCAGCGGTGTAGCCTGCGATTGGCGACGCTTGATGAGGATGTCCTCCAGCTTGCTCCTGTACTTCAAGCTTGCTTCATCTCCATTGCCGAAGATCCCAATCCAGCCTTCTCGCACCTCCCCGGTGCTTGTTCCCTTTTCTATATTTCCCTACCTAGGCTCTGCCTAGAAGGGTTCATACTCTCTTTGCTTAAAGGGCCGGGCAATGCTAACCGCCACGGGCGGTTCCCCCAGTCCCCGCCCCGCGGTTCCCCCAGTCCCCTGGGAGCTTTAGCCTTAGCTGTAGCTTTAGCTTAGCTTTAGCTTTAGCTTAGCTTTAGCTTAGCGTTAGCGTAGCTTTAGCTTAGCTTTAGCTGAGCTTTAGCTTAGCTTCAGATTAGTGTTCGCTTAGCTTTAGCTTAGCTGTAGCTTAGCTGTAGCTTAGCTGTACCTTAGCTTCAGCTTAGTGTTAGCTTAGCCTTAGCTTAGCTTTAACTTAGCTTTAGCTTAGCTTTAGCTTAGCTTTAGCTTAGCTTTAGCTTAGCTTTAGCTTAGCTTTAGCTTAGCTTTAGCTTAGCTTCAGCTTAGTGCTAGCTTAGCTTTAGCTTAGCTTGAGCTTAGCTTTCGCTTAGTTTCAGCTTAGTGTTAGCTTAGATTTAGCTTAATGTTAGCTTAGCTTTAGCTTAGCTTTAGCTTAGCTTTAGCTTAGCTTTAGCTTGGCTTTAGCTTAGCTTCAGCTTAGCTTTAGCTTAGCTTTAGCTTAGCTTTAGCTTAGCTTTAGCTTAGCTTTAGCTTAGCGTTAGCTTAGCTTTAGCTTAGCGTTAGCTTAGCTGTAGCTTAGCGTTAGCTCAGCCTTAGCTTAGCTTTAGCTTAGCTTTCGCCCAGCTTCAGCTTAGCTTTAGCTTAGCTTGAGCACAGCTTTAGCTTAGCTTTAGCTTATCTGTAGCTTCAGCTGTAGCTTAGCTTTAGCTCAGCCTTAGCTTAGCTCTAGCTCAGCCTTAGCTTAGCTTTAGCTTAGCTTTAGCTTAGCTCCAGCTTAGCTTTAGCTTAGCTTTAGCTTAGTGTTAGCTTAGCCTTAGCTTAACCTTAGCTTAGCTTTAGCTTTAGCTTAGCTTTAGCTTGGCTTCAGCTTAGCTTTAGCTTAGCTTTAGCTTAGCGTTAGCGTAGCTTTAGCTTAGCCTCACTGTTACTACTAATACTGCTTTCCTAGGGGCTCCAACTCCTAGGTAGGGTCGCACTGGGATAATTTTACAATCAGGGGGGGTGGGGACCCCCCCCCCGCGGAAAATCGGACCCCCGGGATCTGTCGCTTTTGGTGCCCCCTGGACTCCTTGCAAGGGTTCCCCCGGGCCTTCCGGGCCTCCTGGGCGCCCCTGCCGGGCCTTGCCAGCGGGCCCGATGCGGTCAGGAGGGCGGCCAAGCGGCCCCGCGAGAGCCCCGCGCGGCCCCAGACAGCCCCAAGACGCCCGAAGACGACCCAAAGAAGACCCCCAAGAGGTCCTCCAAGTGCAAAAAAAAACACACTTTCCTTTCGTTTTTTTCCCTACCTAGGCTCTGCCTAGAAGGGTTCTTACTCTCTAGCTTCAAGGGGCCGGGCAGTGGAAAGCGGCCCGGGCGGCTCCCCCAGTCCCCGCCCCGCGGTTCCCCCAGTTGCGTCCCCTTAGCTTAGCGTTGCTTATCTCATCTTAGCTTAGCCTAGCTTAGCTTAGCGTAGGTTAGCTTAACTTAGCCTAGCCTAGCCTAGCTTAGCCTAGCTTAGCTTTAGCCTAGCCTAGCCTAGCTTAGCTCAGCATTAGCACAGCATAGCGCAGCATAGCCTAGCCTAGCCTAGCCTAGCCTAGCCTAGCCTGGCATAGCATAGCGCAGCATAGCATAGCATAGCATAGCATAGCATAGCGCAGCACAGCATACCTTAGCATAGCACAGCGCAACATAGCATAGCATTGCTTAGCGTAGCATAGAATAGCGCAGCCTAGCATAGCATATCATAGCATCGCATAGCGCAACATATCATAGCATAGCATTGCGCAGCATAGCATAGCATAGCATGGTATATCATAGCACAGCACAGCATATCATACCATAGCCTAGCATATCATAGCATAGCGCGACATAGTCTAGCATAGCATAGCATAGCGCAGCACCGCATAACATAACATAGCATAGCGCAGCATCGCATAGCATAGCATAGCCTAGCATAACACAGCGCAGCCGAGCGTACCCTAGCATAGCATGTCGGTGTAGATGTAGATGTTGCTTTCCTAGATGCTCCAACTCCTAGGTAGGGTCGCACAGGGAAAATTATAGAATTGTTGGACATTCGGTTCTTCGGTATTCCGTGCGTCCGAGTCCGCCGAAGAGGCCCCAAAAATCCTCCCACAACGGCGTCAAAGGGCTTCCAGACAATCCACAAGAGCCCCAATATGGTCCAACAGGGCCGCAAGATGGCCCCAACAGAGCCCCGCTGACAGCCCCGGATGGCCCCGAGACGCCTCCCGAAGCACTCCAAATCGTGATCCGGTCGTTCAGGGAGACCGCGGCCGGTTGCAAGGCGGCCGCAAGAAGCCCCCAGAGGCCCCCCAAAGGCGCCCGGCAGGCCCCCAGGTGTCCCAAAAAAGCTTTCCTGAGGGGCCCCAGGACACCTCCAAGGAGGAGCCCCTGCAATAAAAACTGGGGATGAGGACAAGGAGTGGCTCGCAGACAAGGAAGATTACGAGTCAGAGGAAAGGAAGTATAAGGATAACACATAACATTACTATAACGACGATGGCGCAAACGGCAACAATGAATCATCGCTATATTTGGTTCTCCTGCATGCCGAGCTTTAAGAACCAAGGTGTATGGCGCGAAGCGCCAATGCAGTCTTGCATAATATATATATATATATATATATATATATATATACTAGAACCACGCGCGCGCTTCGCGCGCGCTTAGGTTCTAGTTTGCTCCGAAAACGGTGTTCGCAAGCACGGGTCCGATTCCGTGGCGATTCGCGGGAAATCTACGTCCGAAAATGACGTGTTGCCAGAGGCAGGTCCGCGGATGCTTTAATGCAACGTGTCCAGTGTATCCAACGATTGCATACTTGTTACATATGCTACATATTGTATTGTTCTGCAATATTAGGCCCCCCCCCCTTGGAGCCGCGCCACATCGTCGGACCAAATCTGGAGGGCCTCATTCTGGGCCTCAAAACATAGAAAGACCTATGGAAAATCAACAATTTCGGCCTCTTGGGCCTCTTGGGACTCCAAGAGGGCCTCAAGATGGCCGACGATGGCCCCAAGACAGCCCAAGACGGCCTCAAGACGGCCCAAAATGGCCCCAAGAGGGCCCATGAGGCTCCCAAGAAGATCCACGAGAGCACTCAAACCCGAACAATCTTTCCATGACACCCTCACCCTTAGACCCGAACCTTGAGACCGAAGACCCGAGCCCAGAAATCGAACCCGAACGCCTCAACATCTCAAATGAAGAGGCTCATCCCCGCTCCACCGTTTCCTCCTTCCTTCTGAATCCTTCCTTCTTCCACTTGCTCAAACTCCTCCTCCTCCTCCTCCTCCTCCTCCTCCTCCTCCTCCTCCTCATCGCCCTCCTCCTCCCACTCCTCCTCCTCCTCCTCCTCCTCCTCCTCCTCCTCCTCCTCCTCCTCTCTCCTCCTCTCCCCTTCTCCCCCTCCTCCTCCTCCTCCCCCTCCTCCTCCTCCTCCTTCTCCTCCTTCTCCTCCTCATCCCCGTCCCCCCCCTCCCCCTCCTCGTCCTCCCCATCCCCCTCCAATGCGCCGGGCCGGGCATGGTATGGAAACTGCCTTCGCCGACTCTCTGCCGCCTTGCCTCTTGGGGCCTCTTTGGGGCCTCTTAGGCACCTCTTGGAAGCCTCTTGGGGGCCTCTTGGGGGCCTCTTGGGGCATCCTGGGGCCTTCTTGGGGTTGTCTTGGGGCCCTCTCGGGCCGTTTTGGGGGCCTCTTTGGCCGTCTTGGCGCCCTCTCGGGCCGTCTTGGGCGCCTCTTGGGAACCTCTTGGGCCGTCTTGGGGCGGTCGTGGGGGTCTTTTCGACCGTCTTCAACGCCGTGAAGGCCGAAAACATACATCTGCTAAAAATATACACTTTCATATTGAAAATCAATGATGTTTGCCTCTTGGAGCCCTCTTGGGGCGCCTCCTCGAGGCCTCTTGGGGCGCCTCTTGGAAGCCTCTGGAGCCGTCTTGGAGCGTCTTGGGAAGGAGGGCGGTGGAGAGCGAGGGAGCTCCAAGAAGTCTCTTGGGCCATCTTGGGCGGACTGGGAGGCCCGGGGGCCGCCCGAGGAGCGTCCCAGGAAGCCCTCCTAGGCCCTCTTAGCGCTGTCCTCAGGCGTCCTGGGGCGTCCTTGGGCGCCTCCTGGGGCTGTCTGACAACTCGGACAGCCAAGGGATGAGATATCCTAAAAATGTACGTTTTACGAGGGGAATGGGGCCATTTTGGTCTCCCGGGGCGCTCTTGGGGGGCCTCTTGGAGGCCTCTTGGGGCGGTTTGATGGCCTCTTGGCCCTTCTGGAAGCGATCTTTGGCGGTCTTGAAGCGATCCTGGGGTTCTCTCGGCGCTCTTGGAGCCTTCTTGGGCGGACTGGGCAGCCCGGGGGCCGCTGGAGGAGCGTCCCGGGAGGGCCTCCTGGGCCGTCTTGGGGCTGTCCTCAGTCGTCCTTGAGCGTCCTTGGGCGCCTCGTGGGGCTTTCGGGCCGCTCCGACAGCTAAGGGAGCTGATATCGTAAAAATGTACGTTTTACGAGGGGAATGGGGCTATTTTGGTCTCCCGGGGCGCTCGTGGGGGGCCTCTTGAAGGCCTCTTGGGGCGGTTTGAGCGCGTCTTGACCCTTCTGGAAGCGATCTGTGGCGGTTTTGAAGCGATCCTGGGGTTCTCTCGGCGCTCCTGAAGCCCTCTTGGGCGGGCTGGAACGCGCGGGGGCCGCCGCAAGGGCACCCCGGGAGAGGGCCGCACCCTATATACAAGGGAGGTTCCGGCCCGGGGCCCGGGGCCCGGGATCTCCCATATATGTATATATATATATATATATATATATATATACACCTCCCGTCCCTTCCTTTCGCGCGGCAGACCGCGTCGCGGTGCTTTGCGCGCGCGCCAGGAGGGCAACGGGGAAGGGGGCGAACGCCTGCGGATGGCGCCCAACCCCAAGGGGCTGGCACCGACGCACCAGTAGCCGACCACGCCGGCCAAGCACCCACGGCGCCCCCCCGCTCAGCAATCTGAGCCCTGCGCAACCCCTGTCTCGCCTCCTGCGAGTTCTAGGCGCCGAGCGCGGCCTCAGATGTTGAAGTCACGATTGAAAGTGCGATGTTGACCGGCAGCGCCTGCTATGTGGAGGATACTTCGCACGGAGGTGCGCCACCCCGTGCGCCCCGCTTTCCGGGCTGCGCCTTGGTCAAAGGACCAGCCCCTCGCAGGGGAACTGCCCGCTCCCCAAAAGGTTGGTGGAGGGGCGGCGGCGGACCCGAACAGCTTCGGAAAGGGGGGGGCGGGAGGTATACACGCGTGCGCATTGCATGCGGTACTTGTCACTATACCTCCCTTCCCTTCCTTTCACGCGGCAGACCGTCTCGCGGTCCTTTGCGCGCGCGCCCGGAGGGCAACGGGGAAGGGGGCGAACGCCTGCGGATGGCACCCAACCCCAAGGGACTGGCACCGACGCACCAGTAGCCGACCACGCCGGCCAAGCGCCCACGGTGCCCCCCCCGCTCAGCAGCCTGAGCCCTGCGCAACCCCACCAGAGCTGTCCTCCCGCTGCCCGCGGCAGCAGGCGCCCCCTTTTTCCTGCGCTCGATAGCGACAGTCATGACAAGAAATGGGAGGCAGCCGGAGGAGAGCCGAATAAGGACTCGCCCTCCAACCGCGGCCGGGCACGGAGACGCCTCACCATGCCCGCCCCTAGTGCACGTGAGCCGCCACTGCGCAGCACCTGCGCAGCTGGGCAACCCCAGGCGGGAGCAACGGACGGTAGCGGCGCCCGCCGCGGGGGCGCCCCGTGGGCACTCGAACCAATCGGCTACCGAAGCGCACGCGGCACAGCACGCACTGCCTCGCAGCGCGCGCGCCCCCTCCACACTGAGGGAAGCGCGGGGTACCTAGGGGGCGCGCCTTGGGTTCGCAAGCGACCCGCCGTGCAGCTCAATAGCTGCCTCGGCACAGGCACGGTCAGAAATGACCAAATGGGCCGCCTCTCACACAGACCAACAGAAGTCAAAGAGGCAATCCCCAAAGACTCAACGTAGACTGTGCTCCGATTCGTCGATGCCCTCGGTGAACTTGGAGAGCCTGTTCAACAACGTTAGCTGGCAGGTCTTGGCCGCCCGGTCCACCGAAGCCCTCTGCGACGGGCCAATGCTCCAGTCGGCAACCTGCGCCACTGCTCCCTGGACGTAAATGCGGCATGTCTTCTCATTTCCCATCTCCCGTAGACGGCAGTTTTGGACATGGAGCCGTACTTGAGGAAGTGCCATGTAGCACCCCCTCGGCGCAACGAGTACGGAGTAAGATCAGGATGGCTCACCCCTAATGATCTTGCTGCCCACCTGAGCTCGCCCCCAAATGCCCCCGGGCAGTGCGGATAGAAGGGGCGGTCGGGCGGCTTCCCGTTGATCGCTGTCCGCAGTGCCGTGACCACCAGGGGGTCATCGAAGACGATCTGCTCAACTCTGTTTTTTCCTGTTGCTCCCTTTTGACTGTGGAGGTGAGACTAAAGCTCTGTCAACCCCGAAGAACTGCACCTGCCTGGGCGTCAGCTGCACGATTTCCAAAGTGCGCATAATGCCCAAGAAACCTACCAAACATATTGCAGCCAAGTCGCTCCTCTGCTTGGAAAGAGCCACGCCTGCCATAGTCGCGATGAGGGACTGGGGAAGCGGCAGCGGCCTCCTCCTCGTGAGCGCCTTGTCCCAGTTCCTGAGGTACTGACGCGAGATAGCGAGGTGCGCCTCGACTCGAGGCACAATCCGCTGCAATCCTGAAACAACTGCTGCTGCGTAACCGTGGCTGTCTCCCTCCATCCATAAACAATTTATGCGCCCTGAAAGTTCAATGTCTAGATCTTCCACCGCGTTGGGCAGCTGACTTCCGCATGTGTCCAAATAGCGAAAGAAACGGTTGACTTGAATTCGATAGCGTTCCCTGGTCCTGTCAGCAATGCCCACCCCCCTCAGATGCACTACTCTCCTTCCCCCCCCTCCCCTTGCCGGCTTCTGTCGCTTAGGCATCGGTGTGAACGAAAAGCCGACTTCCTCTGTCGGCCGGCATCCACCTTGAGATCGTCAAGATGAGGAGGATGTAAGCATCTGCTGCGAGGGCATACGCGGCCAAGCGCCTGCACGGCCGGTTGAGGCGTTTGCTGGAGGACCCCCCGCGGGCCAAGACGCCCGCCGTGACTCTGCTATCGATGACGTGCATAAAACGCAAGCCATGCACGTGAGCTCACTTGAACTTTTTCCTGAAGTAGTTCAGCACTGCCACGAACTCTAAAACGTTGATGTGCTGCGGGGCGACCCACTTATATGCCCGCGTGGTCTCCCAGCGCCAACAAAAAGCTGGATGCGGAAGGCCCTGGCGGCCCTCGGTGGAGTAGCCGGTATCCAGACGGACGTCAGCGCCGCGATAGTCGACCAGCTGGAGCAACGATGCCAAGTGCTTTGCCTCGCGCCCGGGCTCCATGGTAGCCGTCATCGCCAAAATGCGCTGGACAGCCAAAAGACGTGCGCTTCCCTGTGACAGCCGCTGCGTTGCAAGACTGAGCTCGCAACGGATCCAGACAGCCCTTTCGCTTGGTGCCGCCAGGGGGCGGGTCGCCTCGAACTCCTTCAACTCCTTCAACATCACCTCCGCGTAGACACGGCACATGCCCTCGGGGTGCGCAAGATCCATGAAGGTGCCGGCCCCGATGCTGGGTCGCACAGCCTCGTGCTCCATGGCTGGGCGGTGGAGCGCGGAGTGAAGCGCCGGGGAATTGTGGAGGAGGGCCATCCCCTCCGCCCGGCTTCCGCCGCGACCGTGCGGCCAGAGCACGGTGAAGCACACCCCGGGGTAGCGGAACAGCCTCCTGCTCAGCGGCAGCTCCCGTAACCAGCTGTCGACTGGGTGCGCCAATACCCCAAAGCCGTAGTTCTTCAGCCGCCACTCCACCCGGCGGAGCGCCAGCATGGCCATCTTGTTGAAGGCATCGACCTGCTTCTTCACCTGGCCCTCCAAGCCCCTGGGCCCCCAAAGATGCCTGTGGTCCCGGACTGGTTGTGGAGCGCGCCTGAAAGACCACGCCTCTGGTGCCCAATGCTCCCAAGCGACGGACTCGTGGTTGCACTCGTCGCAGATGAAGTTCCCGTGGCCCAGCGCCTGCGCGTCGGCGAACGGGCGCAGCTGCCCGCCCAGCGGCGCCGAAATCTCGGCGCCGGCCCGAGCCACCGCCCAGGCCAGCTTACCGTGGGAACCGGAGCAACATTCGGCGAACGCTGGGAGCCGAAGATCACCGCGACGACAGCCCGGGCCTCGGCGATGAGCGACAACGCACTCGACCGAACAGAGCACGACGCCACACAAGGCAGGGCATGGCGCCTGCTCAGCTGAGCCTCCACTCAAAGGACCCTGGCAATTCCCGCAAGCACCTCGGCCTAAGACTGGCCACGCGGACTCTTCCGCCAGGCCTGCATAATGGCTCTCCACCATATGGCTGCGCCTGGGGTCCATCGCCTCGAGGAGCGCAGACGCCTCGCAGGCTGCACCACCCTCTTCCGAGGCATCCGCGCAGCTCAACCTACGACGCATAGGCGCTCGCAGGTTGGAGTACGCCAGCGGGAGGAGGATGGTGAACAGCAAGACCTCGTCGAACGCCTCCAGGTCGGGAGCTTTCCGGCCGCCTTCCAGAGCACGAAATTCGAAGAAGACCTCCTGCAAGATGCTGAACAACGGCCGCCAGAACTGACCCGCAAAGCACGCCGCCCCCACGAAATGGCCCAGGGCACCAGCAGTCCACGAGAGCAGCGCGGCAAATGCCAACCCTTTCTGGGTCGTCTTGTGCATCTTCTCCCCTTGGAGGGAAAGCCAATCTCGGTCGCCGAGGAAAGCGCCGCCCAGCGCACCGGCTCGTAGGCACTGGGTGAGGCGCTTTCCCTCGTTCAGCGGAATGTCCCACCTCTCGCGCACTCTCGCGAACCTCTTCGCCTCCAGGGACTCGTCGAGCTCGCGGGCCTCGCACGCCTGTCTGTTGACCTTCTGAAGGAAGTCGAACCCGTCAAGGCATGCCAGCGAGTGCGCGGGCCCCTGCGGCAGCGGGAGATCCTTGCGGAACTCCGTCGACGGTGAAATCTCGGCCTCCTCGAAAACGAGCTTGCGAATCACCACCTGCATAAGGTCGACGGCCCCCGCCCAGCCCATGGGAACCGTGGCGATGCTCACGTACATCATGGAGTTGGGGTCCCCGCCCATCACGGAGCGGGGAACCCGCTTTTCGAAGCAAAAGAAGCCTCGCCAAGCCGGAGGGAGGTAAAAGATGTTGAAGCACCCCTCCTGGTCCTGCCCGTCGTCGATGAGGTACTCGTCCTCGGCCAGGTCGACGTGCGTCATCTGACCAAAGTAAGGGGGCGCATCGCTGGCACCACGGGGCCTCCGGAGGTAAGCGTTCGCAGGGCACAGAATGGAGATGAAGCGCAGCAGGTGCTGGGCGCCAGGGCCGTTGCCCTTATATTTGTCCACGCCCATCGCGCCATTGAGCACCATTCCACTCCCCTGGTCGCGGAAGATTTCGGATTCAGGGCACTCCACGAAGATGCCGCGATCCAGAGCCTCCCGGCATATAAGGTACCATTCGGAATCCGAAACGTGCACCCTGGAGCGAGGGGGCTCGTCCGGCCACTCCTCGCGGGGACGGAGGCACCGGAAGGGGTTGAGCACGTCCTCCAATAGCTCCCCCTGGAGCACTGCGACAACCGGGGCGATCGCAGCTTTCCCCGGGGCCGGCCACGCAACAAGCACCTCCTCCGCGGTGAGCTGCCTGCGCTTCGACACCACGGCACCGCTGTAGTCAACCCGGCAGTGCATGAGCTCGTCCATCGCCGCCTCGAAGCTGACCTCCCCGGTGCCCCACTCCAAGAACTGCTGCGCTGACCTGTGGTGGTGCCTGACCACGGCCTCCTGGCCCTTTGTGAGCTCGTTTCCAAAGTCTGCCGGGATAGGCCTCGCCTCCCAGCCGGCGAGGGCAATGAAGTTCAACCCCGACGCCATCAGCTCAACGACAACTGACTCGGCGCCCTGACGCTCATGGGGAGCAGGGGCCACGCATCCACGGAGAGCTCGAGCGAGAGCTGCGCCCAGCGGAATCGGGAAGAGGTCACGGGAGACGGAACTGGACGGGGTGTCCGAAAGGAAACGGCCTGCCGCGAGCTTCGACTCACGATGGAAGCGGCCAAATGCCGAAGGCAATGCGAGCAATCTCCCGCGCAACCTCGTCAACCCCACCCCTGTGGAGCGGCGCTCCCGGAGGTCCGCAGCGAAAGCCGCCTGCCAATCGCTGAGCTGCGCCGCAACGTCGGGAAGAGCGCTGGCCAGGTCCGCCGGGCAGGCCTCCGCCGCCGGCTCAAGGGAGGCCGCCGGGCACGGCGGCAATGCAAGCAGGCTGCAAGGCGCGGGCGAACACGACTCGCCCTGCCTGTTCACTTTCCTTCCCCCTTCTTGCCCTTGCTCTTTCCCTTTCCGTCCTTCCCCTTGTCCTTGCCTTTGCCTCTGTTGGTCCCTCCCGGGCGATCCCACCCCTCGGAGGACCTTGACCAATTGCCGCCTTTGCCGCCTTTGCCGCCGCTGGAGATCGGCCTCTTTCGTCGCGATGCACTCCAAGTCCTGGTCCATGAGCGTGGCGCCGTCGGGCTCCACCAGCTCGCAAAACTGGGCCCGGTCCCAGGGCCCCCCCTCCGAGAGGCTCTTCTCGCACGCCATGATACGCTGAAGGGCTATGTCTGCGGCCTGAGCCGGGCGCCGCGCAGCAAGGCGATCGGCGAGCACGCACAGCGTCTTGAGCTCGCGGGCCGTGCGGAGCGGTATGTTGGGGTAGGTCGTCTTGAGCACCCTCAAGTAGTACGCCTGCGCCACTGCTGGCGTCCTCGCTGGATCGTCGTCGGAGGTCGCCCCGCCGTCCTTCGTGACCTGAGCCTCCATCTTCTGGAGGGCCCGGGCGGCGAGATAACCCGGGTGGTCCCTGGCGTGGGCCAGCGGCCGCTGGTGCGTGGAGCGGCTGGAGGACGCTGAGGCCAAGCGAAAAACTCCGGACGATTCGCTTGAACTGGAACTGCTCCCGCAAGAAGGGCTCGTAGAACGACGCCTTCGCCTGCGGCTCCTCTTCCTCCTCCTCCTGTGACGCGCCTGCTTCTTCTTCTTCTTCTTCTTCTTCTTCTTGCGGCCGCGTCCCTTTGACCGCGAAGCCTCGGCTCTCTCAGGAGGGGTGCCCTTCGAAGGACCAGCCCCTCCCGCCCCGGCAGCGGCGTCTGCGGCTGGCCGGAGCCGGGCCAGGGCGCTTTCGAAGGGCTTGGCTTTCCTGGCCTTCCCCTCTGCTCTTCCTTCCTTCCTCTCCCCCTCCCTGCCCCTCTTGGCTCTCCGGCGGTCTGCTGAAACGGCAGCTTCGCCTGCGCCCTCGTCCAAATCTCGGGCTAGATCGCGCGGGTCTTGCCGAAGCCTCCCGTCGCGAGGCGCAGGATCGCCGGCCCCCTCGATGAGGCGCGCGCTCTGGCTGCCCTGGCCGTCCACGTGCTGCTGCGGAGGGGCCTCGCTGGTCTGGGCGGCGAGGAAATGCTCGACCTTGATCTTGGCGGTTCCCTTGGCCGCCCAGCCAACCTTCTTGTCGCGAAGGTCGTCGATTGAAACCGTCCTCCAGCGAGCCGCATGCAGCGTCTTCTCGCCCCCGTCCCCATTCGGCCGCCTCTCCTTGCAGCGGCTGAGGGGGACCTGGCACAAGTGGTACCAGCCTGGGTTCTGGTACCCCTTCGGGCTGAAAAACCAGTGCTCGACCGCGAAGACGTTGAGGTTGACCCAGTACTGGTCGTCCTGGTGGTTGACGTCGTCGACCTGCCCCAGGAAGTGACCCTGTGGGTTCAGCGAGTCGCCGTGCGCCTCGACCTCGAGGATCTGGCTGACCTTCGGGATGCAGTCCTTGAGGGAGACGCCGCCGTCGGCGCTTGCGAACCACAGGGGCGGCATGGCCCTGGAGTGATTGCGGCGCTGCTTGACCCGCACAGCTCCGGAAGGGAGGAAGCGGGAGGTATACACGCGTACGCATTGCATGCGGTACTTGTCATTCTATTCCCTTTTCTCTATTTTTACAATCCGGGGAGGCCCCCCCCCCCCCCCCCCCCCCCCCCCCCCCCCCGGAAAATCGGACCCCCGGGATCTGGCGCTTTTGGGGCCCCCTGGACGCCTTGCAAGGGGCCCCCCGGGCCTTCCGGGCTTCCTGGGCGCCCCTGCCGGGCCTTGCCAGCGGACCCAATGCGGTCAGGAGGGCGGCCAAACGGCCCCGCGAGAGCCCCGCGCGGCCCCAGACAGCCCCAAGTCGCCCGAAGACGACCCAAAGAAGACCCCCAAGAGGTCCTCCAAGTGCAAAAAAACAGCACTTCCCTTTCGTTTTTCCCAACCATCCTGTGGTGTTGGGTCCTCGTTTTGAAGAGACGGTGCCCCGCGTTCCTCTCCTTCCTCCTCTCCTCCCTCCTCCCCCTCCTTGCCTCTGCTCTCGGCACACCTCTCACGCGCTTCGTAGCCCCATAGGGAGCTCCACCGAAGGCCCCAGTGGGGGTGTTCGCATGCGGTTCCCCCACCCAGGGCAGCGTTTCGTGGCCCCATAGGGAGCTCCACCGAAGGCCCCAGTGGGGGTGTTCGCATGCGGTTCCCCCACCCAGGGCAGCGTTTCGTGGCCCCATAGGGAGCTCCACCGAAGGCCCCAGTGGGGGTGTTCGCATGCGGTTCCCCCACCCAGGGCAGCGTTTCGTAGCCCCATAGGGAGCTCCACCGAAGGCCCCAGTGGGGGTGTTCGCATGCGGTTCCCCCACCCAGGGCAGCGTTTCGTGGCCCCATAGGGAGCTCCACCGAAGGCCCCAGTGGGGGTGTTCGCATGCGGTTCCCCCACCCAGGGCAGCGTTTCGTAGCCCCATAGGGAGCTCCACCGAAGGCCCCAGTGGGGGTGTTCGCATGCGGTTCCCCCACCCAGGGCAGCGTTTCGTGGCCCCATAGGGAGCTCCACCGAAGGCCCCAGTGGGGGTGTTCGCATGCGGTTCCCCCACCCAGGGCAGCGTTTCGTAGCCCCATAGGGAGCTCCACCGAAGGCCCCATGCGGTGGGGGTGTTCGCATGCGGTTCCCCCACCCAGGCAGCGTTTCGTAGCCCCATAGGGAGCTCCACCGAAGGCCCCAGTGGGCATGCGTTTCCCCCACCCAGGCAGCGTTTCGCCCCCTAGGGAGCTCACCGAAGGCCCCAGTGGGGGTGTTCCATGCGGTCCCCCCACCCAGGGCAGCGTTTCGTGGCCCCATAGGGAGCTCCACCGAAGGCCCCAGTGGGGGTGTTCGCATGCGGTTTCCCCACCCAGGGCAGCGTTTCGTGGCCCCATAGGGAGCTCCACCGAAGGCCCCAGTGGGGGTGTTCGCATGCGGTTCCCCCACCCAGGGCAGCGTTTCGTAGCCCCATAGGGAGCTCCACCGAAGGCCCCAGTGGGGGTGTTCGCATGCGGTTCCCCCACCCAGGGCAGCGTTTCGTGGCCCCATAGGGAGCTCCACCGAAGGCCCCAGTGGGGGTGTTCGATGCGGTTCCCCCACCCAGGGCAGCGTTTCGTAGCCCCATAGGGAGCTCCACCGAAGGCCCCAGTGGGGGTGTTCGCATGCGGTTCCCCCACCCAGGGCAGCGTTTCGTGGCCCCATAGGGAGCTCCACCGGAGGCCCCAGTGGGGGTGTTCGCATGCGGTTCCCTTACCCAGGGCAGCGTTTCGTAGCCCCATAGGGAGCTCCACCGAAGGCCCAGTGGGGGTGTCCGCTGCGTCTGTGCGTCCCCCCACCTCAGCACCGTTTCGTAGCCCCTAGGGAGCCGCCACCGAAGGCCACGCCGTGGGGGTTTCGCAGACGGTTCCCCACCAGGCAGCGTTTCGTGGCCCCATAAGAAACTCACCGAAGGCCCCAGTGGGGGTGTTCGCATGCGGTTCCCCCACCCAGGGCAGCGTTTCGTAGCCCCATAGGGAGCTCCACTGAAGGCCCCAGTGGGGGTGTTCGCATGCGGTTCCCCCACGCAGGGCAGCGTTTCGTGGCCCCATAGGGAGCTCCACCGAAGGCCCCAGTGGGGGTGTTCGCATGCGGTTCCCCCACCCAGGGCAGCGTTTCGTAGCCCCATAGGGAGCTCCACCGAAGGCCCAGTGGGGGTGTTCGCATGCGGTTCCCCCACCCAGGGCAGCGTTTCGTGGCCCCATAGGGAGCTCCACCGAAGGCCCCAGTGGGGGTGTTCGCATGCGGTTCCCCCACCCAGGGCAGCGCTTCGTGGCCCCATGGGGAGCTCCACCGAAAGCCCCCGTGGCGCAGTTCGCATGCGCTTCCCCCACCCAGGGCAGCGCTTCGTGGCACCATAGGGAGCTCCACCGAAGGCCCCAGTGGCGCAGTTCGCATGCGGTTCCCCCACCCAGGGCAGCGTTTCGTAGCCCCATAGGGAGCTCCACCGAAGGCCCGCCCCGGTGGCGCAGTCCGCATGCGGTTCCCCCATCCAAGGCAGCGCTTCGTGGCCCCATATGGAGCCCCACCGAAAGCGGCACCCACAACGCGTTACCAACAATTGCTTATGGTTGGGTCTTTCGCCAGGATATTTTTTTGTTGAACAAAAAATAAACATGAATGTTTGGGCATTTGGTTCTTCGGTATTCCGCGCGTCCGAGTCCGCCGAAGAGGCACCAAAAATCCTCCCACAACGGTGTCCAAGGGCTTCCATCCAAAAGAGCCCCAATCTGGTCCAACAGGGCCGCAAGATGGCCCCAAGAGTGTCCCGCTGACAACCCCGCATGGCCCCAAGACGCCTCCCGAAGCACTCCAAATCGTGACCCGGTCGTTCAGGGAGACCGCGGCTGGTAGCAAGGTGGCCGCAAGAAACCCCCAGAGGCCCCCAAAAGGCGCCCGGGAGGCCCCCAGAGGTTCCCAAAAAGCTTTTGAGAGGGGCACAAAAACACATCCAAAGAGGAGCCCCCGCAATAAAAAATGGAGACGAGGACAAGGAGTGGCTCGCAGACAAGGAAGATTACGAGTAAGAGGAGAGGAAGTAGAAGGATAGTACATAACATTACTATAACGACGATGGCGCAAACGGCAACAATGCACCATCGCTATATTTGGTTCTCCTGCATGCCGAGCTTTAAGACCCAAGGTGCATGGCGCGAAGCGCCAATGCAGTCTTGTATATATATGTATAATAGGATATTATATATATATATATATAGTTATAATATATATATAATCATATATATATATATAGATATACACAATATATTATATATGGTCGCAACCCCCCCCCCCCCCCCCCGCCCCCCCCCAAGATCCCCATGTTGCTTCCTCCTCCTCTCCCTCCTCCTCCTCCTCCCTTCTCCTTTCAGCTTCCTCCTCCTTCCCTCGTTTTCCTCCTCTTCCGCAGGCGGAGCGTTTTTTTTTCATTTTTTTCCTCCTCCCGCCCTCGGAGGCAATGTGTTTTTTTCCTCTTTTTCCCTGTGAAAACACAAGTTTTTCCATATTTTTCATTTTTTCCTCTTTTTCGGTCTTTCCCCTGGGGCGGCGGAAAAATCTGGAGGGCCCGAACGAGGCGGGGAAAATAAGAAAAAAAGGAAAACTATGAAAACAAAAAAAAACCTGCGTTTTCACAAGGAAAAAAAGGAAAAATCTCCGCGCCCCAAGGCCGGAGGAGGAAAAAAGAGGAAAAATCCGTCTCTCCCTGTTCCTCCTCGTCGTCCTCCTCCTCCTCCTCCCCGTCGTCGTCGTCGTCGTCGTCCTCCTCCTCCTCCTCCGTCCATCTCCCTTTCCTCCTCTTCCGCAGGCGGAAAGTTTTTTCCTTTTTTTCCTCCTCCCGCCCTCGGAGGCAGAGTTTTTTTCCTTTTTTTTCCCGGTGAAAACACAGGTTTTTCTTTATTTTTCTTTTTTTTTCTTCTTTTCCCTGCCCCGTTCGGTCCCCCGAATTTCTCCGCCGCCCCAGGGGGAAGAACAGAAAAAGAAGAAAAAATAAGAAATAAAGAAAAAACTGTGTTTTCACATGGAAAAAAAGGAAAAAACTCTGCCTCCGAAAGCGGGAGGAGGAAACAAAAGAAAAAAAAAAAAGTTCCGCCAGCGGAAGAGAAGGACCACAAGGGAGGGGGGAGGGGGAGGAGAAGGAGGAGGAAAAGCGGCAGAGCAGGGGAGCGTGGAGGAGAGGAGGGAAGCTCGCTTCGGCGAGTTCGAGAACGAACAAAGCAGCGAGGAGCTGTTCCAAACTATAACAACATCTATATTCCTTGATATATTTTGCTGTTCCTAGCTATTGCTACATCTTCCGAGCTCTTCTCAAGAGCTCCTTCCTATTTGGTTTTGCGCCCCCGGACCCCTTTTTCGTGACCACCGCGTTCGTTTCTAGGCAGAAGAATCTCAGCTTTGATCCCAACGGCCCTGGATTAATCCAGCGGGGGGAGGAGCTGTTCCAAACTATAACAACATCTATATTCCTTGATATTTTTTGCTGTTACTAGCTATTGCTACATCTTCCGAGCTCTTCTCAAGAGCTCCTTCCTATTTAGTTTTGCGCCTCCGGACCCCTTTTTCGTGACCACCGCGTTCGTTTCTAGGCAGAAGCAATCTCACTCGGAATCCGAGCTGTCTGCCCAATGCTGGGACATGCGCTCGATATACATCTTGAGGTCCTCGTTCTCCTTGGTGAGGCGGCAGCACTCTGCCTCGTGCATCTTGAGCTCCTTGTTCTCCTTGGTGAGGCGGCGGCACTCTGCCTCGGCATCCGCGCACCTGGCGAACAGTTCCTCGAACTCGTCCATCGGGACCCCACCCTCCGCGTAGTTCTCGTGCTCCGAGCCGCCCTCGCCCCTTGAGCTGTCCTCCGAGCCCTTGCCCTCGCCCTCGGTGTCCTCCGAGCCCTTGTCCTCGGCCCCCTCGGTGTCCTCCGAGCCCTTGTCCTCGTCCTCCGAGGTGTTCTCAGAGTCGCTGTCCTTGTCCTTCGAGCTCTCCTCGCCCTCCTCCTCCTCGTCCTCGCCCTCGTCCTTCTTCGAGCCGTCGTTCTCGCCACCCTCATTGTCGCCCTTGCCGCCCTCGTCGTCGCCCTCGCCGCCCTCTTCGCCCACGACGCCGTCCATGAGTGCCAGGGCGGGGGGCGCCTCACGTGCAGGGGGGCCGTCAGGGACCTTTCCCTTTTGCCTGCGCTTGTTGAGCCAGGCGACGAGCTTGTTCTGGGCTGCTTCGCTCCATTGGCCTTCCTGGCGGCGCTGCATTCCG
>CAUYUJ010000613.1:67379-111442 GCA_963575745.1 Prorocentrum cordatum
GAGGCTGAGGCAGGCTGATGCTGAGCCAGGCTGAGGCTGAGGCTGAGGCTCATGCAGGCTGAGGCTGAGGCCGAGGCCGAGGCCGAGGCTGAAGGCGGACTGATGCTGAGGCTGAGCAGACTGAGGCTGAGGCTGAGGCAGGCTGAGGCTGAGGCTGAGGCAGGCTGAGGCTGAGGCTGAGGCTGATGCAGGCTGAGGCTGAGGCAGAAGCAGGCTGAGGCTGAGGCTGAGGCAGGCTGAGGCTGAGGCTGAGGAATGCTGAGGCTGAGGCCGAGGCTGAAGGCAGACTGATGCTGTGGCTGAAGCAGGCTGAGGCTTAGGCTGAGGCATGCTGACGCTGAGGCTGAGGCAGGCTGGTGCTGAGGCAGGCTGAGGCTGATGCAGGCTGAGGCTGAGGCAGGCTGAGGCTGATGCCGAGGCTGAAGGCAGACTGAGGCTGCGGCTGGAGCAGGCTGAGGCTGAGGATGAGGCAGGCTGAGGCTGAGGCTGAGGCAGGCTGAGGCTGAGTCAGGCTGAGACTGAGGCTGAGGATGGGGCAGGCTGAGGCTGAGGCCGAGGCTGAGGCTGAGGCTGCAGGCAGACTGAGGCTGAGGCTGAAGCAGGCTGAGGCTGAGGCTGAGGCAGGCTGAGGCTGAGGCTGAGGCTGAAGCAGGCTGAGGCTGAAGCAGGCTGAGGCTGAGGCTGAGGCAGGCTGAGGCTGAGGCTGAGGCAGGCTGAGGCTGAGGCCGACGGCAGACTGAGGCTGAGGCTGAAGCAGGCTGAGGCTGAGGCTGAGGCAGGCTGATGCTGAGGCTGAGGCAGGCTGATGCTGAGGCGGGCTGAGGCTGAGGCTGAGGCTGATGCAGTGTGAGACTGAGGCAGGCTGAGGCTGAGGCCGAGGCTGAAGGCAGACTGATGCTGAGGCTGAAGCAGGCTGAGGCTGAGGCTGAGGCAGGCTGAGGCTGAGGCAGGCTGAGGCTGAGGCTGAGGCTGAGGCAGGCTTAGGCTGAGGCTGTGACTGCGACTGCCGTTCCCGCTGCGATTGTCATCGCGAATGCGACTACGACTGCGAGAACAGCAGAATTCTACAACTGGATTCTCAGCTGGTGCTTAAGGGGAATGTTTACAGACATGCTCCTACACATCGCTGTTAGGTTGCGTTGCCGGATATTTTTTGTTGTTTTTTCTTCTGTCGCCCTCAATGCCTCGCCGTCGCCCATTCTGTCTTCGCCGCCAGAGCCCTGCCTGATATCCAACCCATCTTCTGTAGCATAGACCTTCCCACTCTGCATAAATAAAGCGTGCTGTGCTTGTCCAAGTCCTCCTCGTCATCTGGCTTCTCCGCCGCTCGTGCTCGTTGCTCCTCCAGCTTCTTGCTCAGCTGCTCAGGGTCCTCCAGGTTGACTGGGTTCTAGTATCAACCATGTAAGTTCTACTGGTACTCCCCACGGGGGGAAGGCTCGCCTCGTTGCCGCTTTCCTGCAATGCTTTAGCATGTCTCTCTTGTCCCTATCCACTTTCGCTCAACTCTTATCCAAATGGAGGCGACATTTTATCTGCAAGCATCTCACCACGCTCCTTCTCATACTCTTCCGGGTCCATCGGCTCGGCTGCCGACCACCCTTTTCATGGGGCGCTTGCCCAACTCAGTATGTCGCCCCTCCGTGCTCCACCAAATCCGCGCTGAGAAATAATATTTCTTTGGCCCTCTCCCAGTCCTCACATGCGCTCCATTGTCTGGCCTTTTCCAGCTCCGCCCTGCGTTTGCGTCGCGCATTTTGTGTATGCGTCAGCTCCTGCTTGATCTCCTCCAATCTCTCCTGCGCATTAGGATCTTCCATGCCCGCTCTTAACCTCATCCTCTCAGCCAGTAGGGAGTGCCGTAGTAATTGGAAGGCGTCCACACCCCCTTGTCTTCCTGCATCCTCCTGATCGGGAACACCTCTCTCGTAGCTTTCTGCTCGCCTCACTCCATGTTTTCCATTTCTGACCTGCTGCAGGGCGCACCTGCAGTCCAACTCGAGCTTCGTCTGCCGCGACCTCCCCCTGAGATGCACCCCGAGGAAACCTCGCGAATGCTTCTCCTGGGGGGTCAACAGTGCCCTCCTGTGATGAACTCCGCACACATGGACCACCCGCCGCCCGGGTCGCGCCCGGACCCCGGACTCCGGACCCCGGACCCCGGATCCCGGACCCCGGACCCCGGACCCCGGACCCTGGACCCCGGACCCCGGACCCCGGACCCCGGACCCCGGACCCCGGACCCCGGACCCGGGACCCTGGACCCCGGACCCCTGACCCCGGACCCGGGACCCCGGACCCCGGACCCCGGACCCCGGACCCCGGACCCCGGACCCCGGACCCCGGACCCCGGACCCCGGACCCCGGACCCCGGACCCCGGACCCCGGACCCCGGACCCCAGACCCCGGACCCCGGACCCCGGGACCCCGGACCCCGGACCCCGGACCCTGGACCTCGGACCCCGGACCCCGGACCCCGGACCCCGGACCCCGGACCCCGGACCCCGGACACGGACCCCGGACCTGCACACCCCTGACACCCGCATGCACAGGCAAGGGCCCCGGCAGGTTAGACGGGCCCAAACAGGAGTATGACACTCATAACATTTTCGGAGCTTCCCGCTGAGGCGCCGTGGCACACAGTATCTAAAATTTATCCCGCAAGCAACCTAACAGCGATGTGGTAGGAGCATATCTGGTATATGGAAGCATTTCCCCTAATATTCAGATAGATCCAGTGTAGAATTCTGCTGTTTCTCGCAGTCGCAGTCGCATTTGCGATGACAGTCGCAGTGGCAGCGGCAGTCGCAGTCACAGCCTGCCTCAGTATCAGCCTGTCTCAGCCTCAGCCTCAGCCTGCCTCAGCCTCAGCCTCAGCCTGCTTCAGCCTCAGCCTCAGTCTGCCTTCAGCCTCAGCCTCTGTGCCTCAGCCTGCCTCAGCTCATGGCTCATCTCTTCAGCCTCAGCTCAGCCTCAGCCTGCCCGCAGCCTCAGCCTCACGCCTGCTCAGCCTCAGCCCTCAGCGCTGCTTCAGCCTCGCCTCCAGTCTGCCTTCGCGCACTACCGGCCTCAAACCTCCGCTGCCGCAGCTCAGCCTGCATCGCTTTCATCCTCAGCCTCACCCTGCATCAGCATCACCTGCTCAGCCTCAGACCTGGCATGCCTCAGCCTCAAGCCTCAGCATCAGCCTGCTTCGCCTCAGCCTCAGTCTGCTGCAGCCTCGCCTCACCTCAGCCTGCCGCAGCCGTCAGCCTGCATCAGCCTCAGCCTCAACCTCAGCCGCGTCACAGCCTCCGCGCAGACTGGCTTCAACCTCGGGACCTCAGCTCACCTGCCGCAGCCTCACCTGCCTCAAAGCCTCAGCCTCAGCCTGCCTCAGCCTCAGCCTCAGCCTGCCTCAGCCTCAGCCTGCCTCAGCCTCAGCCTCAGCCTGCCTCAGCCTCAGCCTCAGCCTCAGCCTGCTTCAGCCTCCGCCTCAGTCTGCCTTCAGCCTCGGCCTCAGCCTCAGCCTGCCTCAGCCTCATCAGCCTCAGTCTCAGCGTCAGCCTGCCTCAACATCAGCTCGCCTCAGCCTCAGCCTCAGCCAGCCTCAGCCTCAGCCTCAGCCTGCTTCAGCCTCAGCCCCAGTCTGCCTTCAGCCTCAGCCTCAGCCTGCTTCAGCCTCAGCATCAGCCTGCCTCAGCATTCAACATGTGGCCCGGGACAAGAGTTCTGGGAACTCGAAGAACACGAAGTCGCCTACAGCTGGCTCCAGGCATTCAAAATCATGCCCAGGACTAAAATCCTGGGAACTCGAAGACCACGAAATGGGTTACAATTGGCTCCGGGCATTCATAATGTGGCCCGGGAATGGAATTCAGGGAACTCGAAGCGCACGAAGTGGCCTACAGTTGGCTCCGGGCATTCAAAATCATGCCCAAGACCGGAGTTCTGGGAACTCGAAAAACACGAAATGGCTTACAGGTGGCTCCGGGCATTCAGAATGTGGCCCGGGAGTGGAGTTCTGGGACCTCGAAGACCACGAAGTGTGCAACTGTTTGCTTAAAGCGACTTCCGCGGATCCCTGTCCGGATGCCGCCCAGACCCCCCTGGGGAGTCATGATGCTCTCTTTCGGCCCTCTTAGACACCTATCAATCTTCGCTGTTGGGTAAAAAACATACTTCGCGCGATCCGACTCAAGTTCGTTGTCATTTGGCTACGCACGGCGCGCGCCACAAAGAGACACTCCCAGTATCTATTTGTTGTCTACTGGGGCCCGGACCCCGCGCCCCGAACTCCGGACACCGGACCCCAGACTCCGGAACCCGGACACCGGACTCCGGACCCCGCGCCCCGGACCCCGGACCCCGGGCCCGGACCCCGGAGCCCATACTCCAGACCCCGCACCCGAAGGATGAGGAGAGGAGGAGGAGGAGGAGGAGGAGGAGGAGGAGGAGGAGGGGGAGGAGGAGGAGGAGGAGGAGGAGGAGGAGGAGGAGGGCGCCGAGGGCGCCGAGGAGCCGCAAGAGGCGGAAGCCACGGATGGCGGCGACGGCCGCTCTCCCATCCGGCGCAGCGGCACCGCCGGCCTCTGGGAACACCGGGAGCAGCGCTCGCCGATCCGGCGGTCTAGAAGCGTCGCCGCGGAGGACCCCGCGAAGGGCCCCTCCTGAGCTCGCGCGGCCCTCCCCTGGCCCGGCCCCAGTGAAGGGGCCCCAGGACGCACAAATAAATACACACAAATAAAAGGATCCCCAATATTTTCTCATATTTTCTGGGTTTCTGTCTTCCCGCCCACTTCCCATATTTTCGCATATTTTCTGGGGGATCGACGATTAATTGTGTCTGTGCGTTTCTTCCCCTCCTGACCCAGTATCACCATGTCTAGAGTACACCTGGCACTAGAACAACTCGTGCTAGAGTGCACCTTGGCAAAGACCCCGACCGCGGGCCCCGGTGGCACCGGCAGACCCCGGACGGTCCGGACCCTGCAGACCGCGGACATCCGACCCCCGACCCCGGACCCAGGCCCCCGGACACCATGACCCTGGACCCCGGACCCCAGACCCTGGACCCCGGACTCTAGACCCTGGACCGCGGACCCCGTTCGTGGCCCCCCGGAGAGAAGCGAAAGCTATTATTTTTTCGACGCAATCCCCAAAACGGGCGCGGCACCGCCGTGCCACAACCGAGCCGCGCTTCGAGTTCAGTCCCCGCTCGTGTGGGTGAGGTGAGGAGCCGAACCCTTGAACAGAGCCTCGTTGTGCGCCATGCACATCTCCTGCAAGAAAAACTTAAACCCCCATTCGCTCATGTGTTTCGTTTGATGCTTGTACTGGCTCATCCATGTGAATATAAATTCACACACAGACGTGCGCACGCCCTCGAGCAGCGTCTTCAAGTGAGGGGCGGCTGGGTTGCAATTCGCTTTGCACCACGCATCGGTGTGCCCACTCATGTGAAAAGCGTCGCAGATGTAAGAGATCGCTGGAGGAGCCAGACGCGCGGCCTGCGGGGAATCGGACGCCCGGCGCTCCGTGAACCTGTGCAAGTGGCACGCGTCGTCGTGAACGACAACAGCCAACTCAGGGAACGTATCTGCGATCGCAGAAATGCACAAATCCGCCACCGTGCCTTCAGCACGCAGTGGAATGCCCCAAGACTCCTGCATCCCTGAGCTCATGCAGCCCTGATACTGCTCAGTCGGGAAAAAAACTAAAAAAAAAAAAAAAAAAAAAAAAAAAAAAAAAAAAAAAAAAAAAAAAAAAAAAAAAAAAAAAACAAAAAAGAAAAAAAAAAAATAAAAAAAAAAATAAAAAAAAAAAAGAAAAAAAAAAAAAAAAAAAGAAAAAAAAAGGGCTCTGCCCCCCCTTCCAACCGCTCTCGCGCGTTTTCCTGGGCTTTTAATGGAATCGTCGCCGTGTGTTTTCGGACGGCCCCCTCGCCTAGGAGGGCCCCCGAACGAGCCCACAAAGCTTGAGGAAGCCGCAGCACGGCCCAAACATCGCTTCAGGACGCCAAGGATGGCCCCCAGACGGCCCCCAGAGGCTTCCCAAAAACCCCACTCAGCCCCCAACAGCTCTCCCGAAGACGGTCCGAAAAACTACATTTTATTACTTTGCGTTTTTTTCTTGCATGTGGCCTTGTCGCCCTCTCGGTTTTCCTACGCGCGAAAACGATTCCAGAGGCCCCAAAAATCACCCGAAGATGACCCAAGAGGCCCGCAAAAAGGCCCCCAGACGGCCCAAGAGGGCCCCAAGACGGCCCCAAGACGGCCCAAGACGGTCCAAGAGGCCCCCGAGAGGCCAATCGCAAGATCACCACCAACACACATGAGCCATCCGACCCACCACCCGGGCATCGTGGCGGGATGGGCCGAAGGCAACTGGATACCTTTGGCTCAAGGATTCGCAGCCGAACATTTCCCGCATGTACACGACGATGCCAGAGGACAGGCGAGCGCATAGTACGCCGGCGGTCCGTGCGCACTTCGCCTGCTGCGAGTCGTCCTCCTTATGGGTGTTGCACGCCACGGCCTTCAGGTCGGCCTCGCACGACATCTCCGAAAGGAGCTGCTCCCGCTCCACCGGCGTGAGGGCATCCCACGCAGGGGCCGCGGCGTCGAGTTGACGACGCACCTCGCTGGCCGCCGCCCGTCTCCACCTGGCCTTTGCCCCCCGCCGGCCCGCGCTGGCCGCTCTGCGATCTTCCCCGAGACCGTGGAAGTAGACGTTCACGATGCCCAGGTCCACGGCCGACTCCGACACCCACAGCTCCCTGAGTTCGCCCCGGCGCTCACGCACCAACAATTTCAACGAGCCGTCCAAACCCATGCCCCCCGCCTCGGGCGCCTCGTGCCCCACCACCTCGTAGTCCTCGGCCGGGCACTCGCAGGGCACGCCGAGCTAAGCGCGGGCACGTCACACAGTGGCGCAGGGGCGCTGCGCACGTCAGCCTGCGATTCTTGGCGTTGCCATCCACCACAACCACATCGGTCTTCATGCCTGCTGCTCGGGCCCTCTCTGCGGTTCTACGCTCGAACGTTAATTCGAGCTGGTCCCACGTGTCCTTGATTTGGTCTTCAAGTGGTTGCATCAAGTCGATCACAGCGGTGTCATCAGGGCCCAAATCGCCGACGCGCCTGGGCAACCGCCACACGAACCAGCCTTTCGACAGGTACTTCCGCAAGTTGGCTGGCAGCGCAGTTCCACTGGCACGGGCGCGCGCCACGTCAGCTTCGCCGGCAAAAGATACGTGTTCCCTCAGCACTCGCTCGTGCAAGGCCTCCAGGTACTCCGTTGTGATCCCGAAGCTCGCGGTAAGCATGATGCATTTCATGGCCGCAGCGTCCCCGTGGAAAATGTGCCGTCCAGCGTCCACGTAGTAGTTGTGCCAATGTACCAAACCGCGCTTTGGACAGTCCACCGAATTGCAGCGGTAAGGGACGTGAGTCTTACAAACGGGACCGCCCACGTCCAAGACGATGGCATCTGATCCAGAGCCTGGCCGCTTCACCATTCGCTTGTCGCGCACAGGGCACTTGTCCGAAATGTGCAATAAATCGCCAGGGCTTTCCTCCCCGCCGAAAAACGGGATGTCAGGGCGCGCGCCAGCAGAGACCAAGGCCGAAACCAAATGGTCACGGGCAGGCCCCGATAAGAGGCAGGCTGGGTCTCCAGACTCCACTGTCCTCCGCAACCACGCAGCGCACTGGCCGACACTCCGATTGCCATGGCGGCTTTCAGCGGCAGCCGAAAAGTCAAAGGCTGGGACCTGCAAGGCGGGCGCCCCTGCCGTGTCGAGCATCCGAAGGCTAGGGCGCGGTCCCGGCGGAGCTCGAGGAGGATGTCCCGGTGGAGGGACGCGCTGGGGAAGATGCGCTGGTAGAGGAAGGTGTTGGGGAGGATGTACTGGCAGAGGAAGGCGCTGGTTCTCCGTCGGGCCCTCGCTGGACGAGGCCTGGGCGGAGGGGGGGCCGGACAGGTTCATCCTGCCGCGCGGTCGCCTCGAGCCCCCTGATGGCGTCCAAGACCTGCTCCACGGTGATCTCGGACAGGCGCCCTTCCAGGATGGCTTGGATGGTCTGGCACTTGGACTCGTGCTTGGCGCCCAAGTACCGCGCCCTCTTCACCGCAGCTTCGAACTGCTTGTCGGCAGAACGCTTGTGTGGCATGCGGTGCGGTACAACGCAAGGCTCTTAACCTGCGATTCCAGGGGGCCGCCAGGCGTGCGGGTCCCAGCAGGGAAGCACGACGACGACGATCTGACGGTCTTGAGCCAAAATGGCGGCGGCGCTTTGCCGTTGCCTCTGGCCCCTCTCTTCTGCTGCTCTCTACGCTCGTGGTCAACAGTCTTTGCGCGCTGACGTTCATGAGACGGCAGAAGGCGCGCGCGGGGCATGCCCCTACCCGGGGGGCGGCCCTGGAAGGCGCCCGCGGGGCACACGCCCAGGACCGCCCCACGCTTAACATGCGCTTACATAACTCTGCGTGATGAGTACCCCACTATCGCCCGATAGAGGCCCAACGGGGGCGCTCCAAGGCGGCCCCCGTAGCGCCCCAAAGGGGCCCCCGTTAGATCCGGGCGAGAGGATTGATATTGGGCGACATCGCAGCGCTGACAGGCGGCGCTTTGCCGCTGCCTCTGGCCACTCCCTGCTGTTGCTCCTACGCTCGTGGTCAACAGTCTTTGCACACCTACGTTCATGAGACGGCAGAAGGCGCCCACGGGGCGCGCTCCTACCCGGGGGCGGTCCTGGAAGGCACCCGCGGGGCACGCGCCTAGAACCGTCCCACACTTAACATGCAAGTAAATAGCTATGTGTGATGAGTGCCCCACTATCGCCCGATAGAGACCCAGCGGGGGCGCTCCAAGGCGGCCCCCGTAGCGCCCCGAAGGGGCCCCCGTGAGATCCGGACGAAAAGATTGACATGTAGCGACATCGTAGCGCTGACAGGCGGGCACCGCCAACGAACCATGACTGCTGGGGCCTTCATTTTTTCATAGCGGGCGCGACGAACCGTGACTGCACATGTGCAACGAACGCAGTCCTACTTACGAGGACGCTGAGATATCCGACTGTTCCTAACCATATACTGTATGCGTGCCACCAACGCAGTCTTGCTTACGAGGACGCCACGCAAACCCGCGCGCACATGCCTCGCCGCCTGCCCACGCACGCAAAGCTTACACTTTGCACCACCCGCCCCAGGGGAGAGCGGCGGCGGCACAGGCTTGGCTGCCGGCGCGAATATCGTTCTACGCATCTCGGGTCCCCGGTCCGACCGGGCACTCATGACTCCCTCCGCTGGCTGCGACTGCGAACGCGGACTGCCTCTGCCCGACCGCGCTCCCTCCGATCGCTGTTCTCCTTTGCCTTCTTCATGGCCTCCACAAGGTCTCGCAGTGGAAGGGCGCATAAGCGCATCAAAACATTGTGGTAAGCCACCCAGTCCGCCTGGCCCCCGGGGATGCGCGCGACATGGATCTCGCGACCATCCAGGCGCGCCACAGGGCTCCCCTGCAGCCCAGCCTCCATCACGCGCAGCCACGTCTGCTCTGGGAGGTGCTTCGGCCGCTGGCCTCCCCTCCTCGATGACTTCATCCGCTCGCAAGCGGCGCGCATGGTGACGGTCGGGGTGCCTACGAGCAGCGTCCTCCGCATGATGTTGCGGTCGGTGAGGCCTGCGGCGTGGAAGGGGCCGTCTTGAACGCTGCTCCCATCGGCCCCGTAGCCGAAGTCCAGCCCTTTCACGTCCTCCAACACCAGGATGCCAGGGCCGCTCGTTGGGCCACCCCCGGGGGCGCCCTCATGGGCCGCCTGGGCAGACGCCTCGTCGGCGCTCACGTCGCCAATCTCGCCGCCAGGGGACCTGGGCTCCTCCTGTGAGTTCGCGAGAGACACGGCGTCGTCATCTCTCGCAAGCTCCCCCTCCCTTGCCCCGCCCCTGGAGACGCCGCCGTGGGCGCTGGCTTCGCTGGCAGCAGGAGGTGCATCCACGGGCGGGCGATCCGCGCGCGCGTGCTGGCTCGCGGACCACAGGCCGTCGAACGCGCCCTGCGAGGACGCGAGGAACGCAGCGAGCTCCACCCGGCGCTGCTCCGCTGTGTCTGCATCCGCTGCCGCTGGCTCCGGTTCCTCCTCCGTGCTCGCTGCGGCTACCTTCAACAAGTGGACCACTTTCAACAGGGACGCCGCGCGCTCGACGTGCTCCTCCTGCGGTGCAATCTTCCTCGAGGTGTACTCCTCGGTGTCGTCGTACCTGCCGCAGAAGATGTCGAATCCGCCGACCCCCGGTTGCCTGGGGTGAAAAGGCGCATGGGGCATTTGGCTGTCCCCCTCCCCCCCCCCCCTCCCCGGGGGACAAAAAAACGTTTCAATGGGGGGTCCTGCTCCTGAACGCGCCCGGGGTGGCCCTGGAGCTTCCAAATGGCTCCCACAACGGGCCAAGAGAGCCCCAAAAGGCCCCCAAGACGCTCCAAGAGAGCCGCGAATGGCCGAACGATCGCTCCAAGATGCCCAAGATGGCCTCCATGGCCCATGCTCGCTCATTGATTTCTCTTTGATGTTCGAAAGTTTTTGGCGCTCTTGCCATTTCGGCTTTCCGACGCCCGAAGACGGCCCAAGAGGCCCCCATGATCGGACCAAGACCGTCCAGAAGGCCCCAGAGACGGCCTGGGGACCGCCCGAGAGGGCCCTAAGACGGTCCAAGAGCAGCCCAAAACAACCCAACGGGGCACCAAGACGGCCTAAGAGAGGGAGGGCGCGAACCGAACATATTAGTTTCCCCCACCCCGAGGGCCCAAGGAGGCCCCATGAGGGCCCCAAGAACCCCCCAAGAGCCCCACACGAGGCCCCAAAACGGTTTCGAAGAGGTTGCACATCTTGCTCCAAGAAGCCCCCGAGAGGCCTACCACGAGATTCCAACAAACAGTCAAGAGGCCTCTGACCCACCACGCAGGCACGGTGGCGGGATGGGCCGAGGGCCAATAGATATGTTCCACGATCGTCGTGGCCCTCACTCCTTCTGTGGGTCGGCGGAATGGCGTAAGCCACTTGAATATGCACAGCGCCGACGCCAACTCCCCCAAGTGCCGCGGCGCCGCGCCCAGCGCGGCCCCGGCGTACTCGCGGCCCGCCTCTCGCTGCTTATAGCACATCACATTGAACGCCCCCTGGTACGATTGGTGCAGGGCGAGCGCTTCCACGGTCGGCTCCAACACTACATGCGGCTTCTCGAAATACGTGGTCACGCGGGGCACGCACGTCTCTAGCGAGTGGTGCGCGGGCATCGGGAAAGATCTGTTGGCGACCAACCATTCCGGGCAAAACCCCGTGGGCGCCGAGGCGTCCCGCTGGAAGCGGACCTGTGTCTGCGCGCCATCTGGCAAGGTTACCGAGAAGCCCTCGGCGTCGGGAACGTACACCTTCCCGTCGACCGTCTCAGAGGAAGCGGCGTCGTCCTCGCGCGGCCTGGCGGCCCTGGCCCACGCGCGGGCGGCCTGGTCGGGGGGCGCCGAACCGGCCACCAGCTCGAGCGCCTCTGCCACTTCGGCCACCAGAGGGACCCACTTGTGCCGCAAAGTGCCCGCGGGCATTGCGTACGTGTCTGGCAAGGGGGCGTGCGGCTGCACAGGGCGCCCTGTGCTGATGAGAATCCTCTCTTTCGCGGCAGTGTGGTGCGACCCTGTCTCCCCGCGCCCCATGGGCACGTACGTCGAGAAGTGTATATTTCCGGAAATTCCCACAGACACTGTAGGCGCGTCCACCCGGCCGTAGGAGCCAGCAGTCTTGGTCGCCCTGGATGCTTGCCCATATTGCGCCAACTTGTTGAACGCACTTTGGAAGGCATTCACAGTGGTCTGCTTCTTCCCCGCCTTCTGCTCGTCCATGAAGTTGAAACTCGTGAGCATGTCGTATGCCTCGTCAGGGTTCACCAAGACGCCGTACACGTGACGGCCTCGCACATCCACGCCGGGGAAGTTCTCCGCGTCTGGGACCTGCTGGTAGTCCCCAGCGCAACGGTGGAAGAATTCTGTGGGCGTCGCCGCGTGCAGGACGCAGGACGCAACTTGCGGCTGCCGCGGGGGATCCGCTGCACCACTGGGGTCCGCGGCGTCAGGATTCCGACGACGACGGCCCCCTTCATCACGTGGTGGTGCCCCCTGCATATCTCCTACGACGGACGCTGCTGCCAGGACTTTCTGCGCCACAACATCCCGAGCGACCTGGTCCAGCTTGTCCCCGAAGCTGTCGCCGTTCCCGGTGATGGATGACTTTCTCGTCTGGGCGAAATTCACGTTCAGGACCATCAAGAACATGGGGCTGTGAGCGTGGGGGAACCACGCGCTTTTGGCGCCGTTGCTAAGGGCGCACATCATTGCAAGAAAATGCATGACGTAAGGAAGCACAGGGTGTGCAGCCCTGATGCTGTACGTTTGGATGAGCTCGTACCCGCGCTGCGTGAGCACCTTCGCTGGGTCGAAGAACTTGTCAACGATGTCCCACATTGCTTTGCTCGCATTCAAAAACTTCTTGCCGCTTGAACCGTCCGCCATCTGCCAAACGAGGCCACGGAAGTTCCCGCGGGTTCTGTTCCGTCAGCTTGAGCACAGCTACACTGAACGGCGCTTGGCCATCGAGCCGAAGGAAAAGGCGCGACGGCGGGAGGACACTGCTGCTGAACGATGGCGGGTGGGACGACAAGGAAGTTGCGGAGTCGTGGAACCAAGAACTGAACGGTGATCGGAGTTCAACCGTCACCTTCGGCCTCTTGGACCGGGGGGGCGCCCGCAGGCGGCACCGACGATCAAGGGATAGTCAGCTACCTCGTCGCCCAACGACTTGCCTCAAACCGACAGGGCGTGGGGGTAGGGGGAAAATCGGTTCACCTCGCCACTGCGAAATACTTCCCGACCATCAACCCCTGCTCAATCGGCTGGCATGCGCAACTGGGTTTGTTTTCCAGGGCGAGCGGGCGCAAGGCCACCATGGGACTTACGGACCACGCGGCCCCGCCTCCCAACCAAGTGCGCTATCCCCCATGCCTGATACCCATCTCCAGGTCACGGGGTGTGGCAAGCGCCGCTGCCGCGGGCAACGTGCCACGTGGTTGGTGCGAAAATCGAGAGCCGGTCTAGCTGCCCCCAGTCGCCGAATGCAGTCGATTCTGACAGTGTGCCCCAAGGAATGTGTGGCGTTGACACCATGAAAACAGGTACCTGGCCCCCACCCTCGGTTGGCCGTTCAGCTGGTGGCCCACGAAGCTGAGTTCGTGGCCTGAACCTGAACCACCTCAGAAGCCCCCGCCGACGCCCGAAATGCGCCAAAAGCGCCCAAACACGCAATCGTGTCACAGGAGCGCGGGGCGCCAGCTCGACCTTCCCACTTGTTTGCGTTGGGTGGGCAATGAAGGCCACTGAGCAGCCTTTGGGCCGCTCCTTCCCCAAGCGGGCGCCTGAGGAAGGCACGGCCTTTCTCCTACGGGGCGGAACGGCGCAGCCGTTTACATAACTAAACGGAATTGTATATACTCTGCTTTCGTCGAGCCCGAGAACTCGCACCTCCTCCAGCTTCCATGGGAACCCGCCAGACTTCCGCCAAGGACCCAGGGTCGGCTCCCAGAATGCAATTTACAATATACACTAACTTAAATGCGGGCGCGTTACGTTAGAGGGAGGGACATCAAGGAGAAGAGGCCGGCGAGGGGGGGGCTGTGCCCATCCGAGGGCACGGGGCAGCCCCCCCCTCCAAAAAAAACGTTTCGGCCCACCAAGGCCTTCCCCGCTCCGCGAATCCCACTGGGGGGTCTGGATCCCCGCTCTGCAGTGGGATTCGCGGAACGGGGCGCCCCCCCAGGTGCCTCTTATCTTCGCGCTGGCGCCGGCAACGTGCACCCAGGGGGGCGTGGGTTGAAATGAATGGGGGAGCAGGAAGGATGTGGAGTGGCGTTCCGCTCTGAAGCGTCCTCACAATCCGGCAAAACCGCAGCCCCTCCCAGGGGGCACCGCGCGTGCTGGACCAGGCACATGCGGCGCCCTACGTCGGCGCGCACATGTGAAAGGCCCATGTTTGTATGTCTCTCGGAAAAACGCCGCCCACGTCCCCTTCCCTTGACCGCGCTGCGCGGCTGAAGGGGGGATATCCCGCTCCCCGGCCGGCCCGAGGGCTAATAATAAACAGAACTAAAAACAACAAAAATATAAGAAAAAAAAAAAACATACAGTCACCAAAACAAAAATAAAATAAAAAATAAAAAAAAAACAAACAAGAAAGAATAAACTCCAAAACAAAAATACTAACCCAACTCAAGTCAAAAACATCAAACCAACGAAAAAAAATAAAAAAACACAAGGCCCAGCCCGACTTGCGCAGGCGCGCCTACTTGGATCTCGCCTCGACCGGTGACACGGCATACGCAAGCTCTCGCGCCTACGGCGCTCGCCACTGCGAAACTTCCCGACCATCAACCCCTGCCCAGTCGGCTGACATGCGCCACTGGGTTTGTTTTCCAGGGTGAGCGGGCGCAAGGCCACCATGGGACTTACGGACCACACGGCCCCCCTCCCAACCAAGTGCGCAATCCCCCATGCCTGATACCCATCTCCAGGTCACGGGGTGTGGCAAGCGCCGCTGCCGCGGGCAACGTGCCACGTGGTTGGTGCGAAAATCGAGAGCCGGTCTTTGCTCCCAGCACGGCATACGCACGGCTCTCGGCACGGCGCCCAGCACCGCACACAGCACATCACCTGGCACGGCACAGCACGGCAACACCCTGCCACATAACATGGAACCTAAAGCGGCCCCGAACCGCACGCCCATCAGAACCCGAAGGGTGATTCTTCAAGGGAGGCCTTGCCTTGAAGGGCGGGAGCTCTTTCAAAATGGACTTCTCGCTTGAGCCCCCTTTGAGGCTCTCCGGAGGTGTCCCAGGGAGGGGCGCCGCGCGAGGCCGTCTGGGGGCTGAGGGGGCAACTAGAGAAGGCCACAGGATGAGGTTGAGGGCGGCTCCTTTTTCAAAATGTGGTCTTCGATTGAGCTCCCTTTGAAGTTCGCCAGAGGTGTCCCAGGGAGGGGCGCCGTGCGAGGCAGGGCCCGAGGCCTCTGGGGGCTGACGGGGCAACCAGAGAAGGCCACAGGATGAGGTTGAGGCCGGATTCGCCGGATCTCGCTGGCCGGATTCGCCGGATCTCGCCGGAGTCGCCGGATCTCGCCGGAAATTGAACAGGGGGGCGGTGGGCGGGCCCACTCCCTCACGGGTCAGGATGACGTGAGTTCCACAGAACCTCCACCACCTCACCTAACTTGGGAGTCCGGCTGTTGGCTACACAACTGGACAGTCTTCGGCGCGAGGAGAAAATCAATCAGCCGAAGACTTCAGAGGAGGGGGGAGCAGAAAGGCACACGAGGAGGACGAGGAGGACGAGGACCAGGCAGATGCTGACCCCTCCTCCAAGCTCAGACCCCCTTCATCCGCGATCTGGCGACATGACAACTCACCACCGCGCCGAGAAGGTGTGGATGAGCCCGCCCTCCTCCTCCTCCTCCTCCTCGTCGTCCTCCTCCTCCTTTTCCTCCTCCTCCCTCCCCTCCCTCCCACCCTCCCTCCCTCCCTCCCTCCCTCCCTCCCTCCTTCAGGTGCGCGCGTGCTAATCGATGATGTCCCCCACTTTAATGTCCCGTCCGCCCGCCCGACCAAACCACCCCCCGACCACCATTCCCGGGCCCTGGGCCCGACCACCCGGACCCGGGACCGCCCGAAAAAAAAACCGAACCCCCCACCTCACACCCGACCCCCCCCCCCCACCCCGAACCCCCGGACCCCCGACCCCGACCCCGATCCCGACCCACCCGACCCCGATCCCCGACCCCCCCCCTAGACCCCCGACTCCCCTGGGAGAGGGGGGGGGGGGGGGGGCCCCGGAACCCCGACCCCGGACCCCCGGCCCCCGGACCCCAGACCCCAGACCCCGGACCCCGGACCCCGGACCCCGGACCCCGGACCCCGGACCCCGGACCCCAGACCCCGGATCCCGGACCCCGGACCCGGGACCCCGGACCCCGGGGTCCACCTCGGGCCCCGGACCCCGGACCCCGGACCCCGGACCCCGGACCCCGGACCCCGGGACCCCGGACCCCGGACCCCGGACCCCGGACCCCGGACCCCGGACCCCGGACCCCGGACCCCGGACCCCGGACCCCGGACCCCGGACCCCGGACCCCGGACCCCGGACCCGGGCAGCCGGAGGACCATAAGTCGAACTCCGAGAAAACCTCGCTAACGCTTCACTTGGAGGCACAGCCTGGGTCGCGCCCCGAAAGAACCTCGCCAATGCTCCTCCTGGCTGTGGTGGCTGGGCGGCCTGCAGGCGGCGGTCGAACGCGCGCGAGAATTCTGCTCTCAGTCGACCTTTCCTCAAACACTCTATCTGCATGTTGCGGTCCACCTCTTTGCCTGCTCTCTGCTGCCTGCACTTGTCCGAAGAATGAAATAGGCGTTCCAGTCCGATACCCGAGCCCAATGGGATGTGCTCTCTGCGCCCTCTCGCTTTGAGTTTCTGCATTATCCTTGCCACTCCTCTCAATGTTGCGCGCCTCCGCGTCTAGGGTAATCGGTATTGCAATGTGGTCTATTTTGTTCGACATCATCTTCTCGTTTTTCGCGCAATCGTACGTCGGCCAACAATCAATGAAAGTGGTGACCACCGACAGTAAGCTGTGAACACACACGTTCCTGAATGCTGCGCCATTACCGTTCTCCACCCCCATGAGCCACTGGCCCCAGTGCTGCTGCAAGTTTGCTCGAACTGTGCCCACTGACCACCAGATCCCTGCTGTCTGACCTGTGCATGCATAACTGGCGGTTGCTGCCCACTCCCGCAATGATGGTCGATCTGCCGCCCATGTCGTCGCATGTCTCCTCGACCGTCTTCATATTTCTGTTGGAGATCATTCCTTTGTTCGCGTGCCCTTTGTCTGGTGATAAATTGACTGCAAATAATGTAACGTCGTACGCTCTTGTCTTCCATGTGATACCTGCCGTTCTACCCTGCAGTTGGGTAGGAGGTGAATACTGCGCGTGGAAGGCCCTGTCTGTCATCATCTCGTTGGAAATCATGAGCGTCGCACCGCGTGGCCCGTTGAACCATTTTCCCTTCTTTGCCCCGAACTGCAGAGCAGTATGATATTTGCGGTTCGTCTTCTTCGCCCAGCCCATTGGTGCGCCCCCGCCAGTGCCATCGCATCCCGCTCTTGCAGTGCACTGCTTATCTTTTTCCGATCTGTCCGTGGCATTCGGCGTTTCGACATTGGGCGAAACTGCTTTGCCGGCGACTCGCGGAGTGACTCGCGCTGGAGGCGGGCGGGGGCCCGCGAGCCTCCGCGTGGAACCTCCCCGAGGCGGCAGCTCGCGTCTGGACCTGACCCCCATCTTACTGTGGACATCCTCCGCACCCCACCCCCCCGCCTCCATGCGCGTCGGTCGGAAGACGTAGGTAAAACCATGACGCTGGGGGGGCGGACCAAGTATAATGGGCCCATGCCCTCCCGGAGAATTGCAAAACGCACGGCAAAATCATATCGCCTCCTGAAGTCGGAAGGCGCTCGAAGCAGATTGGGGCCCGGGAATCCACGCGCACCCACTTTCAACGACCAGCGTGCAAGCAAGGCAGGCAGAGCAACGCCCAGCACGGCAGCGCCCGGCACGACGCGCCGCGAGCCCGCGCCCCCCCGGCGAAGCTACAGAAACGCCGCGAACCACAAACTTCGGGCCCGATCCATCCACGCACCCGCTGCCCCCGCCGCGAGGCCCCAGAGGCGCCGCGAACCGCGAACCTCGGTTCCGATCCAACTGCGCACCCGCGAAGCCACATCCCAGGCGCGCACCCGCGACCCCGCAGCGAAGCCCCAGAGGCGCCGCAAACCGCGACCTCGGCCCCGATCCAGCTACGCGCCCGCAAAGCCACATCCCAAGAGCGCACCCGCGCTCCCGCAGCGAAACTCCAGAGGCGCCGCGAACCGCGAACGTCGACCCCGATCCAGCTACGCACCCGCATGGTCAAATCCCAGGCGCGCACCCGCGCCCCTGCAGTGAAGCCCAAGAGGCGCCGCGAACCCCACACATCGGCCCCGATACATCTACGCGCCCGCGAAACCACATCCTGGGCGCGCCCCCGCGCCCCCGCAGCGAAGCCCCAGAGGCGCCGCGCACCGCGAACATCGGCCCCGATACATCTACGCGCCCGCAAGCCAAATCCCGGGCGCGCACCCACGCCCCCGCAGCGAAGCCCCAGAGGCGTCACAAACCACGAACGTCGGCCCCGATCCAGCTACGCACCTGCAGCGCCACATCCCGGGCGCGCCCCCGCGCCCCCGCAGCGAAGCCCCAGAAGCGCCGCGAGCCGCGAACCGCGGCCCCCATCCAGTCACGCACCCGCGCAACCAAATCCCGGGGCTGCCGGGCCAGACTGCGGTGAGGCTAGGCTCGCGATAGGGCGCCGCCTGGGGCTAGGAGCGAGCCGCGCTTCAGCTAGGTGTGGGCCCCGGCCGCGAACTCATGCTGATCCCGAGCGGGGCCTGGCCCTGGGCGGCTCTCGCATCAGCGAGCTCGTCGGACCGCGGAGTCGTCAGGACGGGAGTGCTTCTGGGGGTCGCTCAGAAGATGGCTGGGCAGGTGAGATAACCGAAAATTAATTCCCGGGTCGGTCCGAGAGAGGGCCCGCAATTTCCACCGGGCCACCAGACAACGCAGCGCAGGCGCTCATCGGGCCTCGAGCCCTGCACGCGGGACCGGTCGACGGACAGGGTTGAGCGCGCTGACCCCGGAGCCCCGGTCGAAGTCGCCGTCGGGGCGGAGCCTCGCAAACGCGAAGGCGACTCGATTTGGCAAACTGGCCACCAGCCCCGTCGGCGGCGCACAGGCCTCCGGGCAAGCACCCTGGAGGCATTTCCCTTTGGCGACGCCGGCCCTGGAGATCCCCTGGGGCGCGGGGCAGGGGGGGGGGGAATGCGAGAGAACGATAAAACCCGCATCCAGAAACGATGGTGTGCATTAGCTTCCTGAACGCACGGTGGCGCATGTGCCGGGCGTCAGAAGTCTCGGGGGCCTCCGCTGTAGCAGTGCACATGCATGGCGCGACATAAGCCGGCGCGCCGAGGGCCCAGGGCACCGACGGGCCGAGAATGGAGGCGAGCGTGTCCCGGGGTCCAGGAGGGCGAGCGTTCCCTTGGGAGCAAAAAACCGTCTCGTCTCCAGCGGCCCCCCCCCCCCGTCGCGCGCCAGCTGCAGCTTGCTCGCGCGCTCCCTTCTCCATGGGGAGCGATTGCAATGGCCGCAGATGCCGCGCGCGAGGGCCGCCCCGCAATAAGCGCGCAGGGCGACCCCGACATTGGCGGGGAGAGCTGGCGTGGGCGCTGCGGTAGAGCTGGGGCATGGCGAGGCCGGGCGGGTAAATGCCTCGCATCAGCAGCATGTAGACTGGCTGTCGGAGTCGCCCCCGTGCTCAGGCGCGGCAGGGCTGCCCGCCGCTTGCGTCTGACGCGGCCTTGGCCGCCGTCGCCATCGCTCGAGCAAGTGCGTCAGCGCGCGCCTTCTCGATCCTGATTTCCCCCGTCAGTCTCGCAAGCCACCGCTGGCGCCGAGCTTTGCGCAGCCGAGACCTGAGAAGCCTCGGCAGGCTGAAAACTTTCAGGCTGATGCTGGCCTCCAATCGGCACCGCTTCATCGTCAACCATGCGCTTCTAGCGCAACTCACCCACGCGCGCCCAGCGCTCCTTCTGGCGCCCCTGGCGCGGGGCGGGCGTCGACGAACGTGGGGGCCTCGCGCGGCAGAGTGGCCGTCTCGATGGGCTGCACCTTCTCGAGCTGGTCGCGCATGTCACGGTCCTCAACTGTGAAAGCTGGCCCAGGCACATCGCTGCCCTCGCCGAAGTCGAGCGCGATCCGACCCGCGGGGCCCTATGAACAAACATCAAAGTGGATGATGTTCTCGGGTGGGCCCCCAATTTGATGAGCGCTAACGGCCTCTTCGACCGTGGGGTCGCCCAGATGCTTGTCAAGATCGCTGGCCCATTTGTCGAGAGCTGCGCGCCGCGCAAAGGACTTGTCGAATTTGTCGTGGGGAGCTTCTTGGCTGGCCTGGGATGCGCGCTGCCGCTCCGCCTGGGGCGCGGGCGCCGCGTTGGTAGTGGGCTCGGGTATGCGACAAGGGCTTCAGGGCATGTGCAGGTGGGCTATCAGCGGCAGCTTCCTTGACGCTGTCCAAAATTCTTCACGCCTCGCGCGTCCCCGCCAGTTCCGTAGCCTTGGCTCAAGCCGTCTCGGCTCGAGCCCAGGTTCGCGCCGGGCCGGCCCCGCGATGGCCTCGCGCCCCTCTGGCGCCGCCCTGCGGCGCGGCAGCGCCTGGCCGCCGCCGCGCGCGACGGGCTGCCGCCTGCCGCGGCCGCGGCTGCTCCCGCCGCCGCCGCCGCCTCCACCCTGGAGGCCGGCGCGCGGGGGGCGGCGGCGGCCAGCGGCGGCGGCGGCGGCCGAGCCTCGCCGCCGCCGCCGCTGCCTTCCCGCTGGTGGGGGCTGGCGCCCGGGCGGCTGGAGGCGGCCGGCGGCGACGGCTCGGCCGCCTGCGCCGCAGTCGCTGCCGCCGCGGCCGCCGCCGCCTCCGCTGCCGCCGCCTCCGGCTTCCCCCCAGCGGCGGCGGCGGCCGGCGGGCGCCGCGGCCGGCGTCGCGGCTGCCCTTCGGCGCGGCCTGCTGCCGCTGCTGCTGCTGCCGCTGCTGGCGGCGCCTCGGCAGCCCCCGCGGCCGCCTGCGCCTCGGCCGCCGCCGTTGCCGCGCGCCGCCGCCGCCTCCGCTGCCGCCGCCTCCGCTTCCCCCCGGCGGCGGCGGCGCCGGCGGCGCCGCGGCCGGCGTCGCGGCTGCCTTCGCGGCGCCGCCGCCGCTGCCGGCCCCCGCCGGCGGCGGCGCGGCGGCGGGGGTGCGCGGCAAACGACGCCGCCGCCGCCGCCCCCCGGCCGCCGGCGCCGCGGCCGCCGCCGCTACCGCCGCCGCCGCCGCCACCGCTGCCGCCGCCGCCGCCGGCTCCCCTCTGGCGGCGTCGGCGGCCGGCCCCGCGGCTGGCCCCGCGGCCAGCCCCGGCGGCGGCGAGCCTGGGCAGCCCCACAGCCAGCCCCGCGGCCAGCCCGACGGCCAGCCGCACGGCCCACCCCAAGGCCAGCCAGGCGGCCTGCCCCTCGTGCTGCCCGACGGCCAGCCCCGCGGCCTGCTCGGCTGCCAGCCCCGCGGCCCGCGCGACGACCAGCCAGCGGGCCCGCCCCGCAGCCAGCCAGACGGCCAGCCTCACGGCCGTGCCCGCGGCCTGCCCGACGGCCCGACCTACGGCCAGCCCGACGGCCCGCCCTGGCAAGAAGACACAGGCGAAAAGAGATCCTCGAGAACTCAGGCGGCCGTCAGCTGCAACCCTGGAGGACAGAGACCCACAACAACGCAGACGGCCGTCAGCCGTAACCCTGGCGGCGAGGGACCCGCGAGAGCTCAAGGCAGCTCAAGGCACCCTCTCTGACTGTCAGAAGGAGGCACCCTTGCTCCCCGACGACCTTCCGGGCACCCCTGGCGGCCAGCAGACCCCGCAAAAAAACGCAAGCGAAGGGAACGGAACGGGTCAGAAGGAGGCACCCCCGCTCCCTGACGCCCTTCCGGGCACCCCCGGCGGCCAGCAGACTGGGCAAGAATGCGCAGGCGAAGAGAGATCTCCAAGCACTCTTGCAGCCGTCAGCGGCAACCCTGGCGGACAGAGACCCACAACAGCTCAGACGGCCGTCAGCCGCACCCCTGGTGACGAGGGCCCCACGAGACCTCAAAACCCCTCCGAAGGTCAGAAGGAGGTACCCTTGCTCCCTCAGCAGCAGCAGCAGCAGCAACAGCAGCAGCAGCAGCAGCGGCAGCCGCACAGACCCACGACAGCTCAGACAGCCGTCTGCCGCAACCCTGGGGACGAGGGGCCCGCGAGACCTCAAGGCACCCTCTCTGACGGTCAGAAGGAGGTACCCCTGCTCCCTGACGGCCTTCCGGACACCTCTGGAAGCCAGCAGAACCCGCAAGAACACACAGGGTCCGTCAGGCCTGGAGGGAGCGGAGCGGGTCAGAATGAAGTACCCTTGCTCCCTGATCCCCGATCTCCGAGACCACAAGGCATTCATGCATCTCAGTGCCCGAGCCATCTTCGCGACTCCAGCTGCACGGAAGAGGTTCAGTGCCCGAGCCATCTTCTCGACCCCAGCTGCCTGGTTGGGTCAGGAGACGCGACCTTGGACGACAGGGAAAAGGAGAGGGAGGCTGCGGCGAAAGGGGCGGGAGCTGCGGAGGCCGCGGCATATCGGGGGCCTGAAACGGCGGGGGCCATTGAAGGTGCGGATGAGGCGCAAGCCGTTAGCCGTGTCCCTGGACCAGAATCGGGTAGAGAGGGGCTGGCCTCCGAAAGTGCGGACGACAGCCGCAACAATCCGCGAGGCGAGATCCTGGACCAGCAGGGGCTCGCCTGCCACATCGCGCCACCCCCACCTTCTCCACAAAATAAATAAGCAGACCGTCAGCAGTCCTCTGGGAACGCCACAGACCCAACACGGGGACCACGGACCAGCCGTTCAGACGCAGGACATCGAAGCCATCCACCGGCTCGTCGGGAGAAGCCCCTTCGCGCCTATTTGCCCTCCTTCCCCTGCCAGTGAACCCACCCGAAAGGGCGGCGAACCTCAGGCGCCCCCTCCAGACGCCCAGGACACGCCTGACAAAAAAAATACGCTCCGGCAATGGAAACGGCGTCGCCGTACGTGCGCGCACCTGGTGCGACCAGCGGCGCCCCCGAGTCCAGCGAGAGTCTCGCGGTGACCGGAGGGGGCTCGCCCGTGAGCGACGGCGGGCACAGGCCCGAAGGCGAATGCCAGCGGAAGGGGCCTCTCCCCGTACACCCCAGGGCGGCGTCCGCCCGGGCTGCCGGAGGCGATCCGGCCCCTGCCTGGCGGCCAACTATGCGGCCCGCACCTTCCCGCAGGGCCCCGCCAGGCGCGCAGCGGGAACTGTCGCGAACAGATTCCGAGCCCTCCGCCCAAGACAGCGGGGCTGATTCCCCGGAGGCTTGCGGCCAGAACACGCGGCAGCGCCAATGGCCAGAGCCGCGCCAATGGCAGAGCCCTCAGACCCCGACACGGGGCAGCAGCTGTACAAAGCAAAGATCGGCACCATCCAGTGGGACCTTCCCGTGGAGACACCCGGCCAGGCGACGAGGCGGCTCCAAGTCACCTCGGGGGCAATGTTCACGGGCACCTGGTACGCTTTCGCCGCGCGGCAGGCCTCGCCTGGCAGCATAGGCGCGCTCCACCCGCTTCGGCGCGACCCGCAAACCTGCCTTCACTTCCTGGATTCCTTCCGCAGCCACAAGTGCGACGTACGGGCCGTTAGCGACGCGCTGGGCCTCGGCGTCGACTGGGCTCGGCTGCGGCATCGGCGCCCGATTCGAAGCGGCGGCGCGGGCAGGGGCCCACCAAATGGCCGCCCGGACACCCGCGCACCCAGGAAAGGCAACAAAACAGTGGCTGGTCGTCTCCCCACAGTAGCCGTTGCTGCCCCACGTCGCGGCACCGCGCTGGCTGTGAAGGGCCCCGCGGCTCCTGCCCAGCGGCCATATCCCTGGGCGCCCGCCCCGTCGCCACCCCCGGCGGGGAGGGGCCCGCGGGGCTCAAGGTACCCTGCGTCCCGGTGCTGTCGGCCAAAGGCCGTCTGCCTCCCCCCCCCGCGCACGCTCCGTCCTCACTCAACCCTGAGCGGCGGCTAGCCGCGACCCTGGACCCACGCGGGGTGCAGCTGAGACCACGGGCTCGGGGCCTCCCGTGGGTGCTCAAGGGACTCTTGCATCCCGGTGCTGTCCGCCAAAGGCCGTCTGCCGTGCGGGCACGTGTCCTCCTGCTGGGGCTCAGGGTACTCTTGCATCCCGGTGCTGTCTGACCAGGGCCGTCTGCCGCCGCCCTCCGCGGGTGCTTCGTCTTCGCCCAACCCAGAGCGGCGGTTTCCGCGACCCTGGATCCACGCGGGGAGCAGCCGAGACTACGGGCACGACTCCCCCTCTCTACACTTCAGCAGCGGTCAGCGGCGTCCCTGGATGCCCCCCCCCCCCCCTCATGGACGCGTCGGCCTTCGAGGTGGCAGCGCCGCCCCCGGCGCGCCGGTCCACTGGCTGCAGACTGCCCACCCCCGGCCACACCAGCAGTGGACGAAAATATCGACCATTCGGTATTACCTCCCTCTCAGCGGCGGTTAGCTGCGACCCTGGATGCCCCTCGGGGATGGCGGCCGCGCCCCCTGACACATGCGCCTGGGATCCGTTCGGTGCGCGGTGGTGTCTGTCCCCCTTCGGGCCCGTGTCTTCCCGCGGGGGCTCTGGGTACTCTTGCGTCCCAGTGCTGTCTACAAGGGCCGTCTGCCGCCACCCTTGCGGGTGCTCCGTCTTCACTCTACCCAGAGCGGCGCCGCGCCAGCAGGCCCCCCAGGCTCCCAGACTTTGCTGTCCGATGACGACAGCCAGCTCACGGGCCGTGGGCGGGCGGCGGGCCCCAGCGCCCCCCCGCCTGCCTGGCCGCGGGCTCGACCTAGCTAGGTCTCAGCTTCGTCGCGCTACAAGCGCCAGAACATCAGCGGCGGTTAGCTGCGACCCTGGAGGAACCAACGCACACCGTCGGTATTACCTTCCTCTCAACGGCGGTTAGCTGCGACCCTGGATGCACGCGGGGGGCAGCAGAGGCTACGGGCCCGGGGCCTCCCGCGGGGGCTCAAGGTACTCTTGCGCCCCGGTGCTGTCGGCCAAGGGCCGTCACTCGCCAACCCCCGTGCGCGCTCCGTCCACACTCAACCCAGAGCGGCGGCTGCCGCGCCCCTGGGCCCATGCGGGGAGCTGCAGAGGCTTCGAGCACGAGACATCCCGCGGGAGCTCAAGGTATTCCACGCGGGGAGTAGCAGAGACTGCGGGCACGAGGCATCCCGCGGGGGCACAGGGATGCTCTTGCATCCCTGTGCTGTCTGACAAGGGCCGTCTGCCGCCGCCCTCCGCGGGCGCTTCGTCGCGGCGGTTTGCCGCGGCCCTGGATCCACGCGGGGGGCTGCGGGCAAAGGTTTCAGGCGCTGTCGCTGCCAAGCGATGTGACAGACAAAGTTGGGGCCCAACGTCATCAGCTACAACGCTGGAACCAGCGCGTGCGAGAGAGGCGGACAACGGCGGAAAGCTCGTCTTCGCTCGGCGAGATGTTGGACACGAGGTACGAGCTGGACGTCGTGAGCTACAGCGCTGGGATCAGCGCGTGCGCCAGGGGTGAGCAATGGCAACGCGCGCTGTCGCTGCTCAGTGGGACGTCAGAAGTGGAGGTGGAGCACGACGTTGTCAGCTACAACGCTGGAATCAACGGGGAATGGCAGCATGCTCTGTCGCTACTCGCCGGCATGTGGGAAGCTAAGTGGGGGCCCGCCGTCGTCAGTTGCAGCGCTGGGATCAGCGCCTGCGAAAAGGGTGGACACTGGCAGCAGGCCCTGTCGCTGCCCAGCAAAATGTGTCAGGCGGCACTGGTGCCCAACGTGATCAGTTACAGGAGTGGGATCAGAGTGTGCGTGAAAGGCGGACAATGGCAGCAGGCGCTGCCCCTGCTTGGAGAGATTTGTGCCGCGAAGCTGGAACCAGACGCCATCGGTTACAAGGTTGCGATCAGCGCGCGCGAGATAGGCGGCCAGTGGCAGCAGGCACTGTCGCTGCTCAGCGAGATTCGAGAGGCGAAATTGGAGCCAGACGTCATCATATACAACGCTGGCAATAGCACGTGCGAGAAAGGTATCAGTGGTCTCAGGCTCTATGTTCGCTTCGCGAGTGTCAAACGAGCAAGCTGGAGACCAGCGCAATCAGCTACAACGCTGGGGCCGGGCGGGCGAGAAAGGCGGGCAGTGGTAACGGGCTTTGTCGCTGCTTAGATAGACGCGGGACGCGACGTGGGAGCCCGACGCAGTGAGCTACAACGCTGCGACAAGCGCGCGTGGGACAGGCGAGCAGGTGGCAGCGGGCTCTGTCGCTGCGCAGCGAGATGTGGAAGGCGACGCTGCAGCCAGACGCTATCAGCTACAATGCCGGGATCAGCGCGCGCGGGAAGGTTGTGCAGTGGGCGCAGGCTCTGTCGCTCCTCAGCGAGATGCGAGGGGCAAAGTTTGAGCCATACGTCATCAGCTACAGCGCTGGGATCAGCGCGTGTGGCGGAGGCTGGAAGTGGCATCGCACGCTCAAGCAATCTCTCGCCGCCAGGCAGGCGGGGGGGATGCTGCGGCCCGCCCCCTGCCCCTGGGCAGGAAGTGGGCCGCAGCATCCCCCCGCCTGCCTGGCGGTGAGCGCGACCTAGCCAGGTCACAGTTTTGTCACACTTCGGACTCACAAGCATCCGCGGCGGTCAGCTGCGACCCTGGAGGACCAAAGCCCCCCCCACCCCCCACAGAGGTGCCAGCCCCCGCGTTGGCAGACCAGCAGTCGGCGTGGCAGGATGCCCACTCTGGACCGCACCATCGAACGGCACCGACACCAGGCGAAGGACCTATCCCTCGTTACTATTTGCTCTACAACGGCGGTTAGCTGCGACCCTGGAGGACCCTCGAGAATGGCGACCATGTCCCTTGACAACAGGTCCGGGGCCCGTTCGAGGGGCGTTGAGGTGCTTCCCCTCGCCTCTCCCCTCGGGCCCCTCTCGGGCCAGGCGGGTGTCCCCGCCCTTGGCCCCCGGGCTTGCCAAGCGTGCCAACTGACGCCGTTGGCTTTGTCCCCCCTCTCCAGGGCCGTCCTTGACCCCCGCTGTCCGTGGTAAGTTTCCTCACTTGCAGCGGCGGTTAGCTGCGACCCTGGAGGCCCCCGTAGTGCGTGGTTGACGGCGGCCCCGAGTCCCGCGGGGAAGTGCGGAAGCGGCGGGCATGGTCGGCCCATGGTGGCCGTCGGATTGCGGCTGCTACAGCGCAGCTCCCCCCAGGTCGCCCCACCCAGCTGCAGTGTTTTGCCCACTTGCTTGGACACGCGCCACACACCGCCCACGCAGGTACAGCCAGTATACTTGAGGATATGATTGTCCCTTGTTCAGTTTGGCGTACTTCAGGCGGCATCACTACCACCAGTGCAGCACCCCCCTACATTCCTCTGCCTCGCTGGCGATGCTCACCACGTTGGCTGGCCTCCTTCGCCACCCGGGGCTTGCGCCGTGCCGCTACGCACTGCTTGGCTCGCAGTCGTTCGGCTCCCCCCCCTGCACTCTGCACTGTTGGGTGGTTTGGCGGGTGTTGATATCGCCGCGGAGTGGTCCAGCCGTTCGCAGCAGCTGCGGCGCCCCAGGCTCGCCATCAGCTATCAGCAAATTGCGTTGCACCACGTTCTGCGACAGCTCAGCCCCCCCTGGCTAGCACACGTCGTCTTGGGCGTTTGGAACCTGGCGCCCCACCGGCGACTCGATCCACGGGCCTCGCGCTTGCCCCCACTCAGAACAACGGACTCGGTTGCTCAGGTACACGTCTGTTACTGTGTGGGCCGTGCCTCGTGGCAGGCATCGAATTCTACGACATTTTGTCCTGTGCGTGCGCTCGAGCTCCCAGGATGCCCTCCGCCGTCAGTCCCTTCAGCTTCGCGGCTGCTTTGTGAGTGGGCCGGCCGGCTAGTGCGCCTTCTGTAGCTAATTGGGCTTGCCCGTTGCCCGGGCCCCCATGCCGCCGCCTGCCTCTTCGCCTGCGGCCGCGACCGAAAAAACATCCCCACCAGCCCATTCAGAAACCCTGCCCATGAGAGCTGACGGGAAAAGGGACGAAGAGACACATCTAGGGAGACACTGCGAGCAACCAGGGTGGACCGAGAGATCTCTGGGAGCAAGGGGGCGGCCTTGGAAGGCCTCTTCGGGCCATCCCTCGGGGCCGCGTGGGGGCGAGGGGAAGAGGGGGGGGAGGGGGGGTGGGGGTGGTATCTTTGTGTAGGTGGCTTGTGTGTGTGTGTCTCCAGCTTTCTCATTGCCTTTCTCGTTTCCTGTATCCTTCGGTATTTCCCATTATCATTCTCTCTCTCTTTCTCTCTCTCCCTCTCGTTCTTTCTGTCTGTATTAGTTTTTCGTTTGCTCTTTGATTGGATTTCAATGAAAGGAGAGCGGAGCCCAGATCCAGAGGATTTCTATTTGGATTCTAATTAGATTCCAATTGGATTTCAATAGAAATGGAATGGATTCCGCATCCAGAAGATTCTATTGAAATCCAATGAGATTTCAATAGGATTTCAATCGAAAGAGAACGGGTCCCAGGTCCAGAGGATTTCTATTTGGATTCTAATTAGATTCTAATTGGAATTCAATAGAAATGGGATGGATTCCGCATCCAGAAGGTTTCATTGAAATCAATAAAAACGCTGTGTTTTCCAATAATTCAAATTATTCCCAATATTTTCCAATAAAAAAGCTGTGTTTTCCAATTTTCCAATGTTTTTCAAGGTCTCGGGTACGGCAACGCTGTGTTTTCAAGTTTTTTATTTAAAAATCAATAAAAACGCTGCGTTTTCCAATTATTTCAATGAAAAATCAACAATAACGCTGTGTTGTCCAATCTTTTTAATCGAAAATCAATAAAAAAAAAATATATGTGTTTTCAAATTTTTCATTAAACACTAAATTAAAAACGCTGCGTTTTCCAATTATTTTAGTGAAAAAATGAATAAAAACGCTGCGTTTTCCAATTATTTTAATGAAAAATCAATGAAAACGCTGCGTTTAACAATTTTTTGAACAAATTAATGGAAACATTGTGTTTTCCAATAGTTCCAATTATTTCCAATATTTTCCAATCAAAACGCTGTGTTTTCCAATTTTCCAATGTTTTTTCAAGGTTTCGGGTACGGCAACGGGGCGACGCGCGATCCTTGCTGGAAAACCTTGAAAAATATTGGAAAATTGGAAAACACAAGGTTTTTATTGGAAAATATTGGGAATAATTGGAATTATTGGAAAACACAATGTTTCCATTAATTTTTATTCAAAAAATTGTAAAACACAGCGTTTTTATTGATTTTTCATTAAAATAATTGGAAAACGCAGCGTTTTTTATTGATTTTTTTCATTAAAATAATTAGAACACGCAGCGTTTTAATTTAGTGTTTAATAAAAAGATTGGAAAACACGTTGTTTTTATTGATTTTCGATTAAAAAGATTGGAAAACACAGCGTTATTGTTGATTTTTCATTGAAATAATTGGAAAACGCAGCGTGTTTATTAATTCTTAAATAAAAAAACTTGAAAACACAGCGTTGCCGTACCCGAGACCTTGAAAAACATTGGAAAATTTGAAAACACAGCGTTTTTATTGGAAAATATTGGAAATAATTGGAATTATTGGAAAACACAGCGTTTTTATTGATTTCAATGAAACCTTCTGGATGCGGAATCCATGCCATTTCTATTGAATTCCAATTGGAATCTAATTAGAATCCAAATAGAAATCCTCTGGACCTGGGACCCGTTCTCTTTCGATTGAAATCCTATTGAAACCTCATTGGATTTCAATAGAATCTTCTGGATGCGGAATCCATTCCATTTCTATTGAAATACAATTGGAATCTAATTAGAATCCAAATAGAAATCCTCTGGATCTGGGCTCCGCTCTCCTTTCATTGAAATCCAATCAAAGAGCAAACGAAAAACTAATACAGACAGAAAGAACGAGAGGGAGAGAGAGAGAGAGAGAGAGGAGAGAGAGAGAGAGAGAGAGAGAGAGAGAGAGAGAGAGAGAGAGAGAGAGAGAGAGAGAGAGAGAGACAGCAGAGGGGAAATGAGAAACCAGGAAACACACACAAGCCACCTACACAAAGATACCACCCTTAGGGGAGGGGGGGGGGGGGGGGGGGGGGGGGGGCAGGGGGGGGAGGGGGGGGAGGAGGAGGAGGAGGAGGAAGAGCAAGAGGAGGATGAGGACGAGGAGGAATAAGAGGACGAGGGCGCGGATGAGGACGAGGACGAGAAGAACGAGGACTAGGCTGCTGCTGCTGCTACTGGTGCTCTCTGGGAGTTTTGGGGTGCCTCTTGGGGCCCCCTCGGTAACCCTAGAAGGCTTCTTGGGGTCATCTTGGAGGCCATCGATTACAGGATGGGGGGGTTCCCAACGCAGCTCCCCCCCCTCAGGAGCCGCCAACCCGCTTCTTTGGGCTCTCTCGTAGCGCCCTTGGGCGTTCTTGGAACGGTTTGGGCACCGTTTGGAACATCTTAGGAGCCATCTTGAGCTAGTCTGGGCTATCTGAACCATCGGGGGCCTCTTGGGGGCCTTTCGGGTGCCTCTTGGGGCCCTCTCGGGGCCCTCTTGGAGCCTTCTTGAGCGCCTCTTGGGGCCATCTCCGAGGCGGAGGAAACTCCCGTTTAGAAGCGCGGGTCGCTGTCTCTCTCCAAGCGGGGGGCGACGGAAGGTGGCGCCAGCCTAAACTGAACTCTCTATTTTCTGCCCGAACCGTGGACATGATGCCGCCGAGAGCGGCGGCAGAAGGTGACGGCGGGGTCTGCGCCGCAAAAAAAAAAAAAACAGAGATTTGAGGCAGGCCCCGTATCAGGTCCTCTCAGAGCTGTGACGAGGTAAGTGAACGGGGAGCGAAAGAGGGAAGGGAGGGAGGGAGAACTTGAGCGGAAAACACAAACACAACGTGTTATGTCAGAACGGCGCCACCTGACTTTGCACCGCCCCCGCCCCCCCCGCCCGCCGACCACTTAACAGACGGGGGAGGGGGGGAGGAGAGGGGACCGCGGCCCGAAAACTTCATTGTTTGCAACAGCACACATTTAGAGGCACGGGTCACTGTCTCTCTCCAAGCGGGGGGCGACGGAAGGTGGCGCCAGCCTAAACTGAACTCTCTATTTTCTGCCTGAACCGTGGACATGATGCCGCCGAGAGCGGCGGCAGAAGGTGACGGCGGGGTCTGCGCCACAAAAAAATACAGAGATTTGAAGCAGACCCCGTATCAGGTCCCACGCCACCGCATAGCTTGCATTAGCGCCTGGCTGTGGGGGCGCCTGGGCTGGGTGGGAGGGTTCGGGCGCCTCCCACAGCCGTCGCACATTCACAGCCTCGGCAGGGCTCCAAAAAACTCCGTAGATCATTCGCAACACGAAATGGATCACTCACGAGCCTTTTCAGGGCGACCACTCTTCTTGGGAATCAGTCGGCTCCCGCGCTCCAGGATGTCTGGCGGGAGCGCGGCGCGGGCGGCCACCAGGGAGTGCGTCTTCATATACCTGAGCACGCTCTTCTCTGAAGCCCACCGTTCGCCGCTGGATGGCCCACGCCGTCCTGTAGCCCGTCGCCGCGTCGTGGCTCGGCCCCGAGTGCCTGGCAGCATGGGGCGGGAAGTGCTCGACACCGACGTCGTCGCAGGCTCGCCTCAGCGCCCGGCGGTAGGCGTCCACCGAGCAGCTGAAGACCCGGTCCGAGGGGTCTCGCTCGGACTTCCTGCGCGCAAGCATGTCGCTCTCATGTCGACGGTCGATCAGCGCGCCCTGCCTCGCGCCCGTCTTGGTCCTTTCACCACGCTCGGTCACCCCGAGTCGTAGAGCCGCTATCTGCTCGCCCGCCTCGTCCACGTCGACCACGATGTCGGCCGCCCGCAGGGCGAACAGCTCCGCGGACCTGAGGTAGGCGTCCAGGGCGACCTCGGCGGCGTCAGCGGCCTCCACGCTCCCGGCCAGCCTCATGGCCTCGTCCAGCACGGCCCAGAGCTCGAGGGGCTGGGGCCCCCCTTCTCCCGCAACGTGAAGTCGATGCCAAGCTCAAAGAGCTCGATTGGACCTCGGCAGCCCCGTCGAGAGCTCGGGCCACACGTAGGCAAGCCCATGCACAACGAAATCTCCTCGATGCGGACCCACCTCCTCGTCCTCGACCAGGCGGTCCAAGTAGCAAAGAACGGAGTCGTCGATCTCCTCTCGGCTCATCATCGGCGGGTTCACCTCCACCGCGAAGTTCAGGAAGCGACGCACGTTGGGCACGTAGCAGCCCAGCGCCGTCTTGGTAGAGACCGAGAACGGCAGCAATGCCAGCCCATAGGTGGTTCTCTCCCGCCGTGGCACCCCCGTGTGGGTGCGCGCCCTCCGCGTCGTTCCTGCGGTGGGTGTTGCCCATCTTGCGGTGCTGAGCGTGGTGCCGTAGCCTCTCTTCACCGACGGCGTCCGATAGAAAGGGTAGCAGCAGCCAACCCAGGAGCACAGACCACCGCGGGCAACTGGACCGGCAAGCGGTCCCGGCCGACGGCTGCTCACCATCCACGTCGGGCCCCCCGAGACGAGGCGATCGTCGATGGTCAGGCGCCTGGTCACCAAGTCGAACCCGAAACATCGCACGAAGATCTTCCAGCTCCGTCCAGCGTTCCTGTTGTAGCCGCTGTCTCTCCGTCGGAGTCGCTTCTCGAAAACTCGCGACAAAGCGATCCCTTTGATCTTGCGTCGCCCTCCAGGTGCTGCTGCAAAGATCTCTGATGATGTCGGTGATCGCGTGGCGAGGTAGCCCGTTGACGAGTAGGCGCCTCAAAGCCTGATTGGGGCCGCTCAGAAGTACGTCCGTCAGGAAGGCCACGCGCCACTCCTGCCACTCGGTACCATCGGTGGCCCGCTGCGTGAGGTCGCTGAACCACTGCTGCGCCCAATCACGTAGATCTTGCATCATGTCTACATAATCTTGTACCGCTTGCGCTCGAACATCGTCGGGCATGGGCGGGGGCCGGCCCATCGCGCATGGGCTTCCGTCCCCAGTCAACCCGAGGCTCGAAGGAAAGCTGCAGGCAATGATTCCAGCAACGCAGCGTCCCGGCGCCTGCGCTCCAGGGTCTCTGAAATCAATTGCTCCACGGCCCTCTCGGTTAGGTCGGCCTCCCGTCTCTCCTGCATGGTCAGCGTCGCGTCCACGTGGCACTCCGCCAACATCCTGCATAAGTCGGACGGGTACGCCTGGGCCACCCTTGTCCGGAAGCGACCGCTCTCGTCCTTGCCACAGAGGCTCGCCGAGTGGTTCTCGTGCACGCAAGGGCGAACAAACCGCTGCATCCCGAAGGCCGTCCCCGTGAGCGTCGTCAGCTTCAGCGCGGGGCAGCCCCGCGTGCACTGCGGGAAGGTCACTCGGTAGGCACCCACCTGGGCCTCCCAGTCCACCAGCTCCTTGGTCACGAAGATCGATGGAAACGGCGGACAACCCGGATCGGCAGGATGCTCGATGGAGACCGAGCCGCCCTTGAGCCCGATCGCCTTCAGGATCCTCAAGCTGCTCAGCAACTGCGCGTTCCCAAGCTTCACCTTCTTCGCGTCGTCCCCTCGCAGACCCGGCCGACCCCACAGCTGATCTCGCAGGCGTAGCGGGGGGGGGCCTCCAGGCTGGAAGCGAACCCGCGACCAGGTAGAGCATGAAGGGCCTGAGTGTCCCCCGTCCGTCTCCACTTCCGCCAGCAGCTCCAGCCTCCGCACGTTGACCTCGTCCGTCAAGTCGAACTCCGCCCCGAAGCCGATGTCCACGTTGGTGCAGATCATCAAGTAGCCTCGCGAGCCCGCGATCCTGAGCAGCCAGTCCTCCAGGTCCCCGATGCGCGTGTGGCCGCTGCAGAGGTGGGCGAAACGCAGCACCTTCACCGGGATCGAGACGCCCATCCTGAGCGGCTGGAAGGGGTCCACCTCCGCCAGGTCCGCCAGGGCCTCGATCCTCGAAGCCACCTTCTCCGGCAACACCAGCTCGTCCGTCCTCCGCTCCTTCGGGGCCTGCCCAATCGGGAAACCTCGGCTCGGCCCGTCGCTGTGGTTGCGGTCCGACGGCACCCAGCGCCAGTACTCCCGCATGCCGCACCCGAGGTCGAGGGCGGCCATTCTCCTGCACAAGATCAGGATGGGCCGGCTGGCCGATCTGCCCTTGCTGAAGCCGCCGAGGCAGACCACCGAGTCCGTGATGCGTAAGTGCCTCTTCCCCCAGCTCGCCCGGGCGCGGGCCGAGTGCCTCGCCGCGGCCACCCCCGTGCGCATCTCCAGCAAGTTGATGTGCCCCTTTTCCTCCCAGCGCCAGCGCACAACCTCCTTCCACCGAGCGATGTCGCCCCAACCCTCGTGCACAGGCGGAACGCGGATCCGGGTGCCCAACTCCACGTCGGTACCCACGCGTCTGAAGGCCTCCCCCTCGCACCAGGCGTCCGCAGCCCAGGACGAGGAAATGCCCGTCCAGACGGTCCAGCCTCCTCGAACTGCATATCGTGCTTCTCGACGCTGCTCCTCCACCGTTGCCACCGTAGAGATGAGCGCACCACCGTAGAGGCTCGCATCGAACATCATCACCATCGGGTCCCAGGGCGTCGAGAGGTCCACCGAGATCAGCGGCACCAAGGCCGCAGCCGCAGCCAACTCCCTCAGCACTTCCCGTGGGACCTCGCGCCGAGCTCCACCTCGGAACTCCATGCACCATGCGTACACGTCCGCGAAGACGCTCAAAACACCACGGCAGATCAGGAAGCCCCAGGACAGGATGCCAACGATCCGTGCGACGGTGTCGGGTAGTTCCTCCTTGTGGATCAGGATCTCCCGTATGCCGAAGACCGCCAAGCACATCTTGTCCTGGTTCGGCGCCAGACGAGTTCCCCGAAGATCGCCACCGATCATGCGAGCGTCCGCCGCGCAAGCATCCTTGTGCACCTTGAAACCCGCGGACACCACCAACTCCTTGGCACCGAGCCAGATCTCCTCCACCGTCGTCGCCGCCTCCTGGCCAGGCCGCGTCGGGAAGTCCAGGCCCATGATGCCGAAATCGTCGATGTACTCGTAGTGCGCAGCAGGCAGATCCCGGCTGAGATGGGGTAACGGCCCGACTTCGGCCAAACGTTGGTCGCCTGAAAGCGAAGAAAGCCCGAACAGGGGCCCAGTATTGAAGATGTCCTCCATGGTCGTCTGAGCCATCCAGCACGCCCAGGAGAAGCCCATCAGCGCAACCTTCACCCCGACATAGGGCCCACTCCCAGGCAGAGACGAACCTTCGGGAAGCAGCGCGTCCAGCGCATCCCCAGACACGCCGGGCAGCACGAAGTACGGCGCCAGCTCCTCCCCCAGCTCCAGCGTGTAGTAGAAGTCGGGGAGGTCGCCCGTGCCGAAGCATATGGTCACGCCATCCTCCTTCATCTCCTCGGACACGTCCAGAAACGACATCGCACTGACGCCGCCCATGGCACACCACGGGGGAGACCGCCATCGCATGTTGGAGCGCCTCTGGTCGAACACCAGCCTCAGGGTCACCTCGGGCTCGCCCCCCACCAGCCCCGCCTTCTTCGCGACGCAAGAGAGCCCGACCTCGTCCACCTTTCACTGCAGTGCGGCACAACATCCCCGCCAGAGCCATCCGTCGGGCCAGCTGTAACATGTCCTTCTTCTTGCGGAAATGCGGGTCCACGTAGTTGCGTATCTCGCAGGCCTGAACACAAGCCTCGCCATCCTCTCTCAACATCTCCTCCTTGAGCATCTCCAATTTCTGTGCCACGCGAGGCGACGCAGACCTCGCACTCACACAGGTCTGGTCCCCGGAGGAGGTAGAGCGACTCGGTCCCATTGAGCTGGAAACGTCTCGCCCCTGTCCGGCAGCTGCCCACTTCCGCCAGCACTCCTCCTCCGAAGTTCGGCCACCCTCTGTTTGAAGGTCGACTGGGACTGATGGCCCGCCGCCGAGGCAGCAGGACGCAGCCGCAAGAGCGCGGCTCCTTGTGAGGGCGTAGTCGACGGCGGCGACTGGCGACGAACTTCTCCCAGCACCCGCCGAGAAAGGTCCCCGTCCAGGTTGTCGGGCACGATCCCCTGGCCCCAGCAGTCGGCCAGGCCCAGTAGACTGTCGTCCAGACTCCCGCGGTAGAGCTGACGCAAAGCCAAGAGAGAACGATTCGCCGTCTCCACCAGCTCCATCTCCTCCTTCCAGCGCGACAGCACCCGACGAGAAGTCGAAGCGGGGCGCTCCGGGCGAGCGAACAGCACCACCTCGGACAGGATGTCCCGCCGCCGAGACATGAAAGCCCAAATTCGCAGTGCAAAAGCTCACGGGCCAGCCGACGGCGATGATGCGAGTCAGCTGCAGCAGAAAGAATACACTAGCCAAAACAAGCCGACGCGCAGGGACACCACGACGCCGGCTGCAAGGGCCCCCCGGCTCGAAACCGAGTAGCCCCAATTGAAGCTCCTTGACTCTCGCGGCGGGGCCACCGCGCCCCCGTCCAGGTCGGAGCGCGCCTTCATCAGCTGCGCGTCGCGACCCATGGCCTTCTTCATCTCTTCCTCGGCGCTCATCACCCGAATAGTGCTCTCGTCGGCGAGCTGGGGGTCCAAGCGACGCGCCGCCTCCCAGTCCACCTTCGACTTCCAGTTCTTGGCATCCTTGGGGCGGCTCCAGTCGTCGCGGCTGTTCACGCTGCGGTAAGCCCTCACAATGGCGTAGCCCTTTCGCACCAACCGCTCGAAGCTCACCAGGTTGAGGAGTCCCCTCTGACGATCTGTCATCAGCATCGTGTCCACCGCGGCGAAGGCCGCGATCATCTCCCGAGCCGTGTTGCAGTCGCTCAGGCCGCGGTCCCTGATGAAGTCCCGCGCCCAGGCCTCGGCCGTCTTGCCTGACGAGTAGATCTCCGACAGCACCTCGGCCGAGATCCGCTGCCGGTAGCCCTCGGGCATGCGGCTGTTCCACTCCTCGGGCTCGATCTCCTTGTACTCGTCCAGCTGCTCCATGAACACCTGCTGCGGCAACTGAGCCTTGAAGCGCATCCGCTTGATGGCCAGCTCGACGGCCTCCGGCTGCGAAGTGGCAACTCGCTTCTCGGGCGTCTCCATCAACGCCGTGGGGGTACTCTTCGTGGGCGACCCGAGCACGGCCACGGCCGAAGCCGAAGAACTCGCCCCCTCGATAGCAGCGCCATGCTCGCCAGCTCCGGCCCCCGCAGGCGCCTCGCCCTTCAGACGAGCCTCGAACTGGTCCAGCCGCGCAATCATGCCCTCGATCACCTGCTTGTTGGCCTTGGCGTCCGCACGACCACGCGAGTCCAGAGAAGCTTCGAGTACATCTCGACGTAACTCCCTCGTCCTCTCGGCGGTCCTGATCTCGCTGATCTCCTCCATCATGGCCTTCTGGGACTCCACGAGATCGTTCAGCTGGCTCGCCAGCGCAGCACTCTCTCCACTTGAAAGATAGCCAGGCGGCGGCAAGGGCGGAGGCACCGAAGCAGTAGCAACGACGGGCACATCCACACTCGAAGCGTTTGATGACCCAATCGAGGACTCTCTATACTCCACGCTGTCCGACCACTCGTGAGCTGCCCAGATGGTCAGAAGGATCAGGGACAAGAACATCGCAAACCAACGCTGAAGAGGCATCAGCTTCTGGGCCCACTCCTCCCACTCTCACAAGTAGGCGGCCCACTCCTGGACGACCTCCGAGCTCTCCACGAACGCATCCTTGGCCGTGACCAGGTAGCTGATCGTGTACACCCAGACCTCCTTCATATACTCGATCACGCCCAGCAGCACCAGCAGCTCGTACAATACGAACAACGCGGCCAGCACACCCAGGAAACGCTTGGGACTCCTCAAAGACCACCTCAGCTTCTTGAGTGACGAAGCCCCCGAGCTGAAAACGGCATACAGGACGTTCACCGCGATCGCCTGCTGACCACCCTTGCCGGGGCGATAAAGCGGCAACATCGGCACCGTCGACGCCCTCAATCCCTCCGTCGCCTGGCTGACGTAGGCGTCCCTCTGGGCCGCAGAAAGAGGTGGCATCGGCCGCCGCCGAATCCCCGCCACAGGGTCCGTTAAGATGGACGTCTTCGCCGTGATACAGATCAGGCCCAGCGTCAAGTCCGGGCCGATGACGGCCCACACGTTGCCACTCTTGCGGCGCACCAACTGCACCTCCACACCGTCGGTCGCACTCTGGCGGTAGAAGCGGCGAGACCATGGCTCCACTGGCATCTGTAGCTCGAGACCCTCAACCTCGTCCGCTGAGTCCTGCTCCACGATAGGATCACTCACCAAGGAGAAGAGCGACCACACCAGGAGACCGAACGGCCAGCACCCGAAGCGAGCCGTCTCGTCGGCGCTCTGCAGCGCACTCACCGGCAGGTCCGGCACCTGCCCCTCGTCGTAGCACTCCAGCTCGACCAGCTCCCACGAAGAGCAGCCCGAACTGTCGGAATCGCCCGGACTGCTGCCGCGCGGTGAGCAAAGGAAGAAGTACTCGGGCGAGGCCGCAGGAACCCCTGCGGGCATGCTCGAGCCAAAGAACTTGAGCGGAGAACACAAACATAACGTGTCATGTCAGAACGGCGCCACCTGACTTTGCGCCGCCCCCGCCCTCCCCGCCCACCGACCACTTAACAAACGGGGGAGGGGGGAGGAGGAGAGAGGACCACGGCCCGAAAACTTCATTGTTCGCAACAACACACAATCGAGGCCCCCGCCCCGGGGGTCACGATCCTCGTGAGGGGCGCGAGAGATTTGCCCTCCGGGGTGCCGAAAAAGGGCCTTCCAACGACCCGCGGCCCCCAAGAAAATATCAACGGGAGGGGGTAGGGGTTGGGTCAATGCTCCCTCCCCGCCCGCAAGCCATCTCGCTCGCCCCCGCCCGCCCCCCCAACGCGCGCGTGGCACCCAAGTCTGGCCCGAACCGCAGCATATTCAGCACTCGTCTTTGGATGGGCAAATCGTGGGGGCCAATCCGCCGCCGCCGCCGCCGCCGCCGCCGCCTCCCCCGCCTCCGCCGCCGCCGCCTCCGCCGCCGCCGCCGCCGCCGCCCGCCGCCGCCCCGCCCGCCGCCGCGCCGCCCGCCGCCGCCGCCTCCGCCGCGCCGCGCCGCCGTCGCCGCCGCCCCCCCGCCGCGCCGCCGCCGCCGCCCCCGCCGCCGCCGCCACCGCCGCCGCCGCCGCAGCCGCCGCAGCCGCCGCCGCCGCCGCCACTCTGTGTTTTGACAGGGATGGTGGGAGGGGGGCCGCATCGGGTTGGCTGCGCATGCTTTGAATTTGGAGGCCGAATTTGTTTTGGTATGGATGTTTACAAGTCATGGCGGGGGGGGTGTCCTCATGGTTCCTGGTTGGCTACCAGTCGCTTGGCGGAGGGGGTGTTTATTAATACAGAACTGTGATAACCCCTCCCGAACGGGGGAAGAGGGCTTTTCGGAAGAGGAAATATCATTATACCACTTACGCCCAGAGGTCTGGTGGGATGTCAGCATGTAGGAAATCAGAAACAGCCGCTGCATGAGAGGGAACTGGCAGGCTAGCCGACTTTCGCCATCGTCCTCCCTTAGTCCTGGTGCTGCACTCTCCACACTTGTCGCATGGATGCTGGATCTGGTAGCCTCCCCAACCGACGCCAGCGCTGGCCTTGCACTCGCCGCTGCAACCGACGCAACAGAAATTGCACTTGGCGAGGAAGTCGCCCCATGTCCAATGACCGCGCGAACAGACAGCGTACAGGCGAGGACCGCGAGCGCGAGCATGGCCTGTCTTGGCGCTACCAAAAGGAACGCGGACACAAGGCTGCCTGGGTGGCTGTTTTCTGTCCGCATCCGAACGGTGCCACGGGGCAGGGGCCATCGCAACGCCGTGTTGGCTTCGCAGAACTGGGGCGGCCATGGTCTCTTTCAGCACCGGTAAAGCGAGAAATGTGCTCACCCGCGGGGGCGGGAGGCAGCAGCAGCAGCAGCTGGGGCGCCACAGCTGCTGGAAAAATGTGGCGTTCAACCGCGGACTAGCAATATCCACTTGGTTCAACGAGAACGTCAAAACCTTGAGCCTACATGGCTAAGGAGGGGAAGGAGGAGGAGGAGGAGGAGGAGGAGGAGGAGGAGGAGGAGGAGGAGGAGGAGGAACGAGGAGGAGGAGGAGGAGGAGGAGGCGGAGGAGGGAGGAGGAGGAGGAGGAGGAGGCGGAGGAAGAGGAGGAGGAGGAGGAGGAGAGGAGGAGGAGGCGGAGGAGGAGGAGGAGGAGAGGGGGAGGAGGAGGCGGAGGAGGAGGAGGAGGAGGAGGAGGAGGAGGGGAGGGAGGAGGAGGAGGCGGAGGCGGGGGGGAGGAGGAGGAGGCACAGGAGGAGGAGAAAGATGAGGAGGAGGAGGAAAAGGAGGAACATGAAAAGGACGAGGAGGAGGAGGAAGATGGGGGTGAGGAAGGGGAGGAAGAGGAAGAGGAGGGGGACAAGGAGGAGGCGGAGGAGGAGGCGGAGGAGGAGGAGGAAGGGGAATGAGCAGGAGGGGGGGGGGGGGAGGAAGGAGCAGGGGGAGGACGAGAAGGAGGAGGAGCAGGAAGAGGATGGAGGATGGAGGTAGGGAAGACGAGGAGAGGGGGGAGGAGGGGGGCAGGGCGAAAGGATCGGACAATATCAGGTAAGAACACCGTTCCCGATGCTTCCGATCTGATCCGAAACATTCGCGGAATACACGTAACGCGAGCCAGCTGCAGACGAGGGCGAGCGCGCAGCATAGGAATACATGCGACCAGCCTGCGAGCGCCGTCAGCCTTACTGCGCCCCCCCCCCCCGCCCCCCGCCGCGCAAGCTCCGCGCACCCCGAGCCCTCCCCTGTTTCGCAAGCTGGTAGGGCCTGAACCGATCCTCCCGCAACCTTCATTGCTCGGCGCGGATGCCCCAATAGGTGTGCTGCAGTTTCGTATCACGTCTCGCGGTTGGCGTTTGGTTGTGAACGCACGGGTGTGGAGTGTGAACCCGAGGTGGGCGACGGCTACGACGACGACAGCGATGATCGCGGTGAGGGTCGACGACGGAAACAACAACGACGCGCAGACAGGCTGCGATCAGGCTTCTCCGCTTGCCCATTTCGCCACGACTGGAGAGGGGGCCCTCGGATGGAGCAGCGCGGTGGCTTTTCTTGGGGGGGGAGGAAAGGGGGTGTGGATCGGGAAAGCCAGCCGCCATGGGCGATGCTTGTCCCGATCTGCGGAAGCGTGGCGCGAACTGCTAACGGTCGCGCGCTCGGCGTCGCGGCGGCGCGCGCGCTGGCTGCTGGCGCGGCCCGCACCGCGAAGCAGCCGTCCGCGCTTGTCACCTAGCCGTTAGGAGGTCGGGCGACCCCCCGCGCTTGGCATAGGGCAGGACGCGGATGGGCGTCCAGGGAACCGGGACAAAGACTCCGTCCGCGCTGGGCGTCGGGCTGGCAGCTCGGGGCCGCTCGTGCAAACGACAGCAGCGGCAGCGGGGGAACTATGGCTGCTCTCCTGAGCCAACTCCAACAAGACGGTCCGCGCATGGCATCGGGCCACAGGGCGCGGGCCGCCGCTCTTCTTGCGGTGTGAGCCAGCGCTCCCTGGCATGCAGAGCGGCCCTCCTTGCCGTTGACCGCTCGGAGTCCTCGAAGCGGCGGGGGGCCGCCTTCGCCGCCGTCGGCCGTCGGCGGACCTCATCCAAGAGGTCGCGGGGAAACGACCGCGCCAGCATCGCGGTGCAGGAGACAGTCACATTGGGTTCACGCGCCGCGCGTCGTCGTCAGCGACGCGGCGCCCCTGGGGCTCACGGTGCGCGCTGTCGATGACCGCCGCGACGCGCATCGTCGCCCCTGCGAGGCAGTCGTCGTCGGGTAGTGGGCGTGCGAGGGCATGGGGCCGAAGCGCTTCGCGCTGTGCACCGCGGACGACGCCCCCCAGGTGAAGGTGGTCTCCATCAGCCGACGTAGCTCATGAAGCCGACCCAATGAAATGAGGGCGGCTGCGTGGAGTCGTCGGCCTGCAACTAGATGCCAATCGGCGCCTCGCTCGGCCTGTAGACCTCGCCCAGGCCCATCCTTCTGCAATTCTTCTGGTCTTCCGGGCTTCGCGCGAAATCGACGTCTACGGCCCGCGGCTCCTGGGCGAGGCCACGCGCGCCGTTGAACTTGCAAACGAAGCGACACCGCATTCCCGCGCGGGCGGGGGGGGCGCCGTGGATCCGCCCCGTCCGGTAGATGCTGGCCACGCGTAGCATCCTGGAATGTGTCTGCATGGTCCAGCACTCGTCGGCGGCCTGCAGGAAGACCAGCAGCGCTTCGAGCGCGCGGGAGTCGCGCCGCGCCTTCATGGTGATCCAGCGGGCCAGAGGTTCCCAACGCGTGGTCGCACCGCGTCCTTCGATCCACTCCTGCCGCGCGTGCCGCGGGCCCAGCTCAGGGCCCGCCCTGGGGCGGCTTTCCTTCGCGAGCCTCGCCTTGAGCGCCTGCAGACGGGGTCGGGGATCGCATCGCACCGGCGGGCGCAGCCCGAGAGCCCAGCGAGAGGATCGCCAGGCGCGAAGCGCTGTCCCGAGGAACCCGATGACGTAAGTGATCCTCTTGGAGACCTCGAGGGCGTGCTAAATATCCAGGGTAAGCGGCTCCTCGAGCGCGCTCTTGCCGCCCTCGTCCGTTACGCTGGGACCTGTCGCCAAGATGAGCTGCTCAGTCGGTGGCAACTGAAAAGAATAGCCCGGGTGGATGGCGATCTGGCACCGGCCGAGACCACACTATATCTTCTTGCGAAAGCCCCCCGAAGCCGCGTGCGTCCTGGTGCGCCCGCGCATGGCGCGAAAATCAAACTTGTGGAAATTGGCGGCGGACACCTTGCTCACCTCGGCGTATGTTGTTCCCATCGCACTTCAGGACCACATCCCATAAATAATTTCGAACACCCAGAAAGGTATCGAAACAGTGCGAACGAGCATCGCCTCCCAGGGCCCGACACGAGAAAACCCTAAGTGTTGGTACTTTCTTGGTGCTCGAAGTTGTTTCTGGTGATCAAGGGTAAAGCAGGTTGGAACATCATAAACCTCGGCGATGACGAGTACCCTCGCGTTCCCCCACCGTTCCTCGAGAGCCTTCGCCTTGCCGCCAGGACGCAGCTTCGCGCTGGCGGCCTCCTGGGCGCGCATATGGCCGCCGCGTCGTGAAGGGTCCGCGTTTTTTCCACCCCGCGGCAAACGTGTCTTGCGCCTGCGCCAGGGAAGGGGCCGCCGCCAACATCGACGGCGACTCGGGCGCCTCGGAGGAGGAGGAGGGGGAGGAGGAGGAGGAGGAGGAGGAGGAGGAGGAGGAGGAGGAGGAGGAAGCGAAGGAGGAGGAGGAGGAAGAGGGGGAGGAGGAGGGGGAGGGGACGGCGCCCAGTCGCTTGGGGAACTCTCGCAGTGCCGTGCCGACTCGGGCTCTGCTCAGTGGCGCTTTGCCCCCGCGGTGTGACGTCAATGCTCCCGAGGTCGCCGAAGCGTCGTTCGACCGCACGCACGGGCCGGAGCGTGGCGAATCCTCGACGCACCCACACACACACACGGCAACGGGCGGCAACGGGCAAGCACTTGGCGAATCCTCGACGTACCCACCAAACTCTTTTGGAAGACAAGTAAGAGCCCTTGACTGCAATCGCTGTGTGGGGAAAGAAAACGGGGAGGCCGAACCAATCCAACCACCTGAGCCGTCCGAAAAATCTGGGCACGCTGAATGGAAGTGTCATACTCCCTGGCGGCTCCACCTTGGGATGCTGAAGCCAGCGCCTCCCTCGTCTGAGTGTCGGTGACTATGAATATGAGAAGTGAGTCTCAGTGCAAGCGAGTCTGAATGCGTATGAGTCTGAGGGCCAGTGAGTACAAGTGCGAGTGAGTCTGAGTGTGAGTTCGTCTGAGTGTGAGTGAGTCTGAGTGTGAGTCAGTCTGAGTGAGTCCGAGTGTGCGAGTCTGATTGTTAGTAGATCTGAGTGTGAGTGTGTCTGAATGTGAGCATGTCTGAGTGTGTGTGAGTGAGCCTGATTGCCAATGAGCAAGTCTGAGAATGAGTGAGTCTGAGCGGGTGAGGAACAGGAAACCAGGGAGGAGGAGGAGGAGAAAGAGGAAGGCGTGTTAAGAGAGTCGGCGGCGTCTCAACAATAACGAGAGCCAAGCCTTATACGGGAAACACATTGAAGCAACACCTGGAACACCATGTCCTCTCAGTGAAAGCTGTTGGTAGGAGATGCTTGCTTCCTCAATTCCAGCAATTTCTCCTGCCCTCTCGCTCACATGTTGCTGAACTTCGGTGGCCCCCTCTGGGCGGAGGGGG
>CAUYUJ010000614.1:0-12500 GCA_963575745.1 Prorocentrum cordatum
ATAAAGAGGAGGCTGCTGTTGTTGCTGCTGGTTATCCTGATGATACTGGCGACAATGACGACCATGCTGATAGTGATGCTGGTGAGGCTGATGCTAATGGTGGGGATCATGATGCTGATGATGATGCTGATCATGATGCTGATGCTGATGTTGATGAATATGATCATGTTGCTGCTTCTTCTAGTGCTGCTGATGATGACGACGATGATGCTATGATGGTGATAATGATGATGATTGAGATGATGATGCTGATGCTGCTGATGAGTATGCGCATGATGCTGATGCTGATGAAGATGATAACGAGGATGACGGCAATCATGATTATACCGATTATAAGCAGGATGATGAGGAGTTTGAAGAGGAACATGATGGTGATGCCGCTGACGATGATGATGCTGGTGATGGTGATGGTGATAGTGATGATGATGGTGCTGATGGCGATGGTCGTGCTTATGGCGCTGACGATGATGATGCGGATTCGGATTTTGATGATGATGCGTATGCTAGTGATGTTGTTGATACTGGTGATGATGCTGATAGTGATGGTGATGCTGCTGATGGCGTTGTTCTTGTTACTGATGATGGTGATGCTGATCATGATGATGATGCTGATGCTGATGCTGATGATGTTGGTAATGCTGCTGATGATTCTGATGCTGATGCTGAGGATGATGACGATGCTTCTGATGACGACGATGATGCTGATGATGATGCTGATTGTGATGATGATGTGGCTGTCGATGCTGACGGTGATGGTAATGGTGAGGTTGCTGCTAATGGTGATACTGGTGATGGTGCTGATTATGATGCTGGTGCTGATCATGATGCTGCTGATGCTGGTGCTGATGAAGAGGTATATGATACGGTTGATGATGGTAGTGATGATGCTGATGCTGATGATGCTGCAGATGATGGAGAGATCCGGATGATGGTGATTCCGATGATGGTGCTGAAGTCGATGATACTGATGATGCTGATGATGCTGATGTTGATATATATATATATATCTGATGATGATGCTGATGCTGTTGTTGTTGTTGTGGATGATGATGATGGCGCGGATGATGATGATGATGATGGTGGAGGTGTGGGGTGATGATGTTGATGCTGATGCTGCTGCTGACGATGGTGAGTATGATGATGGTAATGCGGAGGAGGATGCGGATGATGATGATGATGATGATGATGATGATGATGAGGATGCTGAGGATGAGGATGAGGATGAGGATACGGATGATGATGATGCTGATACTGATAATGATGCTGCTGATGATGATGCTGATGCTGATGCTGATGCTGATGATGATGATGATGATGATGATGATGATGATGATGATGATGATGGTGCTGATGGTAATGCTGATGATGCTGATGATGATGCTGCTGATGACGATGCTGGTGATTATGATGATGATGATGCTGATGATGCTGATCATGACAATGCCGATGATGATGAACACGATGATGCTGCTGCTGCTGCTGATGATGATGATGATGATGATGATGATGATGATGATGATGATGATGATGATGATGATGATGATGACGACGCTGAGGGTATTGCTACTGTTCATGGTGATGCTTCTGATGCTGCTGCTGATAAGGGGGAGGATGAGTACGAGGGGTATGGGGAGCAGCAGGGGGGGAGGACCTTCTCCTCCTCTTCCCCCCTCTCCTCCCCCCGTCCCCCCCCCTCTTCCCCTTCCCCCCTCATCTCTCCCCCGCGTCACCCCCTCCTGGCAGGAGCTGGGGGGGGGGGAGTGACACAGGATTCAGTAACCAAGCAGATGAGTGATGATGGTGATGTTATGATGGTGGTGGTGATGATGATGATGATGATGATGATGATGATGCTGATGACGATGGTGACGATTGTGGTAGTGGTGGCGGTGGTGCTGGTGGTGAGGAAGCGGAAACCGTGGAGGAGGATGAGGAGGATGAGGAGGAGGAGGAGGAGGGGAGGAGGAGGATGAACGTGAAGGTGAGGGTGAGGGTGAGGAGGAGGAGGAGCAGGAGCAGGAGGAGGAGGAGGAGGCGGATGAGGGGGGTGCAAATGAGGAAGAGGAGGAGGAGGCCACGTAGGAGAAGGTGGAGGAGGAGGAGTCAGGTTTGCCAGTGCCGTGTCGTCGGGCCAAATACCAACAGCTCATGTCCGAGGAAGTGTGGGAGGAGGAAGAGGAAGAGGATGCGGATGAGGAAGAGGAGGAGGAGGAGGACAAGTATACGGACGATGAGGATGGTAATGATGATGCTGATGATGAGGATGGTGATGATGACGATGATGATGCAGACGATGCTAATGATGCTGTTGTTGACTATTATGGCGAGGATGAAGATGGGTAGGATGTGGCTGACGCTGCTGCTTCTGTTGTTGCTGATGGTGGTAACCATGGTGAGGCTGCGACTGCTGCTGCTGATGACGACGCTGATGACGACGATGATGATGCTGATGCTGATGCTGATGATGATGTTGTTGATGATGGGGGTGGCAATGACCATGCTGCTGCTGATGATGATGCTGCTGCTGGTATGGGGTAATACTGCTGATGATAATGATGGTGCTGATGGTGATGGTTGTGATGATGCTGATGGAGACGATTACGGCGAGGATGATGATGACGACGGTGACCATGATGATGCTGATGCTGATGATGCTGATGATGATGCTGATGATGATGCTGATGCTGATTATCATGCTGATGTTGATGATGACACTGATGACAATGATGATGATGTTGCTGATGATGATGTTCCTGATGATGATTTCGAGGATGATGCTGATGAGGATGATGATGGCGATGATGATGAGGATGATGATGATGATAATGATGATGATGCTGACAATGATTATGCTGCCGCTACTGCTGATGATGAGGTTGACGATGCTGATGCTGATTATGCTGATGATGATGAGGAGGATGATGATGATGATGAGGCTGTCTGTGATGTGGATGTCAAGGATGACGACGATGATGCCGGTGCTGCTGCTTCCGATGATGATGTTGATGTTTTCGATGATGATGATGATGCTGATGATGACAATGACGATGCTGCTGCTGATGGTGATAACGATGCTGCTGCTGATGGGGATGATGATGCTGATGATTCTGATGGTTCTGGTGATGGTTGTGATGATACTGATGACGACGATCCTTACGAGGATGATCATGACGACGATGACGATGATGCTTATGACGTTCATGATGATGCTGATGATGATGCTGCCGATGATGCTGATGGTGATGATGCTGATGATGAGGATGATGATGCAGGCGATGGTGACGATGATGATGGTGGTGATGATGATCACGATGATGATGATGATGATGATGATGATGATGATGATGACGATGATGATGATTATGATGATGATGATGGTGATGGTGATGGTGATGATGATGATGATGATGCTGCAGCTGATGATGATGGTGATTAGGATTATGGTGATGAGGATGAGGAAGAGGATGAGGATGATGATGATCATTAGGATGATGATGATGATGATGATGATGATGATGCTGATGCTGATGCCGATGCTGATGCTGATGCTGATGCTGATGATGCTGTTGATGATGATGATGCTGATGGTGATGGTCATGGTGATAATGATGATGATGATGCTGCAGCTGATGATGATGATGATGATGATGATGATCAGGATTATGATGATGAGGATGAGGAGGAGGATGAGGATGATGATGATGATCATCAGGATGATGATGGTGATGATGATGATGATGATGATGATGATGATGATGATGATGATGATGAAGAAGAAGAAGAAGATGATGATGATGATGGCGATGATGAGGATGGTGATGATGATGGTGCTAAGGCTGCTACTGCTGCTGCTGATGACCCGTCTGATACTGCTGCTGCTGTTGATGATGATGAGGGGGATGAGCAGGGAGCAGGAGGAGGATGACGAGGAGTATGGGGCAGCAGGGGAGAACCTTCTCTCCCTCTACAATCACTCAATATGAATACTACTCTCCTCCTTCCCCTGATGACAGGTTGGGAGTGTTCCCCCCCCCCCCCCGCGTACTGTTTTTAAACACAGGATTCCCCGGAGTTGGGTTTCGCCTGCATTTTTTTTGTTTTTTTTTTTTTTTTTTTTTTTTTTCAAAATGTTGCTCTCGCTGAGGCGCCGGCCTCATTTTCGGGCCCCGCTCGTTCCGAATCGTGCTCCCGCTGCAGCGCTGGCCTCATTTCCGTGCTTCCGCTCGTTCCGAATCGTGCTCCCGCTGCAGCGCTGGCCTCATTTCCGCGCTTCCGCTCGTTCCGAATCGTGCTCCCGCAGCAGCGCTGGCGTCATTTCCCGTGCCATGTCACGGCATGCAATGCTATGCTAGGTTGCGTTCCGCTGCGCGATGCCATGCCTTCGGCTGAAGCTGTGATATGCAGTGCTTCAGTGTCACGTCGTCCTATGCCATGCTACGCTCTGATCTTCAACGCCATGCTATGCAATGTTATGTTCGGGGCCGCTGTGCGATGCCATGCTTTGCGTTGCAAAGCTGTGTGATGCAATTCTTCACTACGCCACGCCACGCCATGCTGTGACATACTACGCTTTGCGGTGCTGTTCTACGCCATGCCATGCCGTGTTCTACAATGCATCGCGTACCCTTTCGGGATCATTGCCCTGCTCGACATCCGACTGTGCGAGTAGAGAGGGGATCTACGCCATGGTAAGGGATGGGAGGGAGGGGTAGGATGTCAGATATGACGCGAGCGCACCTAGCTTGCCCCCCCCCTCCCCATCTCCCTCTCTCCCTCCCTCCCCCCCCGCCTGGCAGGATCGAGGGGGGGGGGGGGGGGCAGTGGGTAAACAGGAATCAGCAGTAGTCAAAGGGAGAAGTGATGATGGTGGTGGTGGTGGGCGATGGTGATGATGATGACGATGCTGTTGCCGTTGTTGTTGCTGCTGTTGCTGCCGTTATTGTTGTTGGTGTTGTTGTTGTTGTTGTTGTTGTTGTTGCTGTTGTTGTTGTTGTCGTTGTAGTTATCGTGGTTGTTGTTGCTGCTGCTGTGATTGTTGTGGTTGAACTTGCACTGCTGAAGCAAATTTGTGGTTGCCCCCCCCTCCAGGGCACATGGTGTTTTTCAATCACAGTGCTTCTCCTGGGCATGCACATTACTTTTTACAGGGCAAGTGAGGGGACACCAAACTGGGCCCTGGGCCCCCGAGTTACAACAACACCGACTCCCGCCTGACACTTCCCCACAATTCATTGAACACTCGCTGTCTCGCGTGGGACTTGCCCACAATGTATGCAGGAGTCGCGCTCTCGCGTGGAACTTCCTCGCAATGTATTCAGGCGTCGCGCCTGCAGCCCTTAGGAATCACGTTGTCGCTTTGCCCTTTCTCACGATTTACTTGGAATCGCGCTATCGCTTGAGACTTACTCGCGATTCATGCCCACGCTTCGGCAACCCGCCTGCTCGACCTGGCTGTCTGGGCCCGCCTTCCAGACCCGCCCCTCAGGGTCTACCCGCCCGATCTGCCCGTCTGGTTCTGCCACTTGTTTTCTGGTCCTAGCCCCCCTCCTGCTAATCTCTTTCGTGCTCCATCCTCCTCCCTCCCGCTTCATCCGTCCTCTCTTCCCCTGTTTGATGGGCTGCGCCAGCTACGCGCGGCAGGTAGGGAAGATATACCCCCAAGGGGGGTACGATCGAAGACCAATAGGGCGGGTACCGAGGGTTTGGGATATACGTGTTGAGTGGCATGCAAGCAGGTCGGAGCGAACAGTATTTAAATTACTGTTGTTCTTGCTGCCATTGTGTTATTTGCTTTTCGTTTCTTTCGTTGTTATTGCTGCTGTTTATTTGCTGCTGTGTTTGTCGATGTGGTTGTCGTTATTGTCGTTGTTTGTTGTTGTTGTTGTTGTTGTTGTTGTTGTTGTTGTTGATGTTGTCGTTATTGTCGGTGTTTGTTGTTGTTGTTGTTGTTGTCGTCGTCGTCGTTGTTGTTGTTGTTGTTGTTGTTGTTGTTGTTGTTGTTGTTGTTGTTGTTGTTGTTGTTGTAAGTGTTGTTGTTTTTGTTTTTTGTTGTTGTTGTTGTTGTTGGTGTTGTTGTTGTTGCCACTGCTGTTGTTGTTGCTGCTGCTGCTGCAGCTGCTGTTGCTGCCGTTATTGTTGTTGGTGTTGTTGTTGTTTCTGCTGTTGTTGTTGTTGTCGTTGTAGTTATCGTGGTTGTTGTTGCTGTTGCTGCGATTGTTGTGGTTGAACTTGCACTGCTGAAGCAAATTTGTGGTTGCCCCCCCTCCAGGGCACATGGTGGTTTTCAATCACAGTGCTTCTCCCGGGCTTGCACACGACTTTTTACAGGGAGAGTGAGGGGACACCAAACTGGGCCCTTGGCCCCCGAGTTACAACAACACCGACTCCCGCCTGACACGTCCCCACAATTCATTGAACACTCGCTGTCTCGCGTGGGACTTGCCCACAAGGTATGCAGGAGTCGCGCTCTCGCGTGGGACTTCCTCGCAATACATTCAGGCGTCGCGCCTGCAGCCCTTAGGAATCACATTGTCGCTTTGCCCTTTCTCACGATTTTTTTGGAATCGCGCTATCGCTTGAGACTTACTCGCGATTCATGCTCACGCTTCGGCAACCCGCCTGCTCGACCTGGCTGCCTGGGCCCGCCTTCCAGACCCGCCCCTCAGGGTCTACCCGCCCGATCTGCCCGTCTGGTTCTGCCACTTGTTTTCTGGTCCTAGCCCCCCTCCTGCTAATCTCTTTCGTGCTCCATCCTCCTCCCTCCCCCTTCATCCGTCCTCTCTTCCCCTGTTTGATGGGCTGCGCCAAGTACGCGCGGCAGGTAGGGAAGATATACCCCCGAGGGGGGTACGATCGAAGACCAATAGGGCGGGTACCGAGGGTTTGGGATATACGTGTTGAGTGGCATGCAAGCAGGTCGGAGCGAGCAGTCTTTAAATGACTGTCGTTGTTGCTGCCATTATGTTATTTGCTTTTCGTTTCCTTTGTTGTTATTGCTGCTGTTTTTTGCTGCTGTGTTTGTCGATGTGGTTGTCGTTATTGTCGTTATTGTCGTTGTTTGTTGTTGTTGTTGTCGTCGTTCTTGTCGTTGTTTGGTGTTGTGGTGGTTGTTGTTGTTGTGGTTGTGGTTGTTGTTGTTGTTGTTGTTGTTGTTGTTGTTGTTGTTGTTTTTGTTGTCGTTTTTGTTTTTGTTGTTGTTGTTGTGGTTGTTGTTGTTGTTGTTGTTGTTGTTGTTGTTGTTGTTACCACTGCTGTTGTTGTTGCTGCTGCTGCAGCTGCTGTTGTTGCTATTGTAATAGTTGTTGTTTCTGTCGTTGTTGTTGTTTCTGCTGCTGCTTTTGTTGTTGTTTCTGCTGCTGCTGCTGCTGTTGAGCTCTCATTGGTGAATATTAAGTAGTGTTAATCCCCCTTCTGGGGCACATTTTTTTTTTTTTCATTGAAGTTCTTGGGTTTCAGAATTGGGTTATTCCCCACATGTTTCGTGGGGTTCTGGTTTTCTCCCCTGCCGCGGCGCACCCGCGTCTCCTCCTCCTCACCCTCCTCCCCTCCTCCCTTCCCCTCTTCCTCTCCTCACCCGCGCTCAACACATGCACGGTAAGTACGTGAGACACGCGTTTACATACAGCCGCACGCATGCATACACTCGCACACCACACACACCATACAATGCTAGTGCGCGTCGGATACGTGGCAGGCGCAGCAGTTTCTCGAAACCACAGGGGGTGCGCAGGGGGTGGTCTCTCAGTGCGGTCTCTATCCGTCGCACGCTCGCAAAGCACGGCAGGCGTAGCAGTTCCTCGACACCAGTGGGGTGCGCAGGGGGTGCGGTCTCTATCCGTCGCACGCTCGCAAAGCGCGGCAGGCGTTGTTATCGACGCGAGAGGGGGTGCGCAGGGGGTGCGGTCTCTATCCGTCGCACGCTCGCAAAGCGCGGCGGGCGTGGCAGTTCCTCGACGCCAGAGGGGGGCGCAGGGTGTGCGGTCTGTATCCGTCGCACGCTCGCAAGGCACGGCAGGCGTAGCAGTTCCTCGGCACCAGGGGGGGTGCGCAGGGGGTGCGGTCTCTATCCGTCGCACGCTCGCAAAGCGCGGCAGGCGTTCATCGACACGAGAGGGGGTGCGCAGGGGGTGCGGTCTCTATCCGTTCGCGGCAGGCGTGGCCCCACCAGGGGGGGGGCGCAGGGTGTGCGGTCTGTATCTGTCGCACGCTCGCAAGGCACGGCAGGCGTAGCAGTTCCTCGACACCAGGGGGGTGCGCAGGGGGTGCGGTCTCTATCCGTCGCACGCTCGCAAAGCGCGGCAGGCGTGGTAGTTCATCGACACGAGAGGGGGTGCGCAGGGTGTGCGGTCTCTATCCGTCGCACGCTCGCAAAGCGCGGCAGGCGTGGTCATCGACGCGAGAGGGGGTGCGCAGGGGGTGCGGTCTATATCCGTCGCACGCTCGCAAAGCGCGGCAGGCGTGGCAGTTCCTCGACACCAGAGGGGGGGCGCAGGCTGTGCGGTCTGTATCCGTCGCACGCTCGCAAAGCACGGCAGGCGTATGAGTTCCTCGACGCCAGGGGGGGGGCGCAGGGGGTGCGGTCTCTATCCGTCGCACGCTCGCAAAGCGCGGCAGGCGTGGTAGTTCATCGACACGAGAGGGGGTGCGCAGGGGGTGCGCAGGGGGTGCGCACGGGGTGCCGTTGGTTTTCCTGCAGTCGAAGGGCGAGGGCGTCGCCTGCAGTACACCGCAGGAAACTGTTGATGCTTGCAAAAGGCTGCTGAACGTGCCGAACCCTGACGACACGGGGCACATGCACGGAGTTCTTCCCGCGCACGTGGGCATGGAGGTGAGATTCACCGTCAAGGTGTCCAAGCGCAAGAGCTTGATCCAGGAGCAGAAGGCCACCGTCGTGAGCTTCGTGTTCGATAGCAACGACCAGGACAGGTACGACGACTGCGCTCCGGGAGAGATCTTCCGCCCGCGCTGTCTGCCTGCCGGAATCTGGATGCAGGTGCACAACTTCGAGAAGCAGAGCCCGGACGTGGTGGAAGCCCTCGTTAACTCCTTCGGAATCCAGAAAGAGAAGGCGAACGGCCTGTTCTGCTTCCCGCTCATGGAGGCGCACTTCAAGTGGCAGAGCGCCAACATTGTGCACCGGGTCAAGAGGTTCGGGTACGCGCTCACGCACGGGCGCTTCCTGACGTCCACCGCGTCACAGGGCCAGACGATCCGCACTGGAGTGACCATCGACTGCGCGCAGGACACGAGCATTGGCAGACCGGAGGAGAGAGCGGAGAACTGGTGGCTGCACTTGTACGTGATGCTCAGCAGAGCCACTTGCATTGACGATATGCTCTTACTTCGGCCGCCGCCAAGGGAGGTCCTGCAGAGAGGCCCGCCTCCGTCCGTGCTCAAAGCCCTACGGAAGTTCGATGGGCGCATGGCCACGGAGACGCGGGAGATCGAGGAGCTGGCTCAGGAACGCCAATGGATCTTGCCAGCGGCGTGAGGTCGTCGGAGCGCACGGCCGCCAGAGTCTTGCCGACGAAGGCAGCGCTGTCCAGCCGCGTCGAATTCGCGCGGCCCGTGCCGCTCCTGGATGATTTCGGAGCGCCCGCCCAGCTTTGGTTGTCGTGGCAACCGCAGCCCAGAGATTTTCCATCGAAGGGCACTCGTATATCGCACGCAGGCGTATCACGTTTGCTATGCAAGTCTTTTGCGCGCGCACCTTAGAGACTCTCCGTCGAAGAGACGTGGCGACAGACGCGTGAAAACTACATGAGACTAGAAAGAGTAGACCGACCAAGGGCAGCAAGGGGGGCAGGGGTGCGGGAGAACGCAGCATGAGGCGAGGGGGTGTGATTTGCGCCAACTTCCACAGTGGCCCCCCTGACTGCTCGAGCTGTGGCAAATCGTTTTGCATCGCCTCATTGGTTGTTGTGATCCCAGGAAACGGCCTTCGGTGACCACCTCGAACTCGTTCCCGATGAAGGATAGAAAGCGGGGAAGAGGGAGGAGGTTCACGCAGTAGCGTGTTGGATGACAATATAGGGAAACATTCGCGACGAGGGTTTAGAACGCAGGATTGCGCATGTATGATAATGAAAAGCAAACGCATGAGATTTAAATTAAGTATATGGGGTTCCTCGGTAGCGTAATTGGCCCCCAGTTTATCCGTGAGGTCTTAGCCCCCTGCCGCCGGCCCCCCCTCTCTATCAGATTTGCTGGGGACGCGACTTTTTAGTTTTTGACAAGTATAGTGCAACCTCGGAAGTGCCGTACCGTTGTAATGCTGAACAGAATGTTGCCTCTCATGTGAAGCTTGACGAAGAGTACCTGCGATGTGGCATCGGGAGCGCGAGTATCGGATAGTAATTTACGAAGGATCGTAGCCTCGGGGGCGCGAGCGTTGCGTAATGTACGTCTCGGAATTGCGAAAATGGTGTAATTTACAAGGGATAGCGGCTTCGTGGGCACAGATATTCCGTAATTCACAAAGGATCGTGGCCTCGTGGGCGCGAAAATTGTGAAATGTAATAGGGCTTATGCCTTCGACGACGAACACTGCCTAATTTATGAGACGGGGGCGCGAATATTGCATAATTTACAAACATGTTCCGGAAAGGGCTCGGGCCCAGGGTTCTCTTTTAGGTGTTCACCCTCGGAATCGACGGGAAGAGGGCTGGCGAAATTATTTGCGGTAAATCACAAGGTGGGAAGAGGGCCGGCGGAATCATTCCTGAGGATGTCCCGAGCGAGATGCTCGTTGAAAAGAAAGAATTTGTTGAGGATCTTTCGATCGGGCCAGAATTCAGAGGATGTCTCAGGTGAAATGCTTGTTGCACGTATGTTCTGTATTATTGGGATATGTTTTCGGGGAACGCTTTTCGCTTCCCCCCGCCCCCCAGGACGCCCCAGGAGGCTCGAGAAGCGTGAACACAAATCGGTTCGTAACGCCACAGGGCGGGACAAGCGTGAAAAGACATGGTTCATAACGCCCCAGGGCGGGGGAAGTGGAAACCACATGGGTTCCTAACGCCAAGGCGGATGTCTAGCATGAGGATGTGTTGAGAACGTCTCGAGCAAAACGCTTGTTTTCACGTGTCTAGGTCTGCCAGGCGGATGTCCAACATAAGGATGTGCTGAGAACGTCTCGAGCGAAACGCTTGTTTTCATTGCCCAGGTCATCCAGGCGGACGTCTAACATGAAGATGTGTTGAGGATGTCTCGAGCGACCCACTTGTTTTCACGTGTCCAGTTCGCCCAGGCGGATGTCTAGCATGAGGATGTGTTGAGGATGTGTTGAGCGAAGCGCTTGTTTTCACGTGTCCAGGTCGCCCAGGCGGATGTCTAACATGAAGATTTGGGCAGGATGTCTCGAGCGAAACGCTTGTCCCCAGCAGGTTCCGTAGCGCGTCCCCTTGGCACGTCCCGCGGTGCGTCCCCATGGCACGTCCCCTGGCACGTCGCCTGGCGCGTCCCTTGGGACGTTCCGCGGCGCGTCCTCCTGGCATGTCCCCCATCAATTAGCTCTGGGGCAGCTGCCATGTGCTCAGGCAGCTCTAGCTTAAGATCCATATCAGATCGGTCAGGACGCGGATGCAAAGAAGGACTTGATCCACAACACTATAGAGCACAGTCGCGGCATGGCACATCGCAGTTTAGCACGGCGCAGCACAACACAGCCCTCGGCACAGTACATCAAGATCGATACACTCAGCATTGCAACCTGGCATGTTCCAAGGCACGTTCTGCGGTGCGTCCCGCGAGTCCCCCTGGCACGTCGCGCGGCGCGTACGTCCCGTTGCACGTCCATTGGACCGTTCCGTAGCGCGTCCCCTTGGCACGTCCCACGGTGCGTCCCCATGGCACGTCCCCTGGCACGTCGCCTGGCGCGTTCCCTGGGACGTTCCGCGGCGCGTCCTCCAGGCATGTCCCCCTGTCAATTAGCTCTGGGGCAGCTACCATGTGCTCAGGCAGCTCGAGCTTAAGATCCAGATCAGATCGGTCAGGACTCGGATGCAAAGGAGGACTCGATCCACAACGCTATAGAGCACAGTCGAGGCATGGCACATCGCAGTTCAGCACGGCGCAGCACAGCACAGCCGTCGGCACGGTACGTCAGGATCGACATACTCAGCATTGCATGTGCCCGTCGCCCAATCAGGTGTCTTTGAAACGTTGCCATGCCTTACATTTCTATATTTCTTTCCGGGTTTGTGGGTCGATCATGTTTACTTCGGAGACGCGAATATCGCATACGTCACAAACATTGTGGCCTCGGGGACGCGACTTTTGAGTAATTTATAGAAGGATGTGTGGCCTCGGGGACGCGACTATCGAGTAATTTGCAAGGGAGAATGGCCTTGGTGACACGACTATTGTACAATTTACGAGGGTTCGTGGCCTCGGGGACTTGAAGCTTGAACAATTTACTACAGATTTTGGTTTCGGGGACGCAAGGATAGAGTGAGGGCTTACGGCTTCGGGAACGCGAATTTGCAGTATTTTATGAGGGT
>CAUYUJ010000614.1:17500-55000 GCA_963575745.1 Prorocentrum cordatum
CTCGGCCTGCGACGAACATATCGATGCGAGTACGAGGAGATGCTCTAGATGCGACCTGTGGAAGAGTGAAAGGTCAGCGGCTAACATGCGAGAAGAAGAGATTGCATCGAACGCGGCTAACATAGAGATAGGAAAGATGAGGCTTAAGGCTATCACCGACGACCCGAATCCGCATGCTGAAACTAAACGTGAAGTCGGACCCACATTGAAGTCGTTCGGATTTCCGTTGCTTTCGCAAGAAACCCCCGTGAGGCCGCTGCTGCAACAACATTATTCTGTATCAGGACCTGCCCTTGAAGGTCCGGCTAAGCCGAGCACCGCTGAAAATGGACTCCCTGCAGGGATGAGGCTAACTGGACTTCGCGAAAATAACACCCTTGCCAGTCTCCGCCCAACCTATGGAGACGGTACTAAGGGAACGACGGCGACTAAGTCGTCGGGCGATGCAGGACAGGGCGGAGAAGATGACGACAAGAGCGACGCTCCCAACGCTGAGATCGTATCTTCGCACGAAGATGATCGTGGTAGAGGACCACGAGGATCGCCTCCAGGGAATCCAGGGGGGTCAGACCCCTCTGATGGTGGGGATGGACGCAGGGGGCCTCACGGCCCCAGCGGACCGCACGACCCGATAGTAATTGACGCGAGCACGCCGTTAGATCAGTGGAGACAGGTCGGTAACAACCAGAAAATTGATTTGTTGGACATCCCTGATGTTACGAACATTCGTGAGTGGAAAATGCACGCAATGCGCGCCATCGCTGGGTCATCGCCCGAGAGCCAGGCAGCGCAGCGCTGGATTGCCGAGGCTATGGATCCAGCCGTGGAGGAAGAGCAACTCAAAGATGCTGGACGATTCCAGCGTCTCGACCTTACGGTCGCAACGAATCTAATCGACAAATTCAACAAGATGCGAAAGAGTCGATATCAGCCTCCTCATCATACTCATTTCCTTCAACAGGTTACTCGCATGGAATTCAGCGCCCAGGCCGAGGGAAGGCGCATGTCTGGGCGCGAGATGGTGCGGGCGATTTGTCACTGGTGTTCGGTAAGGTCGGAGTTGGGGCAACATCGCATTTCACGTGACCTCTTCAAAGTGAAGATAGACCCGCGCAAGCCTGATGCTGACCTGTATCATTTCTACAATGAATGGACAGACGTGTATCAGCAGTTTTATGGCGCCAAGCCTCCGTCCGATTGGATGAGGGCCTCGATTCATGCGCACTTTCTTGAACAATGCAGAAATCCGAGCAAACTGGAATTTGTATGTCAGTTATATGATTTGTCAAAAGACAGAACGGGACAAGGTGTCAAGACTTACGAGTGGCCGATGGAGCGGATTGAAGAAATTATGTTGCGAGAAAAAGAAGAGTGGAACATCAGCGTGCATGAGGGAACCTTAAACCAACGTGCCAGACAAGCACGATTCGGCGGAGGCGGAGGCAATGACAATCGGAGGAATGCAGGCAGTAAAGCCGCCCCGGCAGAGTTTGCCGCTAAGTTGGGGCAATCCTCGGATGTCATGAAAAGCGGGAAAACCAATGGCGAAACCGCGTGCAGATACGTTACCAAGGGCGAAATTTGCCCGTGCGCAGGAAAAGGCTGTCCCTTCAATCGCAAGAAGCCCAAGAACGCCGCGCCGGCTCAGCCGAGCGCGGGGCGAAAGTCCAGTGCCGCCCCTGCCCAGGATAAGAACCCTAGAGGTAGATCGAAGGGCAGGGGCCGAAAGGGGCAGGGCCGATCCCAGACCCCGACTGGAAATCGTGGGAAAGGAGGACAGCAGAGGAATAGAAGTCAGTCGCGTGGGAAAGACAGTAATATCCCGTGTTACGCATACTCCCGAGACCCCACGAATTGTCGAGGATCCGACGACGGATGCCGCAAGGCCCATAGAAGGCTAACCGATGCTGAGTAGCTGAAGCGTGACAAGTGGGAACAAGCGAAACTTGACGCTGGACAATCTTTGGGATATGAGCGTACATCCAAACAGGCCAATGCTGCTGCTGCTCATATCTATTCGACGGGAAGCAATGGTGGCTCCAGAGCCACGAGTGCCGATTCCGATAAACGCAAAAAGAATGGAGGGAATAACAAAGGCGGTGGCAAAGGCAAAGACATGGTCTGTCGCTCTTACAGAGAAACGGGAAAGTGCTCACGCGGGAAAGAATGCTGGTTCGCCAAGACCACCCCAGGTCATCCAGTTACGTGACAATGGCCCCACACTGGCGGCTCAGCCGTCAGTGCTGGAGGGATGACAGACATACTTTTGTTAATGGTCTTCTTTCTTGCCGTCCTCGTTCGGCAGACGTGGCGAAGCCTGCGTCGGTTGAGCAGAAAACGGGGGGGCTGGAAGAGACCTACTAATTCAATCAGCTTGGGTGCCGTCGCGTGCCCCGCTCCATTATTCCGGGGCTTCCCAGGGCAAAAACAAAACAGCCTTATTTTTTTTGGCAATTGCATCTAGTGCCAATGGAGGAGACTATTGGGATACCTCCAAAGGTGAGTTTCAACAGGGCGGCAGGCAACAGGTCGAGAGTCTCGTCAATGTCCTTGCGAATTTCCTGTACCCTCTTTCTCGGGGCGCGATCAAAAAGTACTGGTGCGTTCCCCCTAGTAAGAGTTGCATGCGACATCGGGATAGCAACCGATGCAACCTCCGCGTCCGTTTTCACCCCTCTACTGAGGAGCCGACTATCTCTTGGAGAAAGAGAAAGGCGCGTCGCCACGACTTGAAAGAGTTGCCTTCAAGTAGCAAAGATAGATGGAAGTTCCCAGGAGAAATACGTCGGCAGATGTCGATGCAGTCGAGGGCGTCTGTCGCTGAGGCTTTGCTCAGAGCATCAGACCTGCAAGATCACGTCTGGCATCTCTGGTTGAAGGGCGATGAGGGGAAAGAAAGCCCGCGCGGCTCAGCCGCTGCTGGATGCACTGACAAAGACGCTGCGTATCTGGGGGCATTGAGCTTCATTATAGACACCAGGTGTGGGTATAACCTAATTGCGGAGAAATACATTAGGGGCGCAGGTGCAATGATATTGATACGAAAGCTTCCGCAATCGATCACTCTGAATACTGCCGGGGGAGAATCTAAGGCCCTCTGTTCAGTTCGCATCGCGTGTCCCAAATTTAAGGGTGGTACTTTTAACGCTTTAGTCATGCCGGAGACCCCGTGCGTGATTTCGGTAGGAGAGCGGCGCATGGATCACGGCTTTCGTTTCTTGTGGCCAGCTGGCTAAAGGCCCCACCTACTGTTGCCCAACGGCCAAAGAGTGGACCTAGCCGTTGAGGGCAAGATACCATACTTGACCCTATCAGGCAAAGAGGCGCTGGGTCAGTGGATGTGCGCAGCTGCCGCCGGAAGGAGTGAGCCCCTCGAGCGATGGTGTTGCGTGACGCCGGACGCCAAGGCATTCCTGGACAACGTGGAATCCGCGGGGGGCCCTCCGCCCCACGCTGTCCAGACTCGCGTAACCATAGATCTGCACACACATGAGCTGATTGGCACCCACAGCTACGCTGATCGGCGGCCGACCGAGATCGCGCCCGTTTTCCCGTCTTCGATAGACTCTGCGGATGCCATCGCCTACTTCTACTATTCGCCTCAGTTGGCTAGCGAGTGCGGTTGGAATCGGACGCCAACCGGTATTGCTGCCTCTTAAAGTCTCTCAGCTTTGCCCGACCACGGTCAAGCCGTCGGTCCATTCGACGAGCAGCCCGGCAAAGCCGAGGCTTGTGCTGCCGCATATAGATGCCATTTTGGATGCGGAGTTTCAGGATACCTCCCGTACGAAGTAAGTAGAGGACTGGACTCCGACGCGTGCAACGCGGCCCCAGGACCCGAGGAGGGGGAAGTTGGAGACGCTGACGGTGTCGACTTGGTCGACGTCGACGCACCGCCAGATTTAGACCCAGATGTTGCGGAGGTTGAGGTGTCGGAGACCCTTGCCGAGCGGCTCAAAAAGGCAGCCTCCCTACCGCAGCTTCTAGCTCATACTCCCAAAAACCCATATTGTCGTGTGTGCAATTGGGCCACAGCTATCAGAAAGCAACGGCGCAGACCGCAGAACAAAGGGCTACATGTTCCTCGCCCATACGCTAACCCCACTTCGTTTGGACAACTGACGACGATGGATCATTGGTTTGCGATGGATGAGCTCTCGCGGGGACTCCACGACGAGACCGCGTGTGTGACTTTTCGCGACCGAGCTACATATTTTCTCGCCGCTCAGGGTGTACACGACAAGTCTGCGGTTCACGTCTGTAACTTTTTAGTAAAACTTAGAGCCCCGGAGGAAAAGTTATAATACTGTTATACAGATGGTGCCAGAGAGCTTGCCAAGGCATGTTAAGAGCTCAATATTGCCCATGATCCTACCATCCCAGGAAACAAGAAACAAAATGCTGTCGCTGAGCGTGCGAACGGCATTGTGCAGATGGGAGCTAGAGCCTTACTCATGCAGGCTGGTCTTCCACCACCATATTGGACCTACGCAGTTCGATATTTCTGTTTATGCTACAATACCAGGACCCCTGCTGAAGGGCAGTCCAGCTGGGAAAGACGCTTCGGATGCCAGTTCAATGCTCCGCTTCTTCCCTTCGGATCACTTATCCGTTATGTGCCTCCGCCCGAATCCCGTTTCCGCACTGCCAAGACTGGAGCGACGATGATTCCAGGGATATATTTGGGGTATGTGCTCAAAGCGGGGGGATTGGTTGGACCTGATAGTTACGTCATACCTCTGAGACAATTGGACGGACTGGATATGGAGTCAGGACGCACTCCAGAGGGAAAACGACCCACGATCGAGAAATCTGACCAAGTGTACAGCAACATCTTAGATGGTACTGCTGACGACCAATCGCCTCAGTTTCTTTTGCGACAAGCATACGGGAAAGCGGCGACGGAGGCGCGTTCCGTCACAATCCCTACAGAAACAGGAGAAGGTGCGGCCGTCTCAGACGGACCGCAACCAGCCACAGGGATAAGACCGGACAACATGTTTAATGCTGATGATCCTGCCATTCTGGTGCCACCGCCTCCCCAGGAAGGCGAGGGCGCACCACGTGTTGACTCTGAGGCCGATCTTGATGACGACGGTCCTGGGGGTTTGCATGTGGGTGATGTGCCTTTGGTAGTTGACGGCAGGGGCCCTCAGCGCGACTCCCATCCTGCAGACAAAAACCAAAAACTAGGACTCGCGCAACTCGAGTATCGTTTGGACAGACAGTCCAACTTCTCAGCGGCTAAGCGGCTAAGCCGCGTGAGAAAGTCCCAGGGAAAGGGCGGCTTCTTGCCCGAACAACTCAAACTTTGGATGCAATGGAATATTTCGAAGACAGACGGATTGTTGCTGGAATTGCAAAAGACGAATTAATTCAGAAACTCCCGTTGACAGGTCGTCGAAAGACATGTCGCAGACGAGTTGTTCTTTATTATGACCCTGATTATGTGCTCATAACCCGAGTGTGGGTCACAGACCCAGACCCAAAATACAGTGCCCAATTGTTAAAGAAGTTACCTGAGTCTACCAATCCCGGGATACATCCTGGACGATGGTTCAGAATGACCCAAGCACAGCGTCGACAGGCCGTGGAACAAGGCAAGGCTGAAAAGAGAGGGTTCTTCGGTATAGAGGATCCTGGTCCTTGCCTAGGTCTTCTGCGTGATATAGGCCTAGATGTGGATGGCCCACCGACTCCGCCCGATCCCGCAGTGGCTCAGCCACTTGCGGCTTTCCCTGAAGCCAGGCCAACTGCGCCTAAGGTGGCTGAGCAGCTACGTCGAATGCAAAACGGCAGCCTGTGCTACGCCCATGGCAGTGGGCGAGGGACGGCGCCGCGAAACACCCGGGTCTCTCAAGCCACATCTCAAACTGACGATTCATCAGAAGAAGACGTTCCTGACGGACACCTGTCAGATGACGAAGACAGTTGGTGGAAACAAACATGGTATGGTGGCGCGATAGCAAGAGACGGGCTACCCTCCGGCTCAGCCGACAGGGATCCCTTGTCCGATGATGACAACGGAAAATCTGAGGACAACGAAGAGGCAAGCCTGACCTCGAGTCCGGCGGCCGCCGCGTCGCGGCGAGGCGTGCCTCGAATGCCGTTACGAGATAACTCAGTCACAGATATCAGTCATCGTGACATAGAAAGATTTGATTTGCAATACTTCTATAATCCATTTACAGATCTAACATCTGTCATTGATGAGCCCTTCCAACTTCCCAATGACTGACAATGCGATCGTATAGATGCCGCTGTAGCCAGATCTGTCTCGAAAGACGAGGCAAAGACAAACAAAGACGCTCAAGCTGCCTTGAGAAAAGAGTGGGACAGACTGCGTGACATTGGCACGTGGATCGAAGATGGTGTTAGGGAATATTCCGACGCTGTTGCCGAACTCAAAGGGAAAACGGCCCATTTTGGCCGCTTGTTTGCGATCCTTGTTGAAAAAGAACTCAGAGTTACCACTGGGGCACAAAGACCGCAAGTGCAAAGGTCGGGTGGTCTTTGACGGTTCGAGTGTTAGAGATCAAAACAAAGACGTGGCACTATTCCAGGAACTTTCCAGCAGTCCCGCGACAATGCAGGCCAGCAAAGCAGCCGCTACTTACGTGCTGTTTGAAGGCCACAGCATCGAACAAGCTGACGCTCGACAAGCTTACACACAATCAATGTTGGGAGGCACCCCTACCTGGGTTTTCTTGCCTCGTGATGAATGGCCCAAAGCATGGTCCAACATGAGGAGCCCCGTGCGTCCTCTGTACTTATCTCTGTACGGACATCCTGATTCGGGCGGGTACTGGGAACAGCATTGCGAGGGACATGTCACGGCGAAAGGTTTTGTGAAATGTAGTCCGTGGCGCAGCTGTTATTTCCACAAAGAACTACAAATTTTCTTGATCATTTATGTCGATGATTTCAAAGTGTCGGGACCCGCCGACAAGCTGGCCCAGGGATGGAAGTTACTTCAAGAACCTTCGGAAAATTGCCCTAAGGGCATAGAAATCGATCCTCCAACAGCTGTTGGACGATATTTAGGATGCGAGCATAGATTATCAACTCAGACAATTGAGTGGCACGGGGAGTTACCTACGATACTCGACCCGCCTCCTCCAAAAGTTAAGAAAAACGCCTCCGTCACAGACGAGAGTAGTGAGGAGGAAACGGGGGGTGACTCGGCATCTCAGACGACCGAGCTATACCAGCCGAGAGAACCGAAACTCGTAAAAGTCATCGAATACGATATGACCGAGTTTTTTTCGATTCCTGTGTTACCTTATACGCTCAATTGACGGACGCAGACCCGGCCACATATCCGGCCGCGGGTACCCCGTTCGGTCCAGAACTTACTGACTTAGAAGACGGACAGGGCGGCCCCAGAGGAGAAATCTATTCCCCAACTGAGGAGGCTATAGCATCAGCGTTGCAGATCAACGTTGGCACCGGCCCTCCTGACCAAGAGATAGAGGTGCTTGGCCTCGATGCCGCAGCAACTAGCCCTGATGACCCTGAGCCACCGACTCAGTCGGGGGTGCTTCAACCAATTGCAGCAAAAGTGTTGATGAAAATATTTTACGGAGCTAGAATGGCAAGATACGATTTACTCAGTGCCCTGTGTCAAACTGCCAGTTGCATCACAAAATGGACATAACAACAAGACATGGACCTCTTCCGCCTCATATGTTACATAAAATGTGCATCTAATTATCGAATGACCTCGTGGGTGGGTGATAGAAAGGAGGATGTTCTGTTGAAGCAATACTCTGATGCAGATCTGGCGAGTGACATCCGAACGCACAGGAGCACGAGCGCCAGCTACCAAGCAATATGGGGCCCGTATACACGGGCAGGTCAATTGATGAGTTCGCAAAGACAAGCGTGCGTATCTCATAGTACACTTGAGGCCGAGATCGTTGCGGCCGACCTTGCGTTGCGCAAGGAGCTGCTTGCGGCATTGCCGCTGTGGGAGATCCTGCTGGATAGACCCGTGCGATGTTTATTCTTGGAAGATATCGAAGCAGTTTGCAAAGTCATCAAGGCAGGCGGGTCAATGAAGCTGATGCACCTACCAAGAACGCATAGAATCGATGCAGCAGCTGTGTCCGAACAATTTTCCAGTGGCCTTGTTCAATTACAATACGAAAGAACACAAAACGAGGCTGCTGATATTGGAACAAAACGATTCGTTGACCCAATGGCATGGGTCAAAGTGTTATACCTCGTGAACATAGTGACGCCTAGGTTCTGGGCCGCTAAGCGGTACCAAGATTATCTTGACTCAATGTTTTCTGACGGACTTCCCCTGAAACCCGGGGGGATTCCCAAGCCCCGTTTGAGCCCTAGTTCGGCCTTGCGGAGAGGAGCTGCCATGCCTAGCAAAAAGTCAAACAAAAAGAAAAAGCGCCCCAACAAAGGCAAACCCGTTGTGGCTGCCCCCGGCCAAGCCGAAGGATTGTTAAAAACGAAGAATGCAGTCAGCTCAGCTGATGCTGCAGGTAATGTCACTCCTCGGATGGGCAACGAGTGTTACAGCAGAAGCTCCGAGAAAACGAGAGCGATTGAAAACACCACAAAAAGAAGCTCCGATCGTGAGATGAAAACCATGTTTGGAATATCGGATAGTGAAAGCGAGTCAGAGCCTTCCATGAGGCCTGAAAATACGGAAGCTGTTTCTAACGACGATCGCCCGCTTCGCAATCCGCACTCTGCGGTGGCTGCCAACTTTTCTGACAAAAGGGATGAATGGATGAGACAAGGACAGAGTTTGACACGACATCACTATGTTCCGAGACTTGTCACATTTATGCCGACAATCGGGGATTGCCCCGTCGAGCTTGATAAGCTTGATGATAGACGTCGCACATATGCCGTCTATTCCCAACAAGGATCGACGATAGATCGCATCGACAATTGGCGTGATGAAGAAAGCAGATATCATCACCCATTTGACTATGACTCAGGTGGCGACTCTAGCGACGGTGATTATTGCCTCAGCAAATGGACGGGGTACACAGAATTTAAAATCCGAGAAGATTGCGCTCCGGCCACTCAGTGGACCGGGGGAAGACTTTTATTAGAGTACTGTTGCGGCCCCCAGAGTAGAATAGGAGACCCGAAGAATTTCGTTGACAACTCATGTAAAGTGATTCGATGCACCGAGGAAGAAGACATGAGGACGGATGAGGGACTCTAGATAGCGCTAAACGACATAGCTGCGTTTAGGGGAAAACATATCACGTTATGGGGCTCCATGCCGTGTACAGGAGGCCCCCCTTGGCAGTATGTGAACGAGGCGCATTATTTCCGTGCTGGAAGCCGCGGGGCTATGCGCAGAATTCGGGGCATTAGAACTGATTTCCGTTATCTGTTTGGGAATTTCCGTGAGATTGCCCGTGCTGTGCACAAAGCGGGGGGCGTGGTATGTATTGAATGGCCTACCCAGTGTAAATATTGGAGAAACCCTCAGGTAAAGAGTTTTCTTCGAGAGTTGGGATTTGTCAAGGCGCCATTGCGCGGGCGCGCATGCGGATTGAAGGATAGCAAGGGCAATTTCATGAAAAAGCCTTGGACGATAGCCACCACCTCTCCCAGTGTTGCGGAAGGGTTAGAGCGTAGATGTGATGGCACACGCGAGCATGTTGAGGCTAGGGGACGAGAGTGCAAGAGTGCTGAAGATTACGCTGACGATTTTGCCAAGCAGGTTCATTTTGCCGTCGCCAACGCCGCAGAGAGAGTTGTGTCGTCTCGTCGTCGTCCCACCTCTTCTCCCAATCCTATATGCGCCGCTGCCGTTTCGGCCCAACAGCCTGCGCGGGCTGCCCCGCGACGGGCACCCCGTAGAGGCGAGCGGTTGCCTTGCCGCGACTGCTCGAATCTCGCTTGCCGCGGTCTCCGCGCGCCGGAGACACCGACGACTGAACCCATGTGTCGTCCGCTGAGGAAGAAGGCGGACGGGCCACTGGGTGATGACGCGATCTCAATCCATTCTGACGACATCGTGGATGAAATTGATTCCGACGTTGTTGTAGACAAGGGCAGAGAGGAAGAGGATTACAATAATGCTCTCCTCGCCACAATTCGAAAAGCCTCAACGCCGGTTCAGCCGAGCGGGATGGCTTGCCCACCGGCTCAGCCGGATGGGACTGGACATGAGCACTTCAGCCCAAATGACATTATATCCGAAAACGATGCTGAAATGGAAACTGCCCCCCAGGATAGTGCTCGCTCAAAGAAAGTGACTGACCCCAATGTAGAAGACGTCGAATCATGGAGAAATAAAGAAGTCTTCAAGTGCCTCCCTGACAAACTGAGGGAGTGGTCCCGGGCGGGACCCAAAGACGGAACCGTCAAATTCGTGCCATCAAAGGGCTGGGGTTGGCGCTGCACGATGTGGAAGAACGACATACTTTACTCGAGAAATGACGCCGTCGTGACTGCATTGAGGGCGGACCTGGAATCAACGTCTCAGACGATATCCCAGCGTTTATACTCCCAGGTCTCTCAAGACCCGTGGACCGTACATTGGACTATGTTTGAGCGGAAGGACACTTGCCGTTTCGACTGTGCACCCCGTGACGTCGACAAAATCCCCGTGGGAACGTTCCTCCAGACGTATCCTGACGAAAAGACGAAGCTGATCAGAAGGGTGTACACAGAAACCCCAGAAGAAAGCTTTCGTGGTATCATACGAACGCTCGAGCCGGGAGAAGTGTTTGGTCCCGCCGTCGGCCCAGCCGTTCGGCGCGAGACCCACTGGGGCAGTTATGTGAGCGTGCCAGTGGCGGATCACTGGGGAAAAGGGGTTCCGAAAGGTCTGGATCGACATTTGGAGGCCTTCCCCTCGAAAGCCTCCCCGCGGCTCAGCCGATGAGGAAGGGTGGGGAACGATGTTCGCCTTTCCAGTGGCCATGGGAAAATACAGTGTGCCCGTGCACGTGGTCGAGCAAGCCCTCACTGCCGCTGCAAAGGCGGCATGCCTCGAAAACGCGCCGAAGCAGGCCGTGCACTGGAGGAAAAGACAACGTCCTTGGAAGAGGCCACAGAACTTTGAGAAATGGCTCGCCGAAGACGGACTCGACCCGGATGCTGATGAGGACTCACCGCAGAAGAAGCCGAAGACTGCAACGGAGGCGCCCGACGACCCGATCTCCGAGGATTGCCAACCAGCAGTTGCGGGCCAATATCAGCCATCATTGGATGACCATGGGACTGGGAAACAGGCGGCTGGCGGAACACCTGCTGGCGAGCCTCCCTACATTGAAAATCCTCCTGGCTTAGCCAATGGAGGCAGTGGTGGTGCTCCATCTCACGGCTCAACCGGCGGTGATGGGGAACAGCCACCGTCTGGCGGGTTCCCCTCACGGGATGAACCCCCCTCAGGGGGGCGAGGGGGAGGTGGGCCGCCGGACTCGGGGCCCGCAGCGTCAGAACCCGAGCCCGAAGACAAAGCTTGCATCGGTCGCGGCCCGTGGAACGTCCTTGAGTATCTTCGTATGAGAGGGAGCTTTGGGCGTGATCCGAGACCTCCCCGGGATGAATGGCGAGTAATAGTGGGTGAAATCCTGGGCCTCTACATGGAAGTCACGGACCCCAAATTGAGACTCTGGTCAGGTAACCTGGATTTTGCCGAGACATGTCAGGCGATTACAAAGAGCGCCGAGGTTCATGGTCACTCGTGGATTCCATTCACCGGAGAAGACCTCGCCACTATGCCGTCCATGGGGGAATCTGTGACGGACTTCTTCCGACCGCTGACCCAGATGATGAATGGGTCTTATCGTAGTTGGTCGTGTTCCGTTCATACCGTGTCTGACTCCACAATTACGTTCAAGGACGCATCAGGGGCGCCTAAGCCGAGCCTTATGCCTGAGTATCACGTGCGAAATTCGGTATTTGGAAGCGCATAGTCGGCTAAGAGTGGAGCACTACTCAACGGTATTGCCGCCGACTCTGCGAACTTTCAGTGGGGCAAGCAATGGTATTATAATGAAGGAGCCCACACCCCAATTCGCTTCGCGCTCTGGAATCTCAACGACATTGTTGACAATTCGGGCAAACTAAACGGAGTCGGCAGTGGAGGCAAAAGAATTGAGAACCCGTTTACTTTTGCAGGGAGCCTCAGGCAGATGATAAAGGACGCCGTGGATTTGATCGACGGTATAATGAAACGGTCCCAACAGGGGACTATAGACATAATGTATGTCGGCGGGGACTCGAAGTGTTGGCAAGTCGGTGATGACGGCGTCGGCCCGATGTGGGACGATGTTGCCACTATGATCCGAGCCAGAATGAACCGTCGGATTGAACACTCTAAAACGATAGGATTGTTCCCCAGAGTAATGAGCCTCGACGGTGTCAGCCTATACCGCCAGCTTAGTCACCGCAGTGAGGATGCTTTCCATTTCTGTGCTTCCCATGATGACTATCAAGTGCTTGACGGGGGAAAACCCCGAAAAGGTCCTTGCCGCGGAATTGTGTGCCGATTACATGATTAAATCGGCCAAACTGGCTGTGCTATTTTTCTGTCAGCCTGCCGGCGGCTCAGCCGTCGGGGAAGGCCGCGTAACCTGCCCGGTGAGGGGGGACAAATACGCCCAACAGGAGGCGAAAGTCCAAGATCTTGTCATGTATTGGCAGGACTGGTCCCCCACAGAAGGTAACATTCCCAGGTCGATACTTGGCGCGCTCCCATTTAAGGAAAAACTGACCGACGAACGCTTCCCTGTCGTTTCGGACGGAACTGGAGGCAGTGCTGGATATTCGTTCTGTTCAGACGAATTTAAAGACCTCCTTAAAAGGGGAGGTGCCTATGGGGACTTCTTCCCATGGGAAGATGATGCTTACTTTTCGCCCCGGGGAGAAGTCTTCTGTCCTGGAATGCCACCGAGGGGGGAGACCCAGAGACCAGCGACCGAGGGAGTCCAGAATGATGAGCCAATGCGCGCCGCATTCAAGGAACTCAACAAAGCAGCACCAACGGCGATGCCGAGCGGCTTAGCCGTTGCGGCGAGTAGTGCGACGCCAGGTGACATTGCGGTCCCTGTATTTACTAAAGTTTTGACCGGCCAGCCCGGCGTTGTTGCCGCAACTGACAAGGCCAAACCCGTCGGCTCAGCCGGAACGGGCTCTGGTTCTAACGCAATGACGGCTCAATCGCCACGCGCCCCTCCGTTGGCCCCTGCGACCAATATCAAGGATATCGAACCCCCCGGGGAAACAGCTGAAAGGACCATTCGTGAGAAATGCCCCGAGGGTAGGTTGTCTTTGATTAGTAAGAGGCAAAAGAGCAAGTTTCCAAGGGGGCCGAAAGAGGGATGCCCTGGAGAGGAAGAATATTTGTGGCCGATCCATAAGGAGTATCAGCAGATAAAGAATCCGCCGATAAAAGATGCAAAGACGGGAGAGGTTGCTCGTCATAAAGTCCTTTGTCCATTCACGGCCGCCAGCGGTAATCTTCACCGGGGCATGATGCCGTTTAATGCATGCCCAGGCGAAGAGGGACGAGCTGCTGAGATTGCTGAGGGAAGGGATCCCCCTCGCAGCTCTGAACGGAGACGATCTTAAAGTATGCTAGTAGCCCAGTGTGGCTTGCCCACCAGATGCTCCAGCCAACGACGAGAGTTCCACAAATCACCAAGAACTATCTAGTGCCGAACTGGGCTCGTTTCTTCAGGATCAAAGCAGACAGGTCGATGCGAACGCTGAATGCCACCGTGGCCGATCGCTTGAATTGGGCAGACTTGAGGTTGACATCCCACAAAGTGGGCAAAGCCCATTGCGTTGAATTAGCGTTGCCTTTCTTCCGGACAAAAGATAAGCTTGCGGAAGTCTCAGATTCATCTACCAGCTGGACAAAGCAGTCACATGGTACGTCAGTGTCAACACTTCATGCTCTTTTGGAGGGACATCAATTGCTTCCGTCAAATCCTCAATACGGCGGAAGCGTGAAAACTCATGTGGTTGGGGTGTACTCGTTCCCATGTACTGACAATCCCAGCACTCACACCACCTACTCCATTGCGGAGGAGACCTTTGGAGATGGCATTTGGGTTACGGCCGAGATTGTCTACTATGCCAAGACGACCAAATCCATTAGAGGATCGCCGACTCCGTACGTGAGCAATCCAGAGACTGACGTTTTACATGATTTGAGACTCTATCATTGGACTGCAGCAGCCGTGTGGGTTACTCAAGCATGGGCACATTTGCTGCATATTGCCAGAGGTAAATTCTTTTGAATGGCAAAAGGGGGAGCGCCCCTATTTGAGGGAGGAAGGAGAGACAGACGAAGAAACATATGATGATATTTGGCCGTGGCTCCAAGACAAAGGAGTCAGACTGGCCAAGATTCACCCGATGCATAGGGAGGAGGCCTCGGAGAGATCAGTTCACTTGGTTGAGCAGAATGCAAAGGATAAAGAGAGGGCAGCTGAAGGGGGCGAGAAGGAGCTGCCGGCGGCTAAGCCGCCCGGCATTCCGTTTTCAATGGATAAAAAGGACTTCCCTGACTTTGGAAGGGCGCCAGCGAAGCCCGATAGGGCCTGCAAGGCGCCGCCCCCGAGGGCTGCTAGTCGGCCCCCTGTTCCTCCTCCTCCTGGTGGACCGAAAGAAATTCCCGCCAAGGAGGCCCCGCCAGCGATTCGTACTCCATCGAGTCCTCCGGACCAACGGCCGAATGTTACTAGGCAGGCGCGTGCTCCGCCTGCGAAAGAGGTTTCTACCAAGAAGGCTCCTCCTCCGAGGACCGATCCCAGGTCGGAGAACTTAGACCAACCGCCAGCGAAGATGCCTCGGTATGATGGAGACCCCGCTACTTCTATGACTGCCCAGCCACCGGCTAAGTCGAGTGGCTCAGGTGCAGTTGGCAGCAGACCTTGGAGGCCGAGCGTCCCTGATCCTCCGTCAGAATTAAATATATTCGCCGGGGCCAACGTTTCTGGCTCCTCGTCTGTTACTCGGAGCCCTCAGACAAATGAGCTTCGCTCCAAACGAGCACCTTCCAAGCGGGCACCCAGTTGGACCAGGCGCTGGGACGACCCGCCTCGTGGCGATGGCGGTCCCCCGGTTGAACGATCCCGGTCTGCGCACGCCACACCTGCAGAGGCGAAGGCTGCCTCTGATGATGCTGGTGTTCCTGAAAGAGATGGAAACGACGGTGTAACGAACGTGCGCGACGTTAGCCCCACGGCTCAGTCGGACGGGGGTCACTCATCTCAGCATTCGCCTGACTTGGGAGGAGATGATTGCTTTACTACCATCATAATGACAATCAGAGAGGTCTCGTGTTTGCATTTTGAATATCCGAAATCCAGTTCAGTGCTGAGAAATGAAAAAAGATTTTTTTTTATCGCTTGCGAGGGCTACAATCGAGAGCAAATGACGCCCAGGACAACACTGTTCTGATGAAAAGGTTCAGAGTTGCTGCTGCATCATACATCAAGGCAGCGAAAAGCATTTACGAGATGAGTGTGCCATACGAGCTGGAGCAGATAAACACATATTCCCCCGCGTGGAATGACCTTGTTCATGCTATCGTCGAACAAATTTTGAAGGTGGGCAGAAATTTTGCGCGCGCTCCGATGATAGCGGACGGACCTCGATGGTCAAGACGTAAAAAGGCAGAAGATTCTGGGGGCATGGTCAGAGTGCCTACTCCTCCTGCCCCTCCGTCCGGCTCAGCCGGAGCGGAACAAGAGAGCCGCCGTGATGCACGATATGAGCAATCGAGTCCGACACAAGTGCCGTCGGACGAAGGAACATTACTTATTAACGATGATGGGACAACACATGTTCCCCAAAGCCGAGCTCGGTCGCCACCAGGGGCCTCAGGCCACCCAGAAGTACAAGAAATGGACGTAGAATCGGAGGACTCTTGCGCAACATTTCCGCACGAAAAAGACCCTCAATTTCTGGAGTCGATGGATGACGAAACTTTCCCACATGGACCATCGTCTACGAATATGTTCCGAAGATTGTGCCTTCGGCCTACTCCAGATAAAAGACAGGGGCGGCCGCAGTATAGGGACCCTTACGATGGGGGCCGAGAAGTAACGGTGGGGCATGCTGCTGAGTTTAAAGAGAAACGATTGTATGTGACAACAGATGAACGCCATCGCATACTTCAGGCTACGCCTGGGCCTTTAAAGCAGATGCTCCAGGACGCCCATATCACGGGCCCTGTGCCACCAGACGTCGAAGCCATCCGTGAGCAAACGGGAATTACGCTTCGATACATGGCAGAATTTGTGGAAGATCCAATCTTTGCAATATTGGCAGGTCTCAGTCAAGACGACGGATCTTTCGCGTATGCAAAGGGTTATATGAGAGCCGAGTTTCATTCCGATGACTGTCCTGATGGATTTTCTCCGGGCGCCTATGCGTGCTTGCGGCCACTTATAGTTGGAGAAGATGACGGTGAAAACCCGGCTGCCCTAGGCAGTTCGGACACCTGGAGTGGCCTGAGTTTCCGAGCGGATGATTTGGCCAAAATAATAAGCCAATGTGCTGTATACATCGCGAGGCGCTTCTCGGACTATGCTAGGTCGTCAGGAGGCTGGGTCTATTTTGGAGACCTGGTGCAGAAGTTATATGATGACGGTTTTACTTTCCAATCGTGCGCCTTGGCTGCACGCAGCTTAGCTGTGTTGCCGGCAGGGACAATCGATGTTTTGGGGATTTCCCCCAAAGACAGCCCCAATATTGTTGGAACACTAATCCACGCTCTGTGGGGCAAACACAATAAAAGATCTCTACAAGAGATCAGTGGAAGAAATGCCCATGCCGATATTCTATAGGGCATGTCAGGGACATTCAACGTTCACCGCTTCAATTGAGAGAATGTATGTCCCGTGCGACCCTGGCCAAGTCAGGAGTCACGGATCTCTTTTACATATTGCGAGCCTACAGACATTTTTGGAGTCTACGAGTGGAAATGTTCACTTTCCGACGGGCAACTCTGGGCTTTGTCATGCGGCAGATTACGATTTATTGCGTTTGCTTCCGGCGCGCAACTGCCCAACTATGCCTGACCCTTTGGATTTTCCTCCATGGCTAAGCCAAAGGAGATATGGACAAGCGCCCACCATGAAAACTGTGGCATCTATGGGCAACCAGGCTCGGAATGGGGAGCCGCCAAAGGTGGGTACCTTGCACGTGGAAGACATACGCCACCTCTGGCCATGTCTCCCCAATCTCAAGCATCATGAACAATGAGATATTATCCTTGTTTTTCATTGGCACAGTACTCACCCGCTTCTCGTGCAGAGTATGCCCAGACGGGACATTGGTGTCCCGGGGGGTGCCGAAATTCACGGTCATCGACAAAGCTGTCTCCCTCGTGAGGCAGTCGAATCAGATGCGCTGGACGGTACTTTTTGGCCGCGAATTGTCTTCATACGTGGTCACTTTCGACAGCGCGTCGATTATTGCCTGGGTTAATACAGACGAGAGACTGATTATTACTGGGGCCACGAACCAAGATTGGAAACCTCGATTCAAGATCGAATTATATCTACCCCGTGGGATGACGATGGGAGATTTCTTTGTTTCCGTTACCACTGGGTGAGGACAGGTTTTGCCAATTGTCCCGTCTGTAATTGCCCAATCAGATACAACTACAGGGTTTCACACGATTACATGACCCAGACATGGAGGTACAAAACTATCCCGCAATCCATTGAGGCACATGGTTTTTGGATAATTGTGGAGGATGAAGGAACTCTGTCATGGGATCGCCATGTATACATGGATGCGCGGATAAAGAGACAAGGGAGAGCTTCTGCTAACGTTGCGAAAAACGTCGCCAACAACAATCAGCAGGAGCGAAAATGGGTCACCAGCTTTGTCACAATGGCGGCTGCTGGCACCATATTTGGCAACAGCCAGCAGGGAAACTTACCAGCTTGGATCCCAGAAAACGCCGAGGCTCAGCCTCCGGCGCGACATGCTCCTTTCTTTCAATACTTAAGGCCTTTGGTCAAGAGGTTTATATCGTGGCTAGAACACTCGGCCACAAATGTGCAGAGGCGAACCCCGCCCATTAACAAATGGTGGCCAACATTGTGGGCGACTGGTTTTGATCAGTACGCTCGCCCTAGATCCTGGCCAGCACTACAAGCATGTCACTAGCTTGATGAACCAGATGACTTGATCACTCCTAGGATTGGCTGGGCACAATGGTTCAACAACATGAGGAGGGCAAACCTCATTGTTCCTACACTTGCTACAATAGATGATGCCATGCAGTTTGACATGTCATGGTTCGGCGTATTTCCTGAAGATACTGGAAACAACGCCAACAACGACAACCCTCCTGCGAGGTTACCGGTTGCCTGGGAGAGCAATTTTAGAGCGCGACCGACTCGCAGTTCTCACTCCGTTTCAAGACGGGTCGGCATGTGTCGAGACCATCGTCCTATTGTTCCCGTGTTGCGACATGCCACCGGCTCAGCCGCGAGGGCACGCGAACAGACGCAAATGGATTTGGACCTCAAAGTGATCAGCGGGCCTAAGGCCGCATCGATACTTGACGGACTCCTCGCACTTGATGAACCTGAGGGACACGTGTACTTTCATCATGAGGACCATCTTATTAAAATAAGATTGTTCGGGGATGAAGTTCGAGAGGTTGCCGCTCATTACATAATTGAACGCACGGGAGTAAACCCTACTACACCCGGCAGGGTTACCCTGACTGGAACGGCAGACCTATGCGATCCGGGCGATCATCAAGAAAATAGTGGATGACAGTTGGTTAGTACCAACACAAAGCATGGAACTGGGCTTTCGACCCATAAGGGTTTTCGCAATTATTCGTGAGTTAATCAGTTAGTTCATATCGGAGGACCACTTTATTGGTTACCCGGGGCGAACCATTCGTCCCGAAATGACGAGCACGGATGAAATTGAATCAGAGAAACGAACCGACGCATATGCCTTGGACTCCCGAATTCGTGCGGCTGTTGAGACAGACGACATTATAGAAACATGGGACCACAAGATGGGCAGGAAAGTACAGAATGACGTCCGTCGCCACGGTGCTATAATACAAGAGGCCATAACTTGGCTACAGGATAAGTATCCTGACCCCGGTACCGATCTTCAGGACGAGGAAGATGGCCCTTTCCGCGCTGCATGCGGACTATATGGTGTCGCTGCAGCAACTGCTGCCAGAAGTATATTGCAATTTATGAGCGGCAGGGATAATGGTCCTGAGCACGACGGCGAAGCCGAGATCGTGGGGCCACGTGTGCCTGCTGGACCAAAGGCAAGACCTTTGTCTCGCGCGCCGTCTCTTCGACCTGGCATCTCAGATGCTCAGGCGTCTGAGGAGGCTACTGGTTCCCCACGTTCTGTCGCCGGCTCAGCCGCGCCGACCAGAGAGGCTAACCTGCAAGATCCCAACGCGAGGGATCGGTCGGATTTGCGACGCGCGCGCGATGCTGCCATGGATGATGCCTCTGTCGCGGCCGTCGATGATGCCGCCAGCCTTGTGCTGCCCGCGGCGGTGGACGCCGCCGCAGGCGCTGCCTCGGATGCTGCCAGCAGTGTCGCAGGACACGGCTCCGCATACGACCCTGACCAGTCCTACCCGACCCGCGTGAATGGAATCCTTGTTGGGTATCACCTCCGCCGGAACAGGATCACGTGGCTGACTAATGATGAATTGTACAATTTGCCTTACTGGACCTGGCTGTCAAAGTGGGAGCATGACCATCATTTCCCGCCGAGAGAGGCGGCACCGGCTGGGAATACTGACAGAGAGAGAGAAGGCGGTCTCGCACGCCTCGTGGTATGGACGTACAGACGGGGGGATCGGCTACTTCAAATCCGCCGCCTCCAGCGCCGCCCAGGCGAGAGAGTTCGTGGAATCCGTTCGCGGACCTCAACTGAGTGCGGCGCGCGTGACTCCGTCCGCGGCAGGCGCGCACAAAACACTTTACCCACGCGCTAAGCGTGTTGGGCGCGGACCTCTCTACTGGTCGGCTAAGCCGGTCCAGCGGAGAGAAACTATTTATAACAATGGTGGGAAACGTCGAGCCTCTTCGGCCCTTGGCCCCCTGGCAGCCACAGTTGAGCCGTAAAAGCTTTTTCGGGTTGGCTCCGGTGGTTGTGCAAATGTGCAGGCCGGGGGTGCTGTGGCTGGATGGGCTCTACGCGGCCCGCCGCGGGGGGAGTAACTATGCTCCTCTCCGCCTCATACTCAATTAGAACTTAACTTAGCTTGCATGCAATGCACTGTCCGCGTGAACTGAAGCTGCGTTTCTGCAGCTGTATAACTGCTCAAACCAGCCGACCTCGGCTGGCAGGAGAGAAAAGGAGCGCGCTGGGGCGCGCGGGCGATTCGTCGTCGTTCGTCCTCGGCCTTCCTCCTCCCTTCCTATTCCTGATAGTGGTTTAGCTTAACGGATAGCTGTCTTATCAATGTCTCATCCCGCCTCCGCTCTCCCTGAGCAGAGTGAACATGAGATCTTAATTCCTTTGTCATCTTACCCCGATTCTCAGAGGAAAGACTGATGATGATGATGATGAGGAGGAGGAGGAGGAGCAGTAGGAGCAGGAGCAGGAGGAGGAGGAGGCGGAGGAGGAGGAGGAGGAGGAGGAGGAGGAGGAGGAGGAGATGGAGGAGGAGATGGAAGAGGAAATGGAGGCGGAGGAGGAGGACGAGGACGAGGAGGACGAGGAGGAGGAGGAGGAGGAGGAGGAGGAGGAGGAGGAGGAGGAGGAGGAGGAGGAGGAGGAGGAGGAGGAGGAGGAGGAGGAGGAGGAGGAGGAGGAGGAGGAGGAGGAGGGGGAACACCAAACAAACATGTCATAGTTTTCTGATGCATTGTTTTGCCGATCGGCGCGGGCCCTCGACCCCCCCCGTCATGGAGTAGATCTTGGCTGGTTTTGGCGCCTGTTTCCAGCAGGCGGGGCCTCCCATGGGACGCACGGTTGCAAACCGTCGCGCTAAGCAGAGGTCTAGAGCCAGACCCCCCCCCATTCCGCCCAATGTCGAAACGCCGAATAAGAAAACGCTCACCATTCGAGAGTGTCTTCGCCCCCGCGCGCTGGTTGAACGCAGCAGGGCCTGGGGGCGCACATGCTGCGCAGCAGCCCCGTGGCGCCCAGCGGCAGCGGCGCCCCGGGGCTGGCAGCGAGGAGCTCGCCCAGGAGCCGTCGCAGTCGCCAACTCTCGACGGCTGCGGGCGTCGCGCACAGAAGCAAGACAGGCGTCACCGCACACGGTCGGGAACTTTCGCTTCGAGGATCGAGGGTGTCGAGGATCGAGGGCCGAGGGCCTTGGGCCGAGGATCGATGTGATGGGTCGAGGTTCGAGCGCTGCTTCTGGAGCTCCAGGGGCGTCCGGAGGGCTCCAGGGAAGTTCTCCAGAAACTGAGTGCAATTCAGGGTGGATGCGGTCGGGAACTCTCGCTTGGCGTGTTGCTTCGCGGGTTCTGGCCCACCATGCTTTGACGCGACACGCTAGCCGCTTCCTGGCCCCCAAGCGTCAATGTCCCGAGTTTTTCCGGGCCTCCCGGCCAGCGGAGTGGAGCGACACGCTTTCCGCTCGCGAGGCGCAGCGTGTCGTCAGGGCCGCCGCGGCGACGCGGAGCAAAAGTTCCCGACTGTCAGTTAGAGCCACGCCTTTTTTCTCGGGGGGTGCTCCTTGGGCTACCCCCGCCACCACGGCCGGATCCGCCTTTGACGTTATGGCCAGAGTGCACTCCCAGGCAGGTCCGCGGGTCGATTCTGACGCCTGAAGGGTTCAGGAGGGTAAAAGCACACATACACCCATCAGAAATCTTACGAAAGAGTGTGAATTTCCGTGGACCCCCAGATGTCGCTCAAGAGAGCCAAGAATCTTGACTGGACCCTGCGCGTTCTCTTGGAGTTTTTTCTTTGTAGAACTTCCGTATTTCTGGACCTGGACTTTGTTTAAGAAAACTCTTCGAGTGAAGTCCATCTTCTTAGCCTGAAAGGTTCTTAACTCTAAGCAGGGGTGTACACAAATCATCGTATATTGCAAGAACATCTAGAACATATGGGAAGCGAAGGGGAAGATGGACATCCATAAGGTATAGAAAATATGTGGGATCCTGAGATTTGTGTTTATTTAGTTGTAAGTCCCCAGGCCCCTTCAAGGATGACGTCTCGTTCGCCGAGTTTTGCCAGACCTCCGACGTCCTGTTTCTGGCCTCGCGATCCTCATGCATCACGCTGGCTGGCTCGAGAGCTCCCGCGCAAGGATTGGCACGAGGGCTCCTGTCGTCTGTGATTGCCAGTTTTTGTGTATTAGTTTTTGCGCTACATGGCTGCTGTCGTGGTCGATGCCGCAATGTCGCTGTCGTCGATGCCACGATCGGGCCACCACCGTGCGTCTTGAATCATGTCTTCTGTCGCACAGCTGGCGTCCAAGCGATTCTTGCTGGCTACCTTTGCAGTGCAGTCTGTTCAATCAAGCTCCACGGAGATAGCGCTGGGGGCGAGGGCAGCTGTCTGGTCGTCCTGTTTCAGGGTGGCGGTGCCGTCCACGTCAGCGCATTGTGCTCCTCCAAGCGCATCGCCTTCTTACTTGTGTCTCCACGCTGTTTGCGCACGGGTTGTCCCAGAAAGGAAGGCAGCCTCTCGCCCTCGGCGGAAGCTCGTGGAAGACCCGCGGTTTGCCGGCGGTCGTAGAGCGCTTGTGGCGACGCTGGCGGCGGCCGACGGCACCTCGGCGTCCTGCGGCGGACGTCAAAGCTGGCATCCGAGAGAGAGAGATCGTCGTCGGCGCATGTCGGCGCACCCTGGGGTTCCTCGCCGTCGGCCGCCGGGTCTGCGCAGAGTGCCGCTCGCGTGCGCTCCTCGGCCCGGGGCCAGCCCGCGAGCCTGCCGCGCGCTCCTCCGCGGGGCTGCCGCCCGGAGTGCAAGACGGCCTCTGCTGCTCGGCCGGGGCTTGCCCTGTCCTGCTGCCTCCTCCCGCCTCGTTGCCCTCCTCCCCCCGTCCCCCCCCCCTCCCTCCCCGCCCCCCCTGTCTCCCCCTCCACAGTTGCATCCGGCGAGTGATACCCTCCTCTCTCCACTGATCTGTGCGTGTCCCCCCCCCCCCCGCCTCTCCCTCTCCCACGTACGCCTTTTCCATGCTCAGGAATTCATCTGGTGGCCTGCGGCCCACCCAGCCGCCGTGCCCGGGCTGTAGGTCAGAGGCCCTATGGATGCCTGTGGGCATCTCTTGGGATGCCTCTCGGAAGCTTCTCGGTGGCGCTACTGGGGTGTTTTGGGGCCTCTCGGGGGTCTTTCGGGGGCCTCTTCGGGGGCCTCTTGGGGCTTCTCCGGGGCCTCTTTGGGGCCTGCTGGCGGTCATCTTGAGGTGTAGTGCTCGAAGTGTAGGTTCGGGTTCCCTCTCTTGGGCCTCTCTTGGGGCCGCCCGTCTCGGTGTTCCCTCTGCCGCGTTGGCCACATTTGAAGGGTCGGTGCTTTGCCCGCATCGCTCAGAAGCGCTGTCGCCTCAGAGCGGGCCACAGTTTTGGATCCGAGTCCTCCCTCGCCGTTGTCGCCCCCCTTCTTCAAGGGCTCCCTCGAGGGCGCGAAGTTATTCGCGCTTCGCGCTTCGCGGTCCTCGTTCCTTCTCCCCCTCCTCCTCGTCCTCCTATTCTCCCTTTGGGAGGGCGGCGCGAGAGCGCGAAGTTATTCGCGCTTCGCGCTTCGCGCAGCGCGAAGCGCGAAGTTGGGAGCCCTAGCTTCTTTCCCCTTCTCCGCCTTCCGCTGATCCTCTCGCTCCTACTGTCGGCCCGGAGTAGTAGGTCGACCCTGCCAAATCAAGGGTCCTCTTGTGTCCTGTGCCTCGCGACCCATGCCTCTTGCATTCCTGTGGCAGTGTGGCCCTCGGAAGGGTCTCGTGTCCTCTCGTGTGTCCTCTCCAACCAAGTCCGACTGTATCTCTGCTTCTTCTTCTCCTCTCCAGCTCCACCTCCACCTCCTCCGTCTCCTTGCTGGCCCTCCTCTCTTCCCCCTCTTGCTCCTCTGCCTCGGGTAACTCCTCCTCCTCCTCCTCCTCCTCCTCCTCGTGCGAAAGCCCCTTCGTCCGATTGTGCAGAAGTGCCATTTTGGCATCCCCGTCCTCCCCCATCCTCCAGGACACCCAGTCGGCGGATAGAACAGGGATTCGTGGCAACGGGAAGGGACGGATGAGAGCGGTAGGATGCCAGATGTGGCGCGAGCGCGACTAGCTTGCCTCCACTTCCCCCCCCTCTTCCCACTGTGCGGAGGACCCGGGCCGGACCACGACGCCCGTGCCTCGCCGCTTTCAGGAGGCAGCGGGGCTCAAGGGTGCCGGGGGGAGGAGGAGGACGAAGAGGAGGATAATGGTGATGATTATGCTGCTGATGATGATGCTGATGGTGATGATGTTGCTGCTGCTGCTGATGCTGATGCTGATGCTGATGCTGATGCTGATGCTGACGCTGCTCATGATTATGATTCATGAGCTCATGATGCTCATGATGCTGATGATGAGGACGATGGGGGAGGAGGCGGAGGACGAGTGCACCAGTCTTCTGCGACAAACCTGCCCACAGCTAGAAGCTCAAAGGAGGATGACTAGAGTAAACCCAAGGTGCACCAGCGATGCTGCCATACACCCTCCCGTCCCAAGTGCCCTCATCACAAGTCTATGCAAACATTCCTCCGTTCTTCGGAATCCCCCGTTGAAAAACAAGAGTCCCTTGGACGTTTTTGAAAAGAATCCGCATTCCATCCATGTAGCTGTTGCACAATTGTACACTTCTGATCGCACAGTTTGAAGGAGTCGTCAGCGATGACCCCATTTCCAAACGGACCGCCATCCATTCGTGTAGGTAGCTGTTGCACAACTTTACCGAAGACGCCTACGACGAATCACCGCCGCCCCCTGCCTTTTAGGATATGCCTATGTGGCCAAACGTTTGGGGACAGTTTGGCCACACCATCGGACCATGTTTTCCCCCATCCGTTGTGGAAGCCTTTCGGGGAACAGAAGCGGATAAGGAGGAGAATACGGAAAAGGGAGTATGATGATGAGGAGGAGGAGGAAGAGGAGGAGGAGAGGGAGGAGGAGGAGGAGGAGGAGCAGCAGGAGGGGGAGGAGGAGAAAGAGGAGGAGGAAAGAGAAGGAGGAGGAGGAGGAGGAGGAGGAGGAGGAGGAGACCTCTTCGGAGCCTCTTAGGGCACTCTTGGGGTCTCCTGGGAGCTTCCTGGGAGCCTTTTGGAGGTCTCTTGAGGGCCTCCTTGGGCCTCTTGGGGCACTTTGGGAGCTTCTTTGGTGCCTCTTTGGCAGTCTTACGGCGTTCCTTGCCCGTCGGAAGCCGTCTTGGGCTGTCTTGAGGGCCTCTCTGAACCGACTTGGGGCATTCTTGGATCTTTTCAGGGCCGTCCTGGATACCATCTTGGGCGTCTTGGAGGCCTCTTGGGTCGTCTTGGGTGCCTCTTGGGCCGTCATGGAGCCAACTTAGAGGCCTCTTCGGCGATCTTAGGGCGATCTTGGATGCCTCATGGGCAGGCTTGGGCCGTCGGATTGCCGAAAAGATGGAAGTGTCAAACTGCTTCAACAACCAATGGACAGTTCTTTTTTTGGTATCGTCGGGCCTTCCTGAGGAGATCTTGGAGGCCTCTCGGGCCGTCTTGGAGGCCTCTTGGGGCGTCTTGGGCCCTCGTGAGGCCAGCTTGGACCGTCTTGGTAGCTTCTTGGGCAGACTTGGAGGCATCCAGGACCCTCTTGGGCCATCTTGGAGACCACCTTGGACCATCTTTGGCGAACTTGCAGGCCATATTGGCCCATCTTGGCTGTCTTGGAGGCCGTCGGGCAGTTTTTCCAGCGGATTGTGCGGCCTTCCGGGTGGCCAGCGCGCTGGGCCGAAGCTCCACGGGGAATTCTTTTGGAAAAAGCCAACACCAAGCCGAAGTGTTCAGCACGCCGGGCACCCCTGTGGCAAGACCACAGGGGGCGGCAGATCGAAGACGCCTACGGCGAATCACCGCCGCCCCCTGCCTTTTTGGAAGCGCCTATGTGGCCGAACGTTGAGGCCAGCTATCGGACCGTGTGTTCCCCGAATCGGTTTGGAAAGCCTTCGGGGAACACGTGGGCATCTTGAAGGTCATCTTGGCCGTCTGGAGGCCATTTTGACCTTCGGGCCTTCTTGGAGGACGTCTTGGAGGGCTCTTGGGCCGTCTTGAAGGCCATCTTGAGCGTCGTGGAGGCCTCTTGGGCCGTCTTGGGAGCCTCTTTGGGCCGTCTTGGGCCTCTTGGGCGATCTTTGGGGGCACTCGGGCCGTCGGAAGGCCGAGAAAAAGCAAATGCCACGATCCTTCAAAAACTCTGGGGAAATCAATGATTTGGGCCTTTTTCGGGCTTTCCTGGAGGCCCTCTTGGAGGCCTCTTGGGCCGTCTTGGGCCAGCTTCGAGCCAACTTCGGCTATCTTGGTGGGCTCCTGGCCCGTCTGACGCCGTCGGAAGCCGTTGGGGGGGCCTTTCTGGGCCGACTTGGGGCCCTCTTGGGGTGCTCCAGGGCCGTCTTAGAGGCCATCTTGGGCGTATTGGAGGCCTCTTGGGTCGTCTTTGTGCCCTCTTGGGGCCGTCTTGGGGGCCTCCTGGGCCGTCCTGAGGCCATCTTGCAGGCCTCTTGGGCGCTGTGGGGGCGATCTTGGGGGCCTCTTGGGCCGTCTTGGGTCGTCGGAAAGCCGAGAAGAAGCGAATGCCACAATCCTTCCAAAACCTAGAGGAAATCAATGAGTTTGGCCTCTTCGGGCCTTCCTGGAGGACCTCTTGGATGCCTTTGGGGCCGTCTTGGAGGCCTCTGGGGGGCCTCTTGGGCCGTCTTGGACTCTCTGAGGCCATCTTGGAGGCCGTCTGGGACCATCTTGGGCGGATTTGGAGGCCATCTTGGACCATCTTGGAGGCCATCTTGGGCCAACGTGGCCATCTTGGAGGCCATCTTGAGCCGTCTTGGAGGATTTGTTGTGGACGCTGAGGTGGTTTACGCGGACTTCCGGGACCCAGGCGGGACGGGCCGAAAGCCAGGGGGAGTTCTTTTGGAAAAAGAAGCAAGACCAAAACGGAGAGGATTTGGCACGCCAGGCACCCTTGCGATGAATCGACAGGGGGCGGCGGATTCAGTGGCCTTCAGCCCATTCCGCCACCGTACCTAGGTTGTAGGTCAGAGGCCTCTTGGATGTCCTTTGTGATCTTTCGGGAGGCCTCTCAGGAGCCTCTTGGATGCGATTTTGGGATGTCTTTGGGACCTCTCGGGGGCCTCTTGGCGTCTGATTTGGGCCTCTTTGGGGGCCTTCTGGGGAGCCTGCTGGCGGTCTCGGGGGTGGTCTTGGGGACGGAGCGCTCGAAATGCAGGTTTTCCCTCTTAGGCGGCCTCTCTTCGGCCACTCTTGGGGCCCTCTTGGGCCGTCTTGGGGGCCTCTTAGGCCGTCTTGGGGCCCTCTTGGGCCGTCTGGCGTCTGGGGGCCCTCGTGGGGACCTCTTAAGCCGTCTCGGGGCGATCTTGCGGGTCTCTTGGGCTGTCTTTGAGCGTCGAAAGCCCGAAACGGCGAGAACGCTGGAACCCTTCAAAAACCTTACGAACATCAGTTGTTTTGCCCTTTCGGGGCCCTCTTGGACGTTCTCTTGAGGCTCTCTAGGGGCCTCTTGGGGGCTTCTGCGGCCGTCTTGGAGCTGGCATGATCGCGTTGGCAGGGACGAGTATCATCACAAGGAGGAGAGAGAGAGAGAGAGAGAGAGAAAAACAAATTAAGAAAGCGAGAGACAGACGACGGGGTGGGAGGCGAGGACGGCATGCGACCGGTAAAGGCGAAGGTGGTTTTGTCACACCCCCAGGCAGCAGCGATCCTCGGTTGAGTCTTATTGCCCCCCCCCCGCTCGGTGCGGGCACTGAAAGGTCGTCACCGCGGGCGCCCCTGCGTGGGCATGACACGCGTAGAGAAGCACATGGGCGCGCTGGCGCGCGCGCGGGCGGCTGTCCCGCCCAGCTGCGCAGGAGCCGAGGCAGGCCGAGCTGGCCTCGGCCGCTCTCCTTTCCCGCACTTGCCCGCGCGAGCTCCGGGCTCCCGCAAGCGCGCCTCCAGGTCCGCGGGCGGCTCTCGAGGGAGAGCGGGAGAGACGGAGGGAGGGACGGAGGGAGGGAGGGAGTGAGGGAAGGAGGGAGGGAGGGAGGGAGGGAGGGCGGGAGGGAGGAGTAGGAGGTGGAGGAGTAGGAGGTGGAGGAGTAGGAGGAGGAGGAGGAGGAGGAGGAGGAGGAGGAGGAGGAGGAGGAGGAGGAGGAGGAGGAGGAGGCTTTCACTCCCCCCACGGGCCCGACAGCGTCTCCGCCAGGCGATCTCCACCACCTGCACGGCGCATCAACGCCACTTGTGTAGTCCAAAAGAGACAGGTCGCCACGATTCGGACCACGGGTTCGGCCGCGGGCGGGTCTACACGCGCCCGCTGCCCGCGCCTCCGTGGCGGGAGGTGCCGCGGAGCTGGCAGGGGTGGCACAAAGAAGCCTCGCCCCTGGCGCGGTCGAAGGATCCCGACTGAAGGACTTCAAGGGCGTGGCGAGGAGGGTGTGGCGAGACGCCCCCCCTGCGCGCCCGAAACTGAGAAGGAGACTCTGGCTCTTGGCACGCTTCGGCATGCGCGCCTCGGATCCCGTAGAGAGGGAAGGCTCCGCCTTGGGCCCCCCCCCGCAGCGGCCCAGGGCGCAGGTCGTAGAGCGGATCGCCAGGCACTCGCGCAGCGCACGCGGTGCAGGCGGGCCAGCGGCTGGTGCCCCAGCCTGGACGGTTCCCCGGAGAGTGGCCCCGGAAGAACAATGGCGTGTGGCATGCCTGTGGGAGGTCGCTCCAGGCGGGCTGCGCTCAGAGAAAACTGTCGAGGAGAGGTCTCGACCGTTCCTGGTGGCTCACGTGGCCTGGTGGCAGCGGTTTCGCGATAGCGGGAAGGCTGCTGCCTGGCCACGGTGAGGCGTCGCGTGAGGGCACGTCTCCGATCGGTGGGCTGTGCTACCGTCGCCCAGGTTCCTCTACCCCGGTGGGTGGTTTTGGGGCCCTCTGTTCCCGCTCTCTGGTGGGGCGGGGCGTGGGCATGGTGGCAGGAGGTGCTGTGCTGAGGGGCTGGGTGTTCACCAGCACTGGCCAGACATGCGGGTTGGATCGACCGAACCGGCCCGCTGAGGACTTGCTCGTCCGCGTCGGCGTAGCGTGTGGTGCTCGTTGCACTGCGTGTCCCACTCGTGGATGTGAGGGCGCTGGTGCTGGATCCGTGGTGCTCAGCGTCGTTGTGCTCGACTCCGTCGTGCTGCTCATGTTCAAGGTGCTGGTCCCGGACGTGCTGCTCAAAGACGTGGTGCTCGTTGCACTGCTCGTACTGCTAGTAGACGTGAGGTTGCTGCTGGTGCCGGACCCCGTCGTGCTACTCAGCGTCATGGTGCTCGCCGCCGTCTTGCTGCCCAGCCCGCCGAGGACGCGCGGGCCGAGGGCGCCGTGGAGCCCGCCGAAGCTGCCGGGCGCGCCGCGGCGGCGGCGGCCGCGCTGCGGAGGCGGCGCGGGCAGAGGCCCCGGCCGCGGCTGCGAAGGCGGATGCAGCCGAAGCCGCCGAGGCAGTGCGCGCGGAGGTGCGCGCCCTCCTGCAGCGCGGCGGCTGGCCTGCGGTGGGGGCCGCCGCGCGCCACCTCGGCTTGCCCGAGGGGCGACGCCTGGCCACGGCCCGCGGCCAGGCCGCGCGGCTCGGGCTGCGCCCTGCGGCGCCGCACCTTTGCGAGCTCGCCGAGCTGCTGGCTGGCGCCGTGGGCTGGGCGCGCCAGGGCGCGGCGCCTGGCTGCGCGCTGTCGCAGCCGGCGGGGGCTGAGGCCCGCCGGGCTGGGAGCGGGCCGGCGCGCCTCCCTTCCCCTCCCTCTCCCCCCCTCCCTCCCTCCCACCCCCCGCGCCCGTGTCGTTCGTCTGTCGTCCGAATCTGGTCGTCGTCGTGTCGTCTCGTTTCTCTGCTCTCTGTCACTGTGCTCCTCTTGCGTTGATAAAAGCGTGTTGCTCGAAGACGTGGTGCTCGTTGCACTGCTCGTCCCACTCGTAGATGTGAGACAGCTGGTGCTGGATCCCGTCGTGCTGCTCAACGTCGTGGTGCTCCACTCCGTTGTGCTGCTCATGTTCAAGGTGCTGGTCCCAGGCGTGCTGCTCAAAGACGTGGTGCTCGTTGCACTGTTCGTCTCACTCGTAGGTGTGAGGCTGCTGGTGCTGGGTTCCGTCGTGCTGCTCAACGTCGTGGTGCTTGACTTCTTCGTGCTGGTCAGTGTCGAGGTGCTTGTCCCTGACGTGCTGCTCGAAGACTTGGCGCTCGTTGCGCCACCCGCTCGTGGAAGTGAGGCTGCTGGTGCTGGGTCCAGTCGTGCTGTTCAACGCCGTGGTGCTCGACTCCGTCGCGCTGCTCAGGGTTGAGGTGCTGGTCCAAGACGTGCTGTTCAAAGACGTGGTGCTTGTTGCATTGCTTGTCTCGCTCGTAGATTTGAGGCTGCTGGTGCTGGATTGCGTTGCGTTGCTCAACGTCGTGGTACTCGACTCCGTCGTGCTGCTCAGTGTCGAGGTGCTGGTCTCTGACGTGCTGCTCAAAGACGTGGTGCTCGTTGCACTGCTCGTCTCACTCGTAGGTGTGAGGCTGCTGGTGCTGGGTCCTGTCGTGCTGCTTCTCATCGTGGTGCTCGACTCTGTCGTGCTGCTCATGCTCAAGGTGCTGGTCCCGGGCGTGCTGCCCAAAGACGTGGTGCTCGTTGCACTGCTCGTCTCACTCGTGAGGCTGCTGGTACTGGGTTCCGTCGTGCTGCTCAACGTCGTGGTGCTTGACTTCTTCGTGCTGGTCAGTGTCGAGGTGCTTGTCCCTGACGTGCTGCCCAAAGACGCAGTGCTCATTGCACTGTTCGTCTCACTCGTAGATGTGAGGCTGCTCGTGCTGGTTCCCGTCGTGCTGCGTTGCGTCGTGGTGCTCGACTCCATCGTGCTGCCCAGTGAGGACGTGCTGGTCCCAGACGTGCTGGTCAAAGACGTGGCGCTCGTTGCACCGCCCTTCTCACTCGTAGATGTGAGGGTGCTGGTGCTTGACCCCGTCCTGCTGCTCAACGTCATGGTGCTCGACTCCGTCGTGCTGTTCAGGGTCGAGGTGCTGGTACCTGACGTGCTGCCCAAAGGCGTGGTGCTCGTTGCACTGCTCGTCTCGCTCGTAGATGTGATACTGCTGGTACTGGAACCCGTCGTGCCGCTTATCATCGTGATGCTCAACTCCGTCGCGCTGCTAGTGGGGAGGTGCCAGTCTTTGGCGTGCTGCCCAAAGACGCGGTGCTCGCCGCACTGCTCGTCTATCTCGTAGATGTGAGGCTGCTGGTGCTAGATCCCGCCGTGCTGTTCAACGCCGTGGTGCTCGATGCCATCGTGCCGCTCAGTGTCGCCGTGCTGGTCCTAGGCGTGCTGCTCATAGACGCGGTGCTGACGGAGCCGCCCGTGGAGTGCCGCCTGGAGTGGCCCATCGTGGCCCACGGCGTGGCCCACGGTGCGACCCCCTGAGCCTGCGTTGAATCGTCGCAAGGGGGGCCTCCCTGTTGGGAGGCGCTCGGGAAGAAGCCCGCGTGGCGGCTCGTAGGGCGTCGCGGGAAGAGCTCAGTGGCGTGCTCCGTGGAGTGATCGCGTGGGCTGGCGCCTAGGGTGCCCATGGTGTGGCATCTGGCATGGCTCCTGGAACGCCTGGCCATGGGGCTGGTCAGCGACCTCTTCTGGCCAGACGCCTTGGTCAGAGGGCTGGGCCTGGAGGTCCGTCTGGGGGTCACCGTCCTTAGCCTGCGGACACTCGGCAGCGTAAGCCCGGTGGCTCCCGTGGCCTGGTGGCTCACGCGGCCTGGTGGCTCACATGACTCGTGTGGCTGGGTGCTGTTTTGTCCTGGTGGACACCGTACTGCGTTTTACCTTCGCAGGGCTGGATGCCGCCTTGACGCTCGAGAGGGTGGGTGTGGCCGTCGTGGCACTGCTCGGCTCTGGTGTGCTAGATGTTGCGGCGGTGTCCGTGCGTGTCACGCGGTAAGGGCGTGGAGCGGCCTTTGGACCACCAGGGCGTGTGGCAGCGGCGTCTATCACAATGGAGTTCCCCGTGGAATGCTCGGTGGAGTGCCTCGTGGAGTGCTCCATGGAGTGGCCCATGGAGTAATCCGTGGAGTGGCCTCGTGGGCTGGCGGGTGGCTCCCGTGGTCTGGTGACTCCCGCGGCTTGGTGGCTCACGTGTCCTGGTGGCTCCGTGGACTTGGGGCTCCCGTGGCCTGGTGACTCCCATGGCCTGGTGGCTCACGTGGCTCGCGTGGCTGCGTGCAAGGCCGTAGGGGCTCGAGGAATGCCCTATGGGGGCCATGGGGAACCGCAGGGGGGCGAAAGGGACCATCGGGGTTCGCAGGGCAGGGCTGGGTGCCGGCGTGGTGCACAAATGGGTCGCAGTGCGACGTCCGGTCCCAGACCCCCGACTTCTTTTTTTGGTAAACTGTTTTTCTCACAACGTCATACCCCCGATGTCGTTTTTGTTGTTGTTGTTGTTGTTGTTGTTGTTGTTGTTGTTGTTGTTGTTGTTGTTGTTGTTGTTGTTGTTGTTGTTGTTGTTGTTCTTGTTCTTGTTGTTGTTGTTGTTGTTGTTGATGTTGTCGTCGTCGTCGTCGTCGTCGTCGTTGTTGTTGTTGTTGTTGTTGTTGTTGTTGTTGTTGTTGTTGTTGTTGTTGTTGTTTTTTTGTTTTTGTTTTGACAAAGCCGACCTCCAGAGGTCTGGACCCCTTCCCCTGGACCGGTTTTCATCCTGAGTCGTTTTTTGACAGTCCCGAGGCCCCGTAAGGGCCCCCGGAGGCCGAAAACAGCGAAAAGCCTCCCGTCGTGATCTTTTCACAACGTGAGTGGTTCTGGGGTGCTTTGTGCTTTTAGAGGCGTGCAGCCCGATGCCGTCCCCGCGAGCCCTGGTGGGCCAGTCCAGTAGTCGGACGGGGCTAGGACGAGGGTAAATCTGTTCCAGAGCGTTCTGGAACGCTCTCAGAGCGTTCCGGAACGCTCTGAGAAGGCCGCGGCGCCCGAGACATCTTCCAGAGCCGCCGGATCTCAGAGATTCTCGATTTATTTTCAGCCGAATTTGTCTTCTTCCTGGCTTCGTCTCGGTAGTGCTTGTGCCAGCGAGACGCCGGCGCCGTGGCTTAGGGAGGTATGGGCGCGGAGGCGACCACCAGGGCAAGCAGGGCTGAGGCGTGTGCTCGCCCGGGTCAGGGAGACAAGCGCAGTGGCGCCGCTGCGAGGGGCGCTGTTGGCGTGGCGCGCTGGAGTGTGGCTCCGCGAAGGTGATCGTTTTCTTATTCATTGTTTTGCCGATCGGCTTGGGCCCTCGCACCCCCTCCCCCCCTATTGAGCAGATCTTGGCTCTTTTTGTCGCCTGTTTCATACAAGTGGAGTCTCCCCCGTAGGACGTACTGTTGCAAACAGTCGCATTGAGCAGAGGTCCGGAGCCAGACCCCCCCCTCCCCCCCCTTCCGCTGCGAGGGGCGTTGTTGGTGTGGCGCGCTGGATCACCAGCCACCAAACCACCCCAACCCAACCCAACCCGAAGGCCCCAATCTGCACTCCATACCCAGTGTGGGGGGTCGTCGGGGAACATGGACAAAGACACCGATGGGACCCGTATCGCCCCCCCAACCCGAAATTCGGGTTTTCCGGTTGGGTTGGGGTGTTCTTGTAGGTAGTCATTGGAGTGGGGCTTTGCAAAGGGTGGTCCAGTGGTTTTGATACATGCGAGCCGAGGCAAGCTGAGACCGTCTAGCACCCCACCACGGCAGGAGTATCAACAACTGTGCTGCATAATACACCTTGTGCTATCAAGAATCCAGGCGCCCCTGACGCAGGTGCAGGGAGAAGGAGGGTGGAGGCCGAGGGAGTAGCGGATCCAGCCCGCGCGGGAGTCACCACCACAGGTCGGTGGCTCCTCGGTGGTTTCCTCCGACACCTTGCTGGTCGGGAGCTTGTGGGGGGGTCGTACCGATGGCCTCGTAAGGGGCCTCCTCAGCGTCACGCTCTGGGATGCCAGGAAGGGGCAAGCCAACTGGGGGCCGGGGTCTGCGTCGGCATTGGCGCGCTGAAAGGCGCTCGAGCAGAGCTTGCGAAGGTGCTCGCGCTGCTGAGGACCGGGTGTGCGTGAGCTCTGTCGGTGCCGCGGTCGCTGGTGCGAAGGCTGGCGTCGGCGGTGCAAGCGTAGGAGCTGGCGCGGTCATCCGCGTGTGCGCAGGCGGGCCTGGTGGCCCAGCCATGGGCCTCGAGGTGGACAGGGCTGGTGTCGGTGTTGGCCTGGGCGATTACGGTGGTGCTGCATCGCCTCCCGCCCACTCGGCCTCCTCGGGAGGCTCTGGCTCCCAAGGGAAGAGGGCAGTCAAGCTTGGCGTGAGCAGGTAGGCCGTGTTGCCCTTGGTCAGCAGGACCACCCAGTACTGGTTCTGATCCCCCACGCGGCCGATGACCGTGCCGTGGTGACCGTGGATGGGGCTCTGAACCTGGCTGATGACCGCCACCTTGGTGCATTAGTGTAGGGGCGGCGGCACTGCGTGACGGTCCTCCTCCTCCTCCTCCTCCTCCTCTTTCTTCTCGTCCTCCTCCTTCTCGTCCTCCTCCTCCTCCTCCTCGTCCTCCTCATTCTCCTCGTCTTCCTCTTTCTCCTCCTCCTCCTCCTCCTCCTCGTCTTCCTCCTCCTTCTGCTCGTCTTCCTCCTCCTCCTCCTCCTCCTCCTCCTCCTCCTCCTTCTCGTCTTCCTCGTCCTCCTCCTCCTCGTCTTCCTCCTCCTCCTCCACCTCCTCCTCCTCCTCGTCCTCCTCCTCCTCGTCTTCCTCCTCCTCCTTCTCCTCGTCTTTGGCGAGGCCTGTGACGTCGGGCGGTGCGTCGGCCCTGGTGGGCCGCGCACTGGCCCTGGCGGGCCCGGGCTCGGCCCTGAGGGCGACCGATCGTGCCGCCGAGCTTCCTCGTGCGCGGCCCAGCAGTGTCCCTCTCGTCCCAGGGGGCCCACTCGTCAGCTGGGGCATATCCATATAGGGATATCGGGAGAGAGGGAGGGAGGGATACATACACACACACATATATACACATAGAGAGAGAGAGAGAGAGAGAGCGACAGAGAGAGGAGAGAGAGGGAGAGAGCGACAGAGAGAGAGAGAGAGATAGAGATATATATCGTCAGAGGCAGAGAGACAGAGAAAGGGAAAGAGGGAGAGAGAGAGAGAGAGAAGGAAAAAGAGCTAGATCGAGAGAGAGAGAGAGATGACAACACGACTCCAGCACCAGGTCGCGAATCACAAGCAAGTTGTCCGACGTCGTGCCCTGGGAATGCATGACGTGCAGGTGCACCCAGAGCCCGTACATGTGGTCGGCGTCCTCGTAGTCAGCGTCGACGATGTCCTCGTGGCGACGAGGTGGGCCTCCCCAAAGTGGCGACAATTTCGCAGTTGGCAGCCCCCATGGGGTCGAGGTTCCGCTTGGGTCTGCTGACGTCGTCATGCCGCGCGACCTCGCAGGATAGCTTATAAACGGCGTAAGCTGCGCAGTCGGCCACGTGCAGGACGAGCGAGCTCGTTTTTGGATCTCCGCAGGGCGTCGCTCCGCTGGCCTTCCCGAGAGCTCCCGAAAGTTGCGGCTGTTGCGCGGATGGTAACCCAGGGTGGGTGATGTCTCGTCTGGATTTGTGCAAGACGTTGTTCTGCTGGGCCTCCGAGGAGCTCCCGAGAGCGGCGGCAATTTCGCGTCTGGCAGCGCCCAGGGGGTCGAGGTCTCGCTTGGGTCTTCGGGGGGCCGCGCTTCGCTGGACCTCTCCAGAGCTCACGACATCGGCGACCGTGGTGCAACGGCAGCACCCGGGGATCCAGCCAGCGGATTCCTGCTGCTCCTCCTCCTTCTCCTCGTCATCGCTTCGGCTCGGGAGCGGGCCCGCCGGCTGTGACTCTCTCCGCCTCCGTTCCACTCGAGGCGTTGCAGACAGGCTCCTGCCTGCGAGGCTCGAGGGAGTTGCCATCTCCTCCTCCTCCTCCTCTTCCTGGAGGAGGAGGAGGAGGAGGAGGAGGAGGAGGAGGAGGAGGAAGACGAGGAGGACGACGAGGAGGAAGAGGAGGAGGACGAGGAGGACGACGAGGAAGAGATGGCAAGGAAGATCGGCCTCCGCCAGCGGAAGATGGCGGGAGGCCAGCGGAAGCTGGCGGAAGCAAGCATCGGCCTCTCCAACGAGGCAACACTTTTATTAGTTCCGGGTTTCTGGACCCCGCCATTTGGTCACCCTGACCTCTTCGTCGATTCTCCTGCCCTTATCTTTGGGGTCGCGGCGCGAGCAGCACTAGGTCGGGATGCGAAATGCAAGATTAAGAGCGCGGAGAAGGGAGGACGAGTGTCTTCGCCCCGCTGTCGCAGTCGTCGCCGCTTCGAGCGTCGTCGCCCAGAGCGCCCCCCAGTGCCTCGATCTCGTTGGGGTTGAGATGCGCCGGCAGTGGCTGGTATGGGACAGGATGCTGGAGTCGAAGGTCCCTTGAGGCATGAGGTCTAGGTCGAGCGTGACTGGTAGCCCCTGGTGCTGTTTGGTAGAGAGGCCCGCCAGCAGCACGGAGTGCCGCCGGCGCCGTCGCCTCCTCAGATCCGACGTTGCAAAACGTAGAACGTTGCAGAATATCTCGGCTGGGGCCCTGGACCTCGTCTTTCTGCATCATTTTGGGAGTCAGATCGATCTGTGAGGGTCCTGGTCTCCGAAATTCGGGCGGAACGGCCGTTGTGCCGAAATGGCCGCTCTGGGCGGCTACCGGTGCCGGGTGCCGCCGACCACATCCTTCTGCGTCATTTTTTGGAGCCAGATCGATCTGTGAGGGTCCCGAGGCCCGAAACCGGGCGAAACCGGCCGTGGTGCATAAGTGTCGACTACATGGAAGAGTGATCCTTCGCCGGATTGAACTTTGGTGCGGGCCAACTGGGGTCCCCCGATCGCCGAACGCGATGCGGTACGTGCGCTTGTGTTTGTTCCTCCCTCGGCCCCCAAACAGCCGCGCACCAAAGGTCACTCTTACTCAAAGGTCACTCTTGCGTGTAGTCGAAAATTGCTGCTGCCACGGCCCCCGCTGCCGCTGCTGGCCGTGCTGGCGCACTCAGCCTGCAATTCTTCCGCGTCTGAGTGCCCTCCGCCTCCTCCCGTCCTTCGCGGCCGCCCTGTCTGTCGAGTTCCGCCCTCTTGCCCGCCGGCCAATTCGCGCATCTGTCGCCCCGATCGCCAGCCCGCTGGAGCAGCACTTCTGCCTCGCCGCTGACGAAAATATGCTCGACTATTGCCGGGCCCTCCTCGCTCGGGGCGGCTCCCGGTGCCGGGTGCCGTCGGCCCCTGCCCGGCCCATCGCCCCCCAGGGCCCGGCCCCCGAGGCCTCTCGCGCCGGGCGCGGAGCGCGGCGGGCGGCCTCTGCGGAGGGCGCCAGGAGCGCTCGCCTGCGGCGGGGGGGATGATGATGGTGA
>CAUYUJ010000614.1:60000-65000 GCA_963575745.1 Prorocentrum cordatum
GGCCCTTGGCATAGCTGTGGGAGCGGCGGCCATGACTGACTCCAGCACTCTGTAGACGACGGTCCTCGCCAGGCAGTTGGCGTGGCGGGAGCCCGCCAGGAGAGAGATACATCTGCCTGGCATGGGAGGCCATAGGCCCCCGGCTGCCTGACCATTCTGGGGGCGCAGTGGATCTGCAGCTCGAGCGCGAGGATCCCCTTGGGGAAGCTCAGCTCCTCACGCGCTGTGGCCACCGACTCCTGGCACCAGGGCGTCGTAGAAGCGGGCGGTGCCAGCGAGACTGACGGCCGACGTCATGGCGAGCGTGTTGGCCGCCTCGTCCTGGAGCGCCCTGGCTGGGGCCTCCCCCAGGCATGAGGAGCCTCTCGGGGCTGCGTCCCAGTGCCTGGGGGCCGTTGACGCCAATATCCTCCACTGAGGGTCTCGTCATCATCTGCCAGCAGTGGGTCAGCCACGCGATGAGGGCGAGTGCCCCGTCGCCTGTCTTCTTGGGCTCCAGCATGACGATGGCCTGCAGCAGCTGGTGCGGCCAGGACTGCGGGGCCTCGCTTGAATTTACCAGATCCACGAACGCCTGACGAGCAGGCGTGGGCAAGCGGCGCACATCGGAGGCCACCAGCCTGTCGACGCCTCTGCCTGTCGGGCTGGAGGCGGAGGGCCTGGTCAAACTGTTCGAGAGTCCAACATGGGCAGGGCTCCGCCCTGGCCTGGTCACGAATTCGGGCCAAAACGGCTACGGTGTCAGTCTGTGTGACTGTGTCCGAAGCCCAGTTTATCTGACACGCCTATTTTTTTGCATCTACTATTTCAAGAGGCGATGTGGCCTTACAATTTCCTAGCACCAACTCGTCTTCAAAACGGGGAGGAGGCTTTGTGATCCTATGGAGCTTTCCAGGGGTGGACTTTACAGGTTCCGCAAGCCATCCAGCCCAACCTCTCAATTCCAATTCAAGGTCGTGCCTATGGGCTCTGGCGGATTCTTCCGGCGTCCTAAGGGCCATGCCATTGAGCGTCTGGGGGTCAACCACGTTGATATCCGCAAGCCTCTTTTGCCACAAAGCATGGTGGAGCTGAGCAGTGGGAGACGGGCGGACGCCTGCAGTAGGTACTCCATCCTGGGACAGACGCTGGGCAGTGTTACGCAGCTCGCGCTGCTGCTGCTCCTCTTTTCTCCGTCGACGAGGGTGCAGACCAGGCTCACGGTGTTGGCGACTCTGGGCCAACAGCTCGCCTCAAAACTCTGGCAACGCGTTCTTCTTAGACCGCGCTCCTTGACTACCGAGACCTTAAATCTACAGTTGTGTGCCCTGCCTGCATGGCGATGGATTTCGCCGTCGGGGATGCCGTAGGCCTTGATGTAAAAAACCTCCACGTGCTGTGCTGGGGCCCCACACTTCCGACCAAGCTCAGTGGAGCTCTGCGAGCGCCTCGCCCGGCGTCGGGCCCCCGGGACTCCCACGGATCGATCCGGCTCGAGAGAGATACCTCGAGAGGACGTCCTCCTCCTCCTCCTCCTCCTCCTCCTCCTCCTCCTTCCTCCTCCTCCTCCTCCTCCTCCTCCTCCTCCTCCTCCTCCTCCTCCTCCTCCTCCGCGGGCAAACAGCAGAGGCGACCTCCTGCCACAGCTCCTCTAGAGGGTCTCGGTCGGGGGGCCTCCTTGGGCGCTCTGGGGCTTCGGAGGGGCTTCGAGCTGGCTCTCCACGCCGGCGCCCTGGGCCCGCTGAGGGTCTCCAGGGGATCCCTCCAGGCCCCGCTCAGCTTGGGACAGTGTGAGTAAACTCGGGGTCAATGCTGACCTCCTCGCCTACGGAAGGGGAGGAGGAGGAGGAGGGGGAGGAGGAGGAGGAGGAGGAGGAGGGGAGGAGGAGGAGGAGGAGGAGGAGGAGGAGGAGGAGGAGGAGGAGGAGGAGGGGGGCTCATCGAGGTCTTCCAGACCTTTCCAGCCATCCAGGCCGTCGAGCTCCTCGAAAGGGCCCGATTCCGGGGAGTCCAGAGCCCCGAGACGACCGGCACCCCCAGCAGCACTCGGCGTCGCGCAGCCAGCAGCCCCACCGAGGGGCCCAAGCTCAGAGACGGACAGCTGGGCCGAATCGGCAGATGGCAGGCCTGGGTCAATTGGGAAATGCGACCACCCCTGGGGTGCCAGAGCTTCCCGTCGTTGGTTGAACAAATCCTGGTACTTGTTCTTCCGATCCGCTTGAGGCGAGAAGAGAGAGGGGGCGGCGGCAGCGGCGGCGGAGCAGGAAATACGTTTCTCCCTAAGGCGCTGCTGCCTCTTGCTGTCCTGGTCAGGCTTGGCACTTTGCCTGGCAGGATGCTTGACAGGAGTAGCATGACCAGGCTGCGTGTGAGAGCGGGCGACTTGACTAACGTGGGGCTTCCATGGGACCGAGACCGTCTGTGGGCTCTCAGAATAGGGGATCGCGTCATGGCTCATGAGTACGTAATATATGAGTGAAGGCTGGGCGTCAGCCTTGCAGCACATGGAACCGCCTGGTTTACTGACAATGGTGGCACCTAGCTTTTGTGGCCACCCCGATTTCCCAAACTTTTCAGGAGTAGCATTCGTATCACCTGCCGCGATCCAGGGTAACTACTTACACACGATCTGAAGAAAACACCCATTGAGGCAAGCGTGGCAGCATTATTCCCTGAGGAGCAATTCGGTCCTTCAAGGTACAGGCTGACAAGATGGATGCTGACTCCCTTGAGATGCCACGTAATGGGCATCCAATTGCAGAAACTAAACTTGCGACAACTGTCAACAATATCTGTCTTGGCAGTAGACTGTGATGCTGTGCGCGGGCGGGCGAGCTCGCGGTGGCACGATACCTGGCGGCGGCTCCTGATGGCCGCCGTCACTCCTCCCCGGGAGGCCTTCTCTGAGGTCTCACTGGGGCGCGCAGCAGAGGAGGCCGTCTTCAGAACTCAACCCTTCAGCTCTCTCTCCGCCGCCTCGATAGCTTTGTGTCGAACGTGTGCCTCCTGCAGCAGATACGCGTCGTGCGAGTCGGTGAGAAGCGACTCTTTGACGAGCCTGCTCGCCGAGTTCCCCCATGTCCTGATTTTGCCGATGACTGCTTGCCTGGACGACCGCTTTTCAGCTTCGTCGGTCTTGGCTCGACCAGGCCCCCTGGGTCATCACTTGACAGGAGCGGCTGGCCCCGTCGCAGGGGTTTGGGCCGCCTCTGCCTGCTCCCTGGCCTGCTGCACGGCCTTCGCCTTGGCCGCCTCGCGCGCCGTGGCGATCCTCGCAGCCTTCTCCTTCTCCTTCTCCGCCTTCGCCTTGGCCTCTGCCGCCGCTGCCGCCTGGGCCTCGGCCGCTGCGGAGGCGGCTGCTGCGGCCGCGGCGCCTGCGCCTGCGGCGTCGGCGGCCGCTGCGGCCGCTGCCTGGGCGCTGTCGGCGTCGGCGGACGAGTCCTGCTGCCAGCGCCTCTTCTTGGACGCCTGCGCCTGCTCCCGCTTCGCCTGCTGGGCCTTGGGCCTTCACCGATGCCAGGTGCGTCCTCGGCTGGGAGACGAAGCCCTCCGTGCGGTGCTGGAACTCCTTCGGCATGGCCGCCTGGGCGTCCGCGACCTCCTTGACGGCCTGCTCGTCCAGGTCGCCCTCGTCCACCTTCAGCGGCGCGGCGTCCAGGCCCGCGAGCGATTTCCGCGGCCAGGGCGTCAGGCGGCATGGGGAGAATGTCGTGCAGGAGCTTCGCCTTGGGGGCGCCTTCGAGCTGGATCTCACTGACGGTCTGCTCGGCTTTGGCGACGGCCTAGGCCTTCGCCAGGACGTCCTGCTCCAGCTCCGCGAGCTTGGCCTTCGCCTCCTTGCGCTTGGCGAACGTCCTGTCGTGCTCGATGTTGGCCTCCTCTAGCTTCTTGGCCGCCTGCGCCAACCTCGCTGCCTTGCTCTTGCACGAGGTCGCCGCCGCTTGTGGCCTGGGTGACCTGGGTCATGGCCTTCGACAGGCGCTGAGCCACCTCTGGGGCCAGCTGCCTGCTGGCAAGGTGCGGGGAGGCGCTCTCGAGGGCCCTCGTGACCCCCGCCGTCTCAGCGCCTGGGCCCGCGGCAGGCTCCTGAGGGCCCTTCCTCGAGAACTGCGCTCCGCACTTGCGCCTGAAGTTCGGCGCCTCCGGGCTGGTGCCCCGCTCCCAGCTGCCGCACCTCCTTGCACTGGGCCCACCTCTGCTGCTTCTTGCCACCCATCTTGGCGCAGAGGTGGTGCCCCTGGTGCTGGGCAAGCTGCAGCGGCGCACGCCGGCCCTCGAGTGAGGTCTGGGCGACTCTCACCAGCCGTCTCGCATCAGCCCTCTGCGCCCGCGCCCGCCTACGGGAGGCAACTGACTGGGACGTGTCGGATGTCGGCAGCGCCGACCGCCGACCTCAGCTGGAGGTCGGGGCCGATAGGGTCGGCGCTGTTCCCAAGCGATCGATGCCAAACTGGACAGGCTTGGGAATGGCACGACCCCTAGGAGAGCAGGAGGAGGAGGAGGAGGAGGAGGAGGAGGAGGAGGAGGAGGCTGATGCTGAGGCCAGGGAGTGGGATGAAAACGAACGTACACCCAATATGCTCCAACGCGACTGCAAGGCGCCTTTCCGGCCCAAGTCTTGACCTGTCCCTGCCTGCAAGTAGTCTTTTCCACTGCAGGCAGCGGGCCCCTTGACAGGCGAACGCCCTGTGGGCCTGCAATTCTGGCGAAGCCCCGCGTTGTAGAGGACACGCAGCCAATCCATCCATTTGAAGGGCACTGCTGGAACATCCGAGGGAATGACCAGTGATAGCCCCGTTCAACATTTCTCAGCCCCCCCCGCCATATAAGCGTCACAGAGTTCCACTCTATCTACCATAGTAAACAGCTGGGACGTTTCAAGCGAGAGCCCCATTCAAACCATGATGCGCTATCTGTCCGTGTAGCGGTTGTACAGATTTGGTTTTTGGGCCGTAAGGTTGGAGGGGGTCTAAAGCGCGAGTTCCACTGCAAATAAGGAGCCTTGCGCCCGTGCAGCGGTT
>CAUYUJ010000614.1:67500-80000 GCA_963575745.1 Prorocentrum cordatum
TGAGAAGGCGGAGGAGGAGGACGAGGAGGAGGAGGAGGAGGAGGATGAGGAGGAAGATGATGAGCAGGAGGAGGAGAATGAGGAGGAGGGATGTGGGAACGGGGTGGGTGCGGAGGAGGAGGAGGAGGAGGAGGCGGAGAAGGATGATGATGATGATGATGATGAGGAGGAGGATGATGATGATGATGATGATGATGATGATGATGATGAGGAGGAGGAGGAGGAGGAGGAGGAGGAGGAGGAGCTGGAGGAGCTGGAGGAGGCGGAGGAGGAGGCATACCGCAGGACGGCCCGCCATCGGTCTGCGCCAGCGCTTCAGCCCTCTGACGCCCCCCACGCTGGGGCTGGGCGTCGCGTTGTTGTGCAGAGGCTCGGGGTTCCTTCGCCCACGCCCCGTCAGCCAGCGTGCGCCCGCCCGCGGAGAGAGAGAGAGAACGAGAGAGAGCGAGAGAGATTGATAGAGAACGAGGGATTGAGAGAGAGAGGGAGCGAGGATGAATGGGGAAGGGAGCTGGGGGTGAAGGGAGAGGGCGCACGAAGCTCAATATGTGCAGAGTTCATATGGATGGGGGTGTGGTGGTGGTGGTGGTAGGGTGAGGGTGGGATGATGATGAGGTGAATGAGATGGCGTATGCGGTTGATCGGGCTGGTGATGACGACGGCGATGATGATGCTGATGATGATGGTCATGATAATGGTGCTGATGAGGATGATGCTGATGATGATGCTGTTGATGATGATGCTGCTGATGATGATGATGATGCTGCTGCTGATGATGATGATGCTGCTGCTGCTGATGCTGATGATGATGATGATGATGACGGTGATCATGTTGACGACGATGAGGATACTGATTTTGCTGATGCTTTGCTGATGATGATGATGATGGTGATGAGGATGCGGATGGGGAGAATGATTCTGATGCTGCTAGAATCGTGGTGAGGTGGTGGTGATAATGGTGGTGCCGATTATGAGGGCGGCGGTGATGATGCTGCTGTTGCTGCTGATGATGATGATGAGGCTGGGGGTGATGCGGAGGTTCATCATCATCATCAGCATCATCATCATCAGCATCATCATCATCATCACCGGCATCGTCATCAGCATCATGACTACGGTGATGAGGACGATGCGTATGCCGATGAGGGTCACGAGAAATATGGACGGGGCGTTTGAGCTGGAAATGGAGGATGATTCAGTCGGTGACAATTCGGATTTTGTTTTGGCCCTGACGACATCGACGAGGCTGACTCCTACGATGGCGCGATTTGTGCTGATGATGCTGATGCTGATGACTATTCTGATGGTGATGCTAATGGCGACAATGCTGATGACGATGGTGCTGATGGTGATGTAGTTGATGATGCTGGTGATGATGACCCTGATGATGGTGACGATGATGACGATGATGCTGATGTTGGCGACGATGATGCAGATTTGGAATGTGCTGGTGATGCTGACGATGATGATACTGATGATGATGACGACGATGGTGGTGATGAGTGTGTTGACACTGCTGATGATGATGCGGCTGATGCTGATGAGGATTATGATGTTGATGATGCTGATGACGACGACGATGCCGATAACGACGATGCTAATGCTGCTGCTGATGATGATGGGGATGCTGAGTGCGATTCCGAAGCACTTGTTGAACACGGTGATGCGCCTCAAACGATGGTGACGGCAATGTGGATGACTACGACGGTGATAAAGATTTTTGATGATGACGACGACGGCGACGACGATGATGATGATGAAGATGATGCGTATGCTGATCAGTGTGATGATGATGCTGACGCTGACGCTGATGCTGATGCTGATGCTGATGCTGATGCTGATGATGATGGTTGGGGGAGGCGGGTAATGGTGATGCTGTTTATACTGGTGGTGATGACGATGCTGATGATGATTGCCAGACTGATGATGCTTATGCTGATGATGATGCCAATGATGATGCTGTGATTGATGATGATGCGGCTGATGATGGTGATGATGCTGTCGGTAAGGAGGATGATGCTGATGATGCGGATTAGAAGGCGGATAATGATGCTGGTGCGTCTTCCGATGATGATGACGCTGATGCTAATGATGATGCTGATGCTGCTGCTGCTGACGATGCTGTTGCTGATGCTGATGACGCTGTTGTTGATGATCGTGATACTGCTAATGCTGATGATGCTGTTGATCATCAGGATGCTGCTTGTAATGATGATGCTGATGATCATGATGCTGATGCTGACCCCGATGCTGCTGATGATGCTGATGCTGATGCTGCTGATGACGATACTGCTGCTGCTGCTGCTGGTAATGCTGATGATGAGATGATGATCATGGTGCTGCTGATGATACTGCTGACGTTGATGATGCTGTTGATGACGATGACGGTGATGATGCTGATGATGATTATTTTGATGAGGGTGATGCTGATGATGGTGGTGATGATGATGATGATGATGATGATGATGATGATGATTGTGAACATGCTGCTGATGATTCTGATGCTGGTCCTGATGCTGATGATGCTGTAGTTGATGATGATGATAATGATGCTGCTGCTGATGATGCGGATGCTGATGAGGATGCTGAGGGTCGTGAAGGTTATGGTCGTGCTTGTGATTACTAGGATGCTTCTGGTGATGAGGAGGATAGGACGTGGATAAGGATAATGCATATCGGCAGGGCCTGGAAGAGAGAGAGAAGGAACGGACGCGGGGGAGGAGGATCGAACATGACTGGCCATGGAAAATAGAGCACTGAGGATGGAAGGATGACGAGGTCAACGACGATGGGGGGGGGATGTGGAATAGTATGGGGAAGAAGGAGGGGAGGTGCCACCCTCTGGGGATCCGAGTCTTGCCGTATCAGGGCTCATTGAGGTGCGCATCTCGGAACTTGAAGAGCACCTCCGCCTTCCCCTCCCCCCAGCTTTTCTTTCCTCGTCTCTCTTCATGGGGGCGGGTGGTGGCATCATGTGCAGGTGTTGCCGCCCGAGGGCCCCTAGTGCGGTCAGCTGCTGCTGGATAATTGACCTACAAATGCAGACTTTCCTTTTTGCTGAGGTCGCCTCCTTTTCGCTACAGGAAGCGCTTTCCTGAAAGACCAGCACCCCAGTGGCCTGGCATTCAGGAGAGAGTTCCGTTTTGAGAAGGAACTGCCTTGCAAAGTGTTGCCAAACATGCTACGGAATGCGTAACGACCGCGCATCTTGCGCTTCTGGCCATGACCTTCGTACCAGTCTCAAGCGAGAGCCCCATTTCGAAAAGAAGCCGTACCCGTCCGTACAGCTGTAGTATCTGCTGAACTTTCTTGATTGCCAATTTAAAGAACAGCAGGCGAGAGCCCCATTTTGAAAAAGAGCTGTCGCCGTCCCTGTAATCCCAAAGCGATCTTTCACGATAATGTGGACGGTGCCCAAAGCGAGAGCCCCATTTCGAAAACGAATCGCCCTCCATCCGCGTAGCTGTTGCGAGGATTTGAAACGAATGTGCGCGGTGCTATGGAGAGAGCCCTATGTTGAAAACAACCTGCGCTCCACTATCGTAATTGCTGCATGCTTTTTCAGGACGGCTTTACGCGGCGCTAAGGCGAGAGCTTCATTTCGAAAACGCCCCCATCCATCCTTGTAACCGTTGCAAGTTTTTAAGCCGACTGTTCGCGGCTCTAAAACAAGAGCTCCATTTTGAAAATCACCTCCCTTCATCCTTCGAGCTGTTGCAGACTTTCAAGACAAGTGTGCGCTGTTGCCAAATTCAAGCCTCAGGATCATACGTGCCGAGGAAATCTCAGGCGAAACGGTTGGTCTACCATGCCGACGCGACTCAGGGTGCGACAAGGAGGAGTTGTTTGCAAGGAGAACGAATGGAGAAGCAGCAGGGGGAGTAGCAGGAGGAGGAGGAGGAGGCGGAGGAGGAGGAGGAGGGGAGGAGGAGGGGGAGGAGGAGGAGGAGGAGGAAAAGGAGGAGGAGGAGGAGGAGCTGGAGGAGGGGGGGCGTTCTGGGTCTGCGCCCCGCACCCGCGCCCGGGCGGGCTCGAGGCCGTGGGCACGGCTGCCCCGCGCCGTCCATACACCGAGGAGGGAACCGGAGTCCGCGCACCGCCACCGCCAGGCCTGGCCAGGCCCAGCGTGGGATGTGTATTAGTGTGTGGAGGTTCGAGCCGTGTTCCAGAAGTTTACGTATATGAGTACACATGTGGATACATCGACGAGGCGTTCCACAAAGGGTCGTCCCTTCGCGGATCGAAGGAGTTGTCATCTCTTCCGCGGCGGAAGGTCGGGGGAAGGCGGCGGAAGTAAAGCGACGCCGCCTCCGCCAGCGGTAACTGGCGGAAGGGCGGCTGAAGGTGGAGGAAGTAAAACATGCGCCCCCAAGATATTTTAAGCATTTTCGGGCTCAGGGTTGCGGGAGTGCACCACGTACCTCTCTCTATATATATATATATATGTATCGATCTATATATATATATATACACATATATAAATGATTATATATGCATGCATTTACGTTTGCTGATATGTATATACATGTATATGGGCATGTTCTTATTTGTCTATCTTCTGTCCACATTTGGCCCTTATCGGGCCACCGGACCAGCTGCCTCTGGGGACCTCTGGAGAGCTTCGTGTACCGCCAAAGACTCCTGGATACATGCCATCGAAAGGATGCAGAGAGTAAGAGCTCTGGGTGCCCCCGCAGCTCTGGGCACCCCCAGACCATCGCAAGTATGCAGCTCTGCATAAAGGCCGTCCTCGCATCCCTGCCTGTCCACTTCCATCCCGTGTGGCCCTGCGGCGCTGAAGCTGTGGCAGCGTGGACGATCAAGGGTCCTGCATCCCTAACGCTTTGTTTTCCCACTCTGGATCGGGAATCGGCTTCGTTTCCGCCGAGCGGCCTCCGTGGACCAGACATCGGCCACACTGCCATGCAGCGTTCGGGGCAGGATTCTTCCGTTCACAGCCCGCAGCTGGGGCGTTGATCGCATTGCGTTGCGGTGGGCACTTTGCGTCTCGCTGTGGATGTTGACCGTGTGGAGTGGAGGATCCGGGCGCCAGCCCGAGGTCCAGGATGGCCCTGGCCAGGGTCGGTGGCATGTGTTTTCCGGTTCCCAGCCGAAGGGACCTTCCAAGGGAGGGCCTCTGGCCGCGCAGCGATGGCGGCCAGAGCGCTCCTGGCACTAGGCCTGGCCGCGCGGACCCAAGTCGTCGCGCTCCAGTTGCAGGACTTGCAGCGCGCGAAGGAGAACCGCACGAGAAGGAAGGACAGCTGCGACTGCCTGAACTGGGCAGAGGTGTATTACAACAACGAGGCCTTCTGCGGCCGGGGCAATGAGCTGTACTTCCTTAGCAGGCACGGCTTCACTGCGGCGTACGCGGCCATCGAGCCCATCACTGGCCTCCCGCACAAGGTGTGTCACGACTTCTTCATGAACTGGCAGGACCCGTCCTGCGTCAACTTCGACCTGCTGCCCTTCCCCCCCGACAAGAGGACTGGCCAGCAGTGGTGCTACGTGGGCAACGACTGCAACCAGCTCAACGGTGGAGGCTATTCCACCAACCAGCAGGGCTTCGCGCAGTCAGGCCGGTCTCTCACAGCGGGCAACCGTACCTGCTTTAGGTTTTGCACTGCTCGGCTGTGCCTGCGGGTCTCGGGCCTCGGTTTCCGCTCGGTCGCTGCCCCTCCGGTGTCTTCCTCCGGCCCTCGCTCGCTCGCCCTTTTTTCGGGCCCTCGTTCGGTCCTGTGCTGCTCGGAGTCAGCGCTCGACTCGAGCCCACGTCCAGAGACCAGAAGCGCAGACAAGGTTGGCACAACCTGCAGAGCCAGTCCTTCCAGGCGTGGAAGATCTGCGACCCGAGCGGCACCGAAGCGCTGGCGTCCATGCCGGTCTCGGAGGTCGTGGAGAAGGGCAAGGCGAGCGACGTGCCACTGTCCCGTCTGCTCCGCCTGGCGTATCCCGTGGTGCAGATCGACTGGGGCCACGCTCACTACCTGTGGGAGGCCTTCAGATAGTGACAGCGCTGACGTAGACACACACATTCGGAGGTCCTTGCGGATTTCTTCGGTCGTCGCTGGATTCCTCTTTCCAGCACGCCTTCCCCGCGCGCGGCACGCGCCAGAGGTGGCGCCATGGGCGCAGGGGGGCCCAGTGCCGACCCAAGATCTCCGCGCGGACCTCCGACAGTGTATGCTTGATCCGTCGTCTTGATCATGGCTCTGCCACATCAAGGACCAGTGCGAGGCTACTCGTACGGGTCGTTGATGGGGTGCGCTCTGGTCAGAGCGATTCTTGATTCTCCTCCCCTTCCTCCCTCTATCCTCGATCCTCACTGCCTCGGGGAGGCCATCAACACCCGCTCAAAACTGGACCCCAGTCCCCTCCCTGGGTCCATCCTGGCCAGGCTTCCATTCCGGATCGATTTCTGAAGCTTCCGGGGCCCGACACAGGGGGCTCCAGAGGCCGAGGATGGCGAACATCCAGCCGATTCGAACCCCCTCGAGCCCGTGGCAAGGCCATCAACGACCAGTACGCGGCTAATCGCACCGTCTCCGAGATGGTCGACCTCGTGCCGAACATCTCGGGCTGGGGCTCGGACGTCGAGCTGGCGTGGGCCGCCCTGCGCCCGATCGCGAAGAGCGAGCAGGCCTGGCGGCACACCGCAGAGAGAAAGGGCGGCCTTCGCGTGCATGTCTCAACGCATACTGCTCTATCTCGAGGCTCAGGCCTCACTCGGCTTCGTGTAAGAGTGACGCTTCGTGCGGGCCCACGGGGGTCCCACCAGCACTGGCCCAGTGAGGTTGGATTTGCCCCCCCCCCCCCCCCTCGAGGCCCCGGAAAGCCTCGCACCAAAGGTCACTCTTGCCACTGCTGCGTGTGGCCGACTCGTCCACCTGGTCTCACGAGGCCCGGACACTTGTCCGCACTGGTGGTTCGTTCGTTCGTTCGTCTCCCCGTCTCCCTGGAGAAGAGGAGGGGCCAGCGGTGGCATCGGCGGCCCTCCTCCCAGCTCGCATCTCTCCTCCCAGGATGCCAGTGCTCCCTGAGAGTCAGGGTCCCTACATCCCTCCGTTCTCCAGTCGTCCTCCCTCCTCCTCCCTCCTCCTCCTCCTTCTCCTCCTCCGCCTCCTCCTCCTCCTCCCACGATGCTTCTCCCTCGCCCTCCTCCCCCCTGCTGACTCGAACAGGAGCTTGTGTGCTCGCCCGCTGCCATTCTTGCTTGCATCGTGCACGCGGTATACCATGTATTGATGGAAAGGACCCCGCGTTTTTCGGGGGCGGCAAAGAGGGGGGTGATGACTAGGGGTGGGGGGTGGATATCATGGCGTGGGCCATGATTTTTCCCCAGATTTCATGGCGCCTCTTCTTATTTCAATACGTCCCCGGGCCCCCCCTGGGCCGCGCACATGCTGCCAGCCATGATTTGCACCCCCCCTCTTGGACGCCCCCCTCTTTGCCGCCCCCGAGTTTTGCTACCTCTCATGTTACCATTGGCGCCATGTCATTTGACCTTTTCACCACTGCCGCTCGCAATGCCAGTTGATAGCGGAGCCGGTGCAAGCCAGCTCTAGCACCGATCCACGTGAACTGCGTAGAGTGCGATGTGGACGCGCACTCGCACTTTCCCCCACCTCTTCAACGACGTCAGGCTCCAGTACTCGAGCGGCTTGTGCCACTGGCTGTTCTGCACCCCTTCCGGGAATTCGCCCCACGCATCCACAGGCGCGATGAGGCAACCGCCTTCGACTGCAGGTGCTCGTGTGCGTGCATCGTCTCTTGGGGGACAGATGGCCCCGTGCAAGGAGGCTCCAACTCAAGGAGGCATCGTGATGCCTCGGCGCCCTCACCACGACCACAACTTCCCGGCACTGGCAGCGGGACGCCGTCTCTTGCGCTGTACCGCACGACTGGGCCAGTGCTTGGGTTCGGCTTGGCCGCAGTTGTGATCGCTTTTTTTTCTCTGAGAGCACGCTGCGGGCACCGAGCGACGTACAGCTTGTTAATGTCTTTGTTCCACAGCCCTTGGCCCCAGCCGAGAGCCTCAGCACTGCTTTTTCTACGGCTTTCGCAAAATTCAAGGTGACGTCTGTCCCTGTGCAGGCCTGGGGAGGATGCACGCCATCGTGGTCGCCCTGCCTGCATCGCCATCGAGACTCTCCTAGGAGGAGGAGGCACGCCAGCCTGGTGCCATGGGGCGCACCTGATCAACCGCCTGATGTCGCCAATGCCGGTCGGCGTCCAGGCTTTGGACCGCAGCCGGCCAGACACGCATTCGACGAGTGCTGCAGTCACCACGTCCAGCTGCAGCCAGTACGTACGACGGCTCCGGGTTGACGTCAACGCATCGCGCGGTAGCCAGCGCGCTGACGACAATTACGGAGCACGTTCGCGTGTTTCAGCTTGTGCATTCTCTCCGTGACGACCGCCTGCAATCTCGCCGTGGCCAGCATCCAGAGCAGGTGCACATGGCCGCAGGGACTGGTTGCAGCTCCATAGCGTGCGAAAACACGCAGTCGCTTCACAAGGCCACCAACGATGCCTGCACCTGCACCCTCAGCGATGACGATGAGATGGACATGCCCACGGTCATGTTCAAGCGTTTCGGTAGGCCCAATTTCTTGTTCGAGCCCGCCGACACGAGTTCGACAGCGACGTGAGGGCTCGAGTGCGGCAGCGCCATGGCCTAGCCCCCCGGTGCATCGAGGGACTATCAACGCGCAGAGCTGCCGCTTGATGCACGCCTAGAGCTTGCAGGACTACAGGGGCCCGCGCGCTGTGCGACGCGCGCTGGGGCATCGTTTCAGCCAGGAGGTGCGTTGCACAGTGCGTGAGGCGCGGGTGCGGCCTCAACGCGACCGCTGTAGTCAATCTTGCGCGCCAGCCTCGCTGGTGCTGGACGCCAACCACGTGGCCGGATCACTTCAAGCATGCAACCTTTCGTCAGCGGGCTGGCCCTGCGTGCGGCACACGGCAGCACCGGCAGGTCTGACAACCGCACTCGGCACGTGGCATCCGCTTTCCAGGATCACCCTCTCAACGTGCTGAGTAGCCGAGCACAATCACGAGTCACGCGCGCACACGCGGTAGTGCAGGCTGCTAGCCCATCAGCGCCATCACCCTCCAATGACGTCATGCAGTCTCCGCCTTTGGCGCCGGGAAAACGTATTCGTGCACCCGCGGCCCATCGCGCAGCATGCTGGCAGCGATTTCGGCTCCGATCGGGAGATGAACTACTGGTCTCCTGCTGATCAGCGTCCGACCTATCAAGCACCAAACATATTTCGCAACACTGCTTCGCAAGGGGTCCCAGACGAAGCCGAGCGCACTCTGCGCACCACCTCTGCACAACCACCACAATCCCGCGCACTTCGGACGACAATGGTCGAAGACCCAGTCCGCTGCATGAGCGAGGGGGGGAAGTGAGAATAGACGGGCCCTCTCGGAAGGCTCGGAAGCCCCCCAGCCTTCCCCGAAGACACCGGAAACCTTTCAAAAGGCGCGAGGGCTTCTGAGAAGTCCCGCCTTCTTCTGAGAAGGCCTTCTCCTTCTCACTTCTTCCCTCGTTCGCCGCCGAACAGTGGTCGGAGAGCAAGTCAGCTGCCTGCACTCACAGGAGCACGCGACAAGCCGCTGAGGCACGTCGTCTGGGACCACGCACCGCCATGGCCGCCAACGCAGCGTGCGGCGCGACCGTGCGCGGACGCGCAGGCGCCTGCCCAGGAGCTGCCACGGAGCCCTGGCGGGTCAGGACCGAGATGCCTACTGCCGTAGATCGGACGGCTGGGGAGGCAACGGCCCCTGTCTTCAGACTCGGCGGCGAGCGAGGGGGGGGGGAAGCGAGGAGGAGAAGGCCTTCTCAGAAGGCGGCGGGGCTTCTCAGCAGCTCTCCGGCCTTCTGAGAAGTTTTCTGTGCCTTCGGGGACGGCTTGCAGAACTTCTCAGGAGGCTGGGGGACTTCCGTGCCTTCCGAGAAGGCCCGCTCCCGCTCACTTCCCCCCAGGGCGCGCCGCCGACAGAGGGATCGCCGGCCGAGCAGCCCGACAGTCAAGGTGTCGCTCGGAGGCTCTGACGACCAGGACGGGAGATCGAAGGCGCGGCCATGCCCGTGGACGGCAGGGGCAAGACCAGCAGCCTGAGCAAGGATGGGCTCATCCGCGGCAAGCGCCTGTTCAACGTTGCATGCAGCACCTGCCCCGACAGCCGCGGCACCCGCACCAACCATAGCATCGGTTTGTGCATCGAGGAGCTGCCCCACGCCTTCCCGCCGCGGGACACCGTCGACCCCTGTAGTAGACTACAGCCAACCCGCAGAAGAAGGGTGAACGATTTTCCAAGATTACCCTTGCATCCTTCCCCTTCGGCCTATCCTTAGCCACTTTCGCTGGCCGCGCCCCGCTCGCCAAGTGTCGACATGGCCTTCCAAGACCCTTGCTCGTGGCTCCCATTCTACGGATTGGCTGCACATCAACGGCCCGACCGCGTGCGATGGCATGAAGGACATCTCGGAGGTGCGCCCGTCCATCGTCGTCTCGGATCTGTGGTCCTGGCCGACAGTCGTCAGCAGCAAGGTCCAGCGGCCCGCGGCACTCTTCCGCGAACCATTTGGATGATTTGTGATTGCGCGCTCGTCAAGACAGGCGAGGTGAAACTCCACAGATGCACATGAACACAGTTGTACTGCTTGCCCCAGGCACTGCTGTGGCTAGTGGCGCCCGCCGGCACCAGCACGCGAAAGAGTGTCGAGGGCGGACAACTGTGCCTGCAAGGGGCTGCGCAGAGAAACAGGGAACCGATCTGTCCAAAAGGCACGATAAGTGCTGCGGCTCGAGCGCGCGCCAGGCACGATCTGCGCTGGGCCCCCGCAAGCAATGCCCTGCTCCAGGCCGTCAGGCAACATCTGCCTGTCAACGCCACATCGGGGTAAGGAGCCTGCTGTGGGGTGCTGTTTCGACCCGCGAACCTGGTCATGGTCAGCTCATCCCACGTACGTGCTGACCACAGACGAGCCGACAGGGCTCCCCAGGGTTCACGACGTTCTGTTCGAGTTGGAATTCCTGAGCCATGGGTGAGCTGGGCCAGGCGTCCACTGCATAGGCCTCGCGGTGAATGCTCTGTCACTGCATAGGCCTCGCGTCCACTGCGTAGGCCTCATTGCGGGTGTTCCTCTGTGGCCTAAGTGTTGCGCAGGGGCATGCTCCATGGTTCGGTCGCCCCGACAGGAGCATGCGTGCGCGCCCGCTGCCATTCAGGCTTCTTGCGCGCACGCGGTGTACAATGTATAAGAGGAAATGGACCCCGCGCGTTGGTATGTCTCATGTTACCCTTGCCGCCATGCTTCCGCTTGTCACCATTGCCACCCGCAATTCCAGTTGCTGCTGTTCCTCTTCTTCCTCCTCCCACCCGCTTCCTCCATCCTTCTTCTTTATAGATGGCTCGCCACTCGCACCGCCAGGCGTATCCGTAGGCCGTCTCGGGCGTTTCGCTTGCGATTTCTGCAACTTGCTACCCAGAAGCATCGAACACTCCGACAGCTACACGGATGGGGGACGATGCGGGGTTTTCTCAACATGTGGTTCTCGCGTTTCCACCAGTTGCATTGATGGACGCAGGTGTTATTAAAAACGTGATTTTCGTTTTTAACGTCGCATTAAACAAAAAACGCATACAACCGAATAGTGACGGGTGGCTTTCAACATGCGGTTTCTTGCCCAGCGCCGCGCACTTTCATTTTTGGATAGTTGCAATAATGGGGGCCGGCTCGTTTTCAGCATGCGGCCCTCATTTGTGATCGCATCGCATTTTACGGCCCAGAATTTCAAATAGCGTAACAGTGACGCGGGTGAAGAGCGGCTTCTTTTCAACATGGGGCTTTCCCCAGAGATTTCCGCACGTTTTACGACACATTTTTTTGAGTTGTGTAATCTTAACATGGGTGGAGGGCAATTCTTTTTTTAAAACGACTAGAACGATGGATGGTGGATCCTTTACACTGCGGGGTGTCGCCTGGGCGGTTGTGATACAAAGGGAGTTGCTTGCCGCATTGCTAAAGAATGCGCGCAGGGACTGCTGCAGGGGAGACTTGTGAAGAGATGGTGTGTTGCAGCGTCGTTGCTGCATCATTGGTTTACTCAGGTCCCCCTCCCCCTCCTCTTCCTCCTCCTCCTCCTTCTCCTCCTCCTCTTCCTCCTCGACGGGAGCAAGATCGAGGGCGACTGCTTGGTGATGACTTGGGCCCTTCTTTGGCTTCCCTGGGTCTCCGCAGACCTTTTCCCCTGCTCCCTCTGCCTATCTTCCGCCCTCCTGTCAAATCCTTCCGCCCATGCTCCCCCTTCTTCATACCGCCTCGCCCCGTGCTCCCAACTCCCTCCCCATGCCCATCCAGCTCCCCCCCTTGGTGCGGCAGCGATTCGGCCCTGCTGGGGGCTCTCGAGCTCCCAGCGCACCGCCACACACTGTAGAGCACCAGCGGGATCGGCGCGTTTGCTGCCTGTGCGTCGTGACGGAAA
>CAUYUJ010000614.1:85000-92500 GCA_963575745.1 Prorocentrum cordatum
AGGATCGTGGCCCTCTGGTCCACTTGAGAGTGGGTTTTCATAAGGACGTCGTTCTGGTTTTATTCGGGAGCGCATTATGGTTTTATTCGTTTCTGGTTCGTGATGGTTAGGAGGAGGAGGAGGAGGAGGAGGAGGAGGAGGAGGAGGAGGAGGAGGAGGAGGAGAGGAGGAGGAAGGAGGAGGAGGAGGGAGGAGGAGGAAGAGGAGGGGGAGGAGGAGGAGGGGGAGGAGGAGGATGAGGAAGAGGAAAGCGAGCAGGAAAAGAGGAACGCTGTTTTCTCGTCTTCCACAATGGGTTTGCGAACCTCACCTTCGTGTACTATTGGCTCTATAGCCCCTGTATTGTTTTCTTACGAGCGAACGGCGAAATTGTGGGTTTCCGAACCCCTTCTTCGTGTACTATTGAATCAGTGGGTTTCCGAACCTCATCTTCGTGTACTATTAACTGTATAGCCCCTGTATTGTTTTCCTATCAGCGAATGGCGAAATTGTAGGTTTCCGAACTCCTGCTTCGTGTACCTCCGACTATTTTATGTTGTTCTGTTTGGTTTAACGGACTGTGTGAACCCGAACCCGAACCCGAACCCGAACCTGAACCCGAACCCGAACCCGAACCCTTACCCTTACCCATTCATTCCTGGTAGACACGAAGGTGAAGTTTGACCCTAGTAGTAGTAGTAGTAGTAGTAGTAGTAGTAGTAGTAGTAGTAGTAGTAGTAGTAGTAGTAGTAGTAGTAGTAGTAGTAGTAGTAGTAGTAGTAGTAGTAGTAGTAGTCGTAGTAGTAGTAGTAGTAGTAGTAGTAGTAGTAGTAGTAGTAGTAGTAGTAGTAGTAGTAGTAGTAGTAGTAGTAGTAGTAGTAGTGTAGTAGTAAGTATAGTAGTAGTGTAGTAGTAGTAGTAGTAGTAGTAGTAGTAGTAGTAGTAGTAGTAGTAGTAGTAGTAGTAGTAGTAGTAGTAGTAGTAGTAGTAGTAGTAGTAGTAGTAGTAGTAGTAGTAGTAGTAGTAGTAGTAGTAGTAGTAGTAGTAGTAGTAGTAGTAGTAGTAGTAGTAGTAGTAGTAGTAGTAGTAGTAGTAGTAGTAGTAGTAGTAGTAGTAGTAGTAGTGGTGGTGGTGGTGGTGGTGGTGGTGGTGGTGGTGGTGGTGGTGGTGGGGGTGGTGGTGGTGGTGGTGGTGGTGGTGGTGGTAGTGGTGGTAGTCGTAGTGGTAGTAGGTGTCGTAGTGGTGATGTGAGTCGTGGTTTGTGTAGAAGTCACCCCAGGAGATTTGGGAGTCTCCTGGGCATCTATTGCATTAGAAGTCCCCCCCTGGATATCCAGAGAATTTGCATGGATCTGGGGACGCTCCACTTTATGCCCCGCGGCACGGTGGCGGATCCTTCTCGCATTCCTTCTCGCTGTGATCCTCCTGCGCCCCTCTTGCCAAGCCAGGTGACCAGGGTCGTCAACGGCAACGCGATATACCTGAGCGGCCACTTCTCTGAGGAGTGCCGGGAGGTCAGTCACGGATAAGCCAGCATTTTCGCTGGAAGTCCAGGCTCAGGAATGTGGAGCAATGAGGTAGAGAAGAGAGGGGACGAAGGAGAGAAGAGGGAAGGGGAGGGACGGATGGAGCGGGGGAGGGAGTGGAGCGGAGTGGGCGGATGGAGGGAACACGAGGGAGAGGACGGGGAAGGAATGCCGTATTGGAGGGGACGCCTCGGAGCCTTAGGGAGGGAGAGTATCATGGCATGGCGTGGGTGGGCGCGGAGGATTGGCGGGGAGGAGGAGGGACAGGCGGAGAGAAGAGGAGGGGAGGGCTGGCCAGGGGGTGTGCTCGGTGACAGAGCGCGCCAGTCCTTGCACGGGTTTTCCCCGCGCACGCGGCGTGCCCCCTCTTCCCGCCACCCGCTTCCCTCCTCGCATCCCCGCCCCCCCCTGCACTCCTCCCTGCTCCATCGGAAGACGCCAATTGCATGCATACACCGATCATGGCCAGGCCAATCCTGCGCCTAGTATCGATGTAGGCACCTTCCTGGCCAAGGGGCGCGTGTACATCGATTCTTGGCCCAGGATGGCCTAGGCCAGGATCAGTGTAGGTGCATGGTTGGCGCCCGTCTATCGTCCGTCCACCCCCCACCCTCGTCTATCCTAGATTCGCCCTCCTGTCTCAATACTCTTCTACGGTCCCGCCCCTCCTCCCTCCACCCTCCCTTATCCTCTACTGTCGCTTCCATCCCCCAGTCTTCATTTTTTGGCCCGAGGAGTTTGAGGTGACCTGCCTCATGGGCTGCGCAAGCGAGAATCGCGACTCGGTGGACATGGAGACAATGTGAGCGGGGACTGTCCGTACGGTCCGGGGGATGAGGAGGGGGATGGTAACACCAATTCGGTCCCCACCGAAACTTTCGGCGCCTGTTCCCGAGTCTGGTGCTGTTCGTTACCGTGGCCAGCCTGAGCTCGGCGCGCGTGTCGCGTTTGATTGGACGCCGTGACTCGGTCGCTGCTGCATCCTACTTTACCGCAGTCTATTCGTTTCTGTTCTGTTCTGTCCGTACCTGATTTGTTTTTGAGAATAACCTTACGTCGGCTCGCATGTTGCATTTGATAGGGTGCCGTCAACTCTTGGCTGTTGCGTTCTAGAGATTGCAGCCTGTTTTTTTCCCATTTGTTTTCAATCATCTTATGTTCTATTATCTTCTGCAATGTTCTGGACGAGCTTGCGTTACGTCGTCTCGCTTTTCACGTTTGATGCGTCTTCCAATCTGTCGCTGCTGCGCCTCTTTGTTCTTGTGGTCAGCCTGACCTCGGGGCGCACGTCGCGTTTGATAGGTCGCCATTAATTGATTTTGATAATGTCTTGTCTGCTTTATTCAGCAATTTTCGATTCTAGATTAATTCAGCATAGTAGGCTACATCGTGTTATGCTAACTTCGCTTCTAGTGTGTTCTATTACGCTGTGTCTTGCTACGTGGTGTTGGGTTCAGCTCTCTTCTTTGCTGTGCGGCTCCGTCAGTACCATGGTATGCGATGTGACGTTCGTTTTGTTGTTATGGCCAGTTTTGTTCGTTTCGGTTGGGGCAGTATTCGGTCCTTTGTAGCTATAGGCCTGATCTTCAATGACATTCCGATACTGCGCTCACATTTGCGCTCTTATTGGCTGCTGTGTAGTTATGGGGTTGAGCTCTTATTCTGGTATTGCGGTCTAGCCATGTTCTGTCGCACACTCCTGTTCGCACTTCCATGGTATTGCCATGTACAGCATGTATGTTGTGCCATTCGTTTTGAGCTTATGCTGCAATTTTTCAATGCCATGCTGTTGTAAGATGTACTCACTCTCCCACTGTTGTAGGAAACACTGTGTAACATGCGAGTGTACGACTCTCTGTTCTTTTATATTTGTTCTGTTCTGCTATATTAGACGTGCTCCATTTTCATTGCAATATGTGATGATGTTCCGTTATGAGCGATGTTCTGTCCAGACTGGTATACCCAATTGCGTTAAATTGCAGTCGTTGTTGATGTTGATTTATGCTTTGTATTATCGTATCATGGTACGGTATACAATATTATGACCCATTCTGCCTCATTACGATTCAATATGGTATGGCATGGCATGTTATGTGGCATTGTATTATGGGGTCATTTGTTATGTCTTGTTAGTCTCTGTTATCTCATGGTATGTCGGCTTGTGTTGTGTTATGGCATGCTCTGTTCAGTTCTGTTATGTAAAGTTCTGTTATGTTCGGTTGTGTTATTGACAGTTTTGTTATGTCGGAACCCCCCATACAATTTTTGATGACGCCTACGGCGAAGCACCGCCGCCCCCTGCCTTGTGGAAGCGCCTATGTGGCCGAAAGTTGGGCTAGAGATTGGCCAAGCTGCCAGGCTATGTGCTTCCCGAGTCGGGTTAGAACATCTTCGGGGAACGCGTGAGGGGTAATGCACACAGAGAGGAATTCGGTTTGGTCTGATTGCCGTTCTGGGGGGCATCCCTTGGCCGACTTAGGGCTCGCCTAACAGATTAACTGGCCATACACTGATAGTAGCTCACACATATGTCATAATCTACTCAACGATATTCTGCGAGTATTGATGTTCAGAGGTTGTCGTGTTGGGCTTTTAGGTTTAGATTTTCCCAGCGCTGATGCACCAGCGACTCCGTGGTCAAACTTTCCGGTGCAGGAGGTGGACAGGGTATCGGACCAGCTGTTCTCCGAACCGCCGTGGAAACCGTTCGGGGACCATGTGGACGAGAAAGCAGAATGTAAGTAAGAAGCATAATCCGCCGAACCTGTCGGTGTGTGGAACACGCTCTTTCGTTGGTCGCCGTCGTCGTCGTCGTCGTGTTGTCTCCGTCGTCTCCTCGTCGTCTCCGTCGTCTTCTCCGTCTCAGTCGTCTCTTCGTCGTCTCCGTCAATCGTCGTCTCCGTCGTCCCCGGTCTCCTTTCCCTGGGCCCTCCTCCTTAAGCGCGCCAGCCACAGCGACATTGAGCTATGTCGTAGCTGAGTCAAAGAGAAGTCCCTTCCTTTGACCCCTTCCCCGCCAGGGGGGGGTGTCCCGGGGGGTGGGTCCCGGGTGGTGAGTCCCGCGGGGTAGGTCCCGTGGTGTGGGTCCCAGGGGGTGGGAGGGGGTCCGCTACGCATCCCCCCCGGGGTCCCGGGGCTTCAGAAAAGCCCCAAGACGCGGCAAGAGTGCCCCAAGGCTCTCAAGATGGTCCTCGAGGGCCCCGAATCGCCGAACCAGCGGTCCAAAGTGCCAAAGTAGCCTCCAGACGGCTCACGAGGTTTGCCAAGCGCCCCAAGAAGCCTCCAAGAGCACTCCCCAGAGGGCCCCAAGGGGCAAACGTACCAATTTTCCTTAAGTTGTCCAACAATTTTGGCGTTCTCGCCTTGTCGGCTTCCCGACGCTCCAAGACAGCCCGAGAGGCCCCCAAGATCGCCCAAGAGGCCTCCAAGCGGGCCCCAAAACGACCCAAGAGGGCCCCAAGACCGCCTAAGGCGTCCAAGACAGCCCAAGAGGCCCCCAGTAAGGCTCCAAGAGGGAGCCCAGACGGGGGACCCGAATGGACATTTCGAGCCCTCGGTCTGAGAGGCTCCCAGGAAGCCCCCCAAGAAGCCCCTCAAGAGGCGACAAGAGACTCCCAAGAGACCACCAGGAAGCTCCAAGAGGCCTCCCTAGAGGCCCCCAAGAGCCTCCCAAGAGGCCCCAGAACTACCCCCAAGCAGCCCCCAAGAGCGCTCGTCGTCGTCGTCGTCGTGGTCGTCGTCGTCGTCGTCTTCGTCGTCGTCGTCTTCGCCGCCGCCGCCGCCGCCTCCGCTGCCGTCAGTGTCGTCGTCGTCGTCGTCGTCGTCGTCGTTCAGGGTCGGTGGCACGGGCCGTAAGGCCTCTTCGAAGAAGAATAAGAAATAATAAACATATGATAATCAGATTTTCTCAGGGTCCTTGTGGGTACTATCTTGGAGGTAGGAGAAGGAGGAGGAGGAGGAGGAGGAGGAGGAGGAGGAGGAGGAGGAGGAGAAGGAGGAGGAGGAGGAAGAGGAGGAAGAGGAGTATGACGAGGAGGCTTCTTGGGAGCCTCTTGGGGCACTCTTGGGGCCTCCTGGGAACTTCCTGGGGGCCTCTTGGAGGCCTCTTGGGTGCCTCCGCTTCTGGGGGGCCTCTTTAGCTGCTTAGGGCGTTCCTGGCCCGTCTGACGCCGTTGGAACCCGTCTTGGGGGATTCTCTGAACTGACTTGGGGCCCTCTTGGGGCGCTTCATGGCCATCCTGGAGGCCATGTTGGGCGTCTTGGAGGCCTCTTAGGCTGTCTTGGGGCCCTCTTTGCCGTCTTGGGGGCATCTTGGGCCGTCACGGGGCCATCTTGGAGGCCTCTTGTGCGATCTTGGGGCGACCTTGGGGCTTCTTGGGCCGTCTTGGGCCATCGGAAGGCCGAAAAGAAGCAAATGCCCAAATTCTTCAACAACAGCAGGACAATCTATGATTTTGGCCTCGTCGGGCCTCCCTGGCGGACCTCTTGGAGGCCCCTTGGGCCGTCTTGAAGGCTCTTGGGTGCCGTCTTGGGCCATCTTGGGCTGTCTCGGTGGCTTCTTTGGTGGACTCGGGGAACTCTTGGACCCTCTGCGGCCGTCTTGGAGGCCCAATTGGACCATCTCGGGCGAGCTTGGAGTCCATCTTGGCCGTCTCTTGGCCGTCCCCTGGCCGTCTTGGACGCCATCCGCGGCCCGAAAAAACGCACGCCCTGTACGCTTTCGGCGGCTCTCCGGGTGGCCGGCGCGCTGGGCCGAAGCCCCCGGGGGGAGTGCTTTTGGAAAGGAGCCAACACCAAAAGCCGTAGGGTTTAGCACGCAAGGCGCCCCTTGTGATGAGGGGGCGGCGGATATCCGATTGCCTTCGACCCACCCCGCCACCGTGCCTGGGTTGTGGGTGAGCGGCCTCTTGGGCGTTGGGATCTCGTGGGGGGCCTCTCGGGGCCTCCTGGAGGCAGTTTTGAGGCCTCTGGGGGCTGTTTTGGGGCGTCTTGGGGCTTCTTTCGGGATTCTTGGGTGCCTCTTGGGGCTTCGTGGGGGTCTCTGGGGAGCCTTTTTGGGCCTCGTGGGGGACTCTTTGGACCTCCTGGGCGCCTCTTGATTCGGAAGGCCCGGATGTTCGGTTCGTGTTCCTTGGGGTCCTCTTGGGCCGTCTTGCCCGACTGTAGCGCAACGTAGCCCGACTATTATTTTATCTGCATTTTTTCCCATCCAGTGTCCTACGCACCTCCAGGTGTATGACTTCTTGCTTGCTTGCTTGGGCCGTCTTGGGCACCCCTTGCTCCGTCTTGGGGCCTTCGTGGGACGTTTCGAGGGCCTCTTGGGGGCCTCTGGGGCCGTCTTGGGGGAGTCCTGGGGGCCTCTTAGGACGTCTTGGAGCCTCGGGCGCTCGAAAAGTGGAGAGTCCCCAAAACATGGGAAATACCCAGAAAGGAAAGTGCTCTCCGGGCCCTCTTTGGGAGGCTCTTGGGGCTCTCTTGGGAAGTCTCGAAGGCTTCGGGGGCTATCTTGAGCCACTTTTGAGCGTTTTGGACCAATCGTATAGCGATTTGGGGCACCCTTGAATCTTCTTGGCGAGCTCTTGGGGGTCTCGTGGCCCGTCTTGGGCCTCTCTTGGCCCCGGAAAAGTTCTGCGACACCACTCCGGCAGTCCCAGAGGACATGCGGGGAGCCCTGGAAGATTTGTGAATTTGTGGTCCAGGCCCCTCGAACCATCTTCAGGATTGAGGACTGAGGCTTCAGGGGATCGAACAAGGGACTTGACACTCCAATTCGTGCTTCGAGGGCACGGTGGTGGATTCTTCTGTGTTCTTTAAGATTCGTTTCTGTAGTAGCAATGGTAGACCACTTATGTTACGTTATGGTCTGATATTGTATGTTATGCCCTGTTATGGTATGACATACTCTGTGATGCCCCGCTGGGTCACAGTATGACTTGGCATGTTACGTACGATAGTCAATATTATGTGATGTTGTGTTCTGTATGTTCTGGCCTGA
>CAUYUJ010000614.1:100000-170000 GCA_963575745.1 Prorocentrum cordatum
AGGAGGAGGAGGAGGAGGAGGAGGAGGAGGAGGAGGCCGTGGACCGCCTCCAGCCCAGTGTGGGCGTCCGAGCCGGGGCGTCTCTCCCCCTGCCGTTTTCTGCCTCGCCTCCGTCTCTCCTCCAGGGTCTCTTCCGCGGCTTGCGCCCAATGTCCGCACTCCTTCTGGATGCCTCCTCCAGGGCTCGTTTCGATTCCTCCGATTCGATTCGATTCGATTTCGATGGCTTCCGATTCCGATTCGATTCGACTTGGGATTCCGATTTGGGTTCCGACTTCTCATTGGAGGCATATTAGCCTCCCGGTTTCTGCCGATTCGACTTTTTCCGACTCGGCTGCCGATTTCCGCCGATTCGATCCATCTCGATCGCCGATCCGACTTATCGATTCGATTTTGGTGTCTCCTGCTCCTCCCTGTCGCACCCCCAGGCGTGTCGGAAGGGCGGGCTGGGCGTTTTGCCGGAGACTTCCTCACCGTCTGTGCTGCTGGAGATTTATCTGCAGCAGCTTCACGGATGGTGGGCGGGTCGTCTTCAGAATGTGGTTCTCGCCCTAGCGCCGCACACATGTGTTTCAACACACTAAAACAGCTCCAAGGATCTCGACTCAGCGCCGCGCACAGTCAGTTTAACAGTTCGCAGCAGCTTCAAGGATGGAGGGCGGTTCCTTTTCACAATGTGGATCTTGCCTTCGCGCCGCGCGCATTCGTCTGAAACAGTGCAGCAGTTTCAAAGATGGAGGGTTGCTCCTTTTCAGAATGTGTCTCTCGTCTTAGTGCCGCGTGAATGCGTCTTAAAACGTTTGCAGCAGTTTCAAGGCTTCGTATGGTTCAAGACCCAGGAATGGTGTTCTGGCACGATTTAGGACCATCAGGGCGCATCAGTCGCGCTGCTTCGCGGCGCTGAAGTCCCAAGAACCGTTTTGGCACGATGGCGGATTCTCAGACGGTTGTCTTCTAATGGGCTTTTCCCGCAATGAAGATGCATGCTTGTAGGGACCTGTGACGAGGGAACTTGGAATGAGGGTTTATTGTAACATCGTTGATGCGTCTTGGGTCCTCCTCCCCCCCCTCCTCCCGCCCCCCTCGCCTCGACGTCCTCTTCCTCGCCGTGAGCGTTGTCTGGCTTCTGCGGCTCGTGATCGCGGCCCCTGTGGCCTCGCCTCCTCGCCCTCGCCGTCGTCCTAAGTCCTCTCCTCCTCCTCTTTCTTCCTTATCCTCCTCCCATCCTCCTCCGCCTCCTGCGCATCCGCCTCCTGCTCCTCCCCCTCCTCCCCCTCCTCCTCCTCCTCTCTCTTCCTCCTCCTCCTCTTCCTCCTCTTCCTCTTCCCCTTTCCCCCTCCTCCTCCTCCTCTTCCTCCTCCCTCCTCTTCCTCCTCCTCCTCCTTCTCCTCCTCCTTCTCCTCCTCCTCCTCCTCCTCCTCCTCCTCCTCCTCCTCCTCCTCCTCCCCCAGTGTTCAAAGGTCCCCTGTTCCGATCACGCAGCAACTGACGCGCCAACCTTTGCAACTGCCATCGGGGCACCGATGTCCTCTTGGAAATGGACTGGCCACGTTCGTGCTCTCGTCTCACACATTGAGGTGGGCTTTGGATCACCTGACCAAGCGCTCACCGGTCGGATGTACGCAAATTTGTGCCCGAGCGAAATCTGGGTGGCGCCTGAGTCTTTCTGGCGACTTGCCCGCCCACCTGGCGGCTGCGTTGTGCGCAGAAGGCCTAGGAGGGCTGCTCTGGGAATGTCGCGCCATCAGCTCGCCGATGCTCGAATGTGAGGGCAGCACCCGGCGATGTGTGAACGAACCCTGGGATCTCCTGGGATGAACCGACGTCGTGAGCACCAGGCGGATAGAAAGGGACTCAACGCAATGAGAAAGAGCGAGCGGGAGGGGCAGGATGCCAGATGCGGCGCGGCCGCGCCTCGCTTGTCCGTCTCCTCCGTGCCGTCTGCCCCGCTCCCCTCCCCCACCGAAGCCGCGGGCGCGCAGGCGCACAGAAGCAGCGCCGACGGGGGACCATCGCCTTCGAGGACAGGCGGGGGCTCACCGCCAAGCAGGCGGAGGACTCGGCGCGCGCACCTCCCCCGCGGCGCGGTCGGCCGGCGCGCTCCTCGCGAGTCCGCCGGCGCCGCCCGCCTCGCTCGCTGGCTCTCGGCCGCACCGCTGCCGCTCCCCGCTGCTGCCGCTCCCCGCTGGTCCTCGCTCGCTGCTGCCGCTCCCCGCTGCGAGAACGCGGAAGCACGGGTTCGGGCTCGTGGATCGGCGACGGGTCTCATTTCCGTGCGGAATCGGCGCGCACGCCGTGTCACCATCGGGCGGCGCTGGCCTCAGGTTTCGGGGGGGGGGGCCTCCCCGGTCCGCGGATCTTCGAGGGAAGAAACGCGCTCACCATATCATGACCAAGATGTCGCGGGATCTTGTCGGCGCCGATCTTGGTCATGGTCCATGCCAGCCGTCGCCGATTCGCGAGGACGATCCACGAATTGACGCTGACCAAGATGGACGGTGACCAAAGTCGACACGACGTTTCCGCGTTCAGTCTTGGTCATGACCACCGTGTTCTTCACCTGAAGATTTGGCGCTGACGCGCCATATTCACGGATCCGTAATCCATGTCAGCATGTGCCCGATCGCTGCGGCCGCATGTCTTGCCCTGCCACTTCTGGTTCGCTGCCCGTGTGCTTTGGCACGCACGTGCAAGATCTTCATGGCCTTAGCGTGCTCTGGCGCCTGCGGCTTTCTCTCCTCCCCGCGTTTTTTTGGGTGTTTAGTTTTTTTTTCTTATCTTGTGCCCAATTCGACTCCGATGCGTCCCTCCGCTGTCTCGACTGCGTCCTTCCGAGGCGGAGATTTATACATAACCGCCGCAAGCCACCGCATGGAGGATCCATTTTCGGAGACCTTGACAGGCGGTGGATCTGGATAGCCCCCCGCCTCGCAGTCTTGGACCCCAGTCCCCGCTGCCACTCCCCGCTGCCGCTCTGCCTCCCGTTCTCGCCGCCGCGGCAGCCGACTCGCCGCCTCGGCCCCGCCCGCTGCCGCTCCCCGCTGCCGCTCCCCGCTGCCGCTCCCCGCTGCCGCTCCCCGCTGCCGCTCCCCGCTGCCGCTCCTGCCGCTGCTCCTGCGGCTGCTCCTGCGGCTGCGCCTGCCATTGCTCCTGTTTCGTGTTTTTGGTTTGTTTGCTGTTGTTGCCCAAGCAGTGCTTGCATGTATGGGGCTCGTAGGGTCGAGCATCTGGTTGAGAAACCTCCTCCCGAAAAGTTGGGCCAGCGTTTCTTAACCAACTTGCCAGGGCCCTGGCCTGGCTTCTTGAGCACGGTCGCCCGTTCGTTCCTCTGGGAAGCTGGCCCAGATGTCTGAAACGATAGTGTTCTTGTTCATATGTTTGGATGTATGTATGTTCTCAGGAACTGGGTCTGCGCGTCGGTGCGGCGGCTATGTGGTTGCGGTCGCCGCCCCGTCGCCGCCTCGTCCGCGCCCGTCGCCTGGGCCTGGGTTGCGGGCCCGTCCCGCCGCCGTGTGGCCGCCGTCGCCGCTCTGTCGTTCCCGCCCGCCGCCTCGTCGCCACATTGCTCTCCATTGCTCTGCGTTGCTCTGTGTTGCTTTGCATTGCTTTGCATTGCTCGGCATTGCTTTGCGCTGCATTGCATTGCATGGCATTGGATTAATTAGTAGCGCTTTCCTTGCTTCGCCTCGCACCGCTTTACATGTATTCGCACTGCATTGCATTGCTTTTCTCTTTGCGTCGCTCTTGACACGTTTCACACAGATATACATATACATATATATATATATATACACACACTTATTGTAGATGGTTCACGCTTCGCGTGTCCCTACCAGCCCATTCAGAACCGTTGCTCAAGAGGGAGAGAGAGCCGATGGGAAACGGGAGGAAGAGGCACACATTGTGAAACGAAGCTAGCAACCATGGTGAACTGAGGATGCGAAGGAGGAGGAGGAGGAGGAGGAGGAGGAGGAGTACCTGGACGACGACCCGCCTTTTGAGGCGTTCTTGGGCGCTCTTGGGGCCGTCTTGACGTCCTCGTGGGGCCCTCTTGGGGCCCTCTTGGAGCCCTCGTGGAGCCTTCTTGGGACCCCTGGAGGGCCTCTTGGGGCTCCTGGAGCCTATCAATCAAAGGAAGGGGTTCCTGTATTTCTTCCCACCCCCCTCCCCTCTGGGGCCCTCAACATTGTCTCTTGTGGTGCTCTTGGGGCGCTCTTGGGGCGATCTTGGGCGCTCTTGGGGCCCTGCTGGGGGCTTCTTGGGCCCCTCGTGGAGCTCCCTTGTGGTATCTTGGGGTTACCTGGTGGCCCCAAAAGCCGATCGGAAGCGAAAAGGCGAGAAGGCAACCACCATTGATTTTCTATAGCTTTGAAAGGTTTCGGCATCTTTGTGCGGGGGTCCTTGGGGTCTCCGAGAGCACTTGGAATCGTCTTGTGCCCCTCTTGGGGCCTCTTAGAAGCATGATAGAGGTATTCTTGAACCATGCTCGGCATCTTGAGCCATCTTGGAGGCCATCTTGGAGCATCCATCGGAGGCCCTCTGACACATCGCGCCCCCCCCCCGTCCAGACCCAGGGGGACGGGGTAAGGGGGAGGGGCCAAGACCCCCTAGACAGCAAGCCGTCTAGCTCACTCCCACCCGCCCTCCCAACACAGAAGTAACACCCGAGCCTGAGCATGTTCAGCGGTCGCCATTGGATGGACAGCTATTGGGCACCACATCCGGCCCCATGGGCGCGACGCTGGAGCGAGGTGCGCCACGCGTGCCAGGCGCGCCACGCGGGCCAGGCATCCCTGGGGCCCGAGCGTGCAAGGCACGCCTGGTGCGCCAGATGCGCCACGTGCTCCGCGTGCGCCAGGGTGTGCCGCATATTCCAGCCGCGCCAGGAGCGCAGCGTTCGGGGCATGTGTAGAGTGTGTCAGGTGCGCCAGCGCACGTGGCAGCACACATCGGGAGACATGTCGGCCCCCACCATCCACGTCGGCAACCAGTGCCCATCATTGTGTCTGGTGGGCCTGCGCACAGCAGGTCATACGCCACCACTTGGCAGTGATCGCGGGGCGGCCGTGCATGATCCAGATTTAGCTGCGATGTGCATTTGGTACAGGTTTTTGTAAGGGATGGTAGCCCTGCGCGCAGCAGGCAATATGCTGACACCCCCGCCGCCCCTGTCAAAAAACAGTACACAGTGCTCGCGGGCCTCACGAACACGACTCCAGACTTTGCCCCAAGATGTACCTCGCACTATTTGTTGACAGGGATGGTTGGTGGGGGCCGCGTCGAGTTGGCCGCGCATGCTCTAAATGTGGAGGCAGAGTGTGTGTGTTTATATTGTTTTTTGACAAGGATGGTGGGGGGGCCCTCATGGTGTCCTCATCGTTCGTCATTGTTCCTGGTTGGCTGCCGGTTGCCTGGGGGAGGGGGTGCATAGTAATAGGGAGCAGTGATAAGCCGCTTCCCGAAGGGGAAGAAGGGGGCTGGTTGAAGAAACGCTCTAAACCACCTCCGGCCAGAGGGCTGGTGGGATTCCCCAAACAGGGCTTGCACGTGGGGGCTCTTATTTGTTTTCTCAGGAACTGGGCCTGCCCGTCGGTCTGGCGGCTACGTGGTCGCCGTCACCGCCCCGTCGCCGCCTCGTCGCCGCGCGTCGTCTTGGCCTGCCCGTCGGCCTGGCGGCTACGTGGTCGCCGTCGCCGCCCCGTCGCCGTCTTTCATGGCGTTACTTTGCAATGCGTTCCATTGGTTTGTGATTTGCGCTGTTTTGGCGTTGCTTCGCATTGTTTTACGTTGATTTGCATGGCTTTGCATTGCTTTGTCTTCCTTTGCTTTGCTTTGCGTTTCACTGAGTTGCTGCTTCGTATTGCTTTTCATGTCGTTGCATCATTTTTCATTTCGTTTCGTTGCTTTTCGCTGTTTTGCGTTGCGTTGCATTGCTTCGCATTGGTTTGCATTTCTTATATTCCTTTGCATTGCATTTCTTAGCATTGCTCTGCATCACTGTGCATTGCATTGCACTGCGTTGCAATGAGCTGAAGCGTTTTGCGTTGCTTTACTTTGTTTCGCGTTGCGCTGTTTCGCGTTGTTTTGCGTTGCGTTGCTTTGCGTTTCTTTCCATTGCTTTGCCTTACTTTGCATTGCTTCGCGTTGCGTTGCCTTACTTTGCATTGCTATGCATGGCATTGCATTGCTTTGCACCCCATCGGGGTCTCTTCATGTACTGCGCCACCAATGTTGTACCACTTAGATTGCCCCGCACATCTTCCTTTTTGGGGTTCACGCTGTCTAACACTGCTGTTGATGTCCTTCGTTGTTGTCTGTCGCGTTGCACTGACTTTGCCTTCTGGAGGCGCGGCGCCCGAAGAAGTCGAACAGGGGGTAATACTTTAGTTCGACGTGAGTGTGTGCTGCTGCTGCTGCTGTTCCTCCTCCTCCTTGCGGCCCCTTGCCCGTGCGGCGCTCGTGGGTCTGGCCTGGCGTCTTCCAGACCCTCACACCGTGGTTCAGGCTGCGTGGATTCTGGGAGCACAAGCTCCTGCTTGCCGCCGCCGCGCCGCCGCCGCCACGCCGCCGCCGCCATCGTCGTTGTCGTCGTCGTCGTCGTGGTCGTCGTCGGAGGCGGCGGCGGCGGCGGTTGCGGTGCCGGCGAACTGATGTCCCTCCTCATCCTCATCTTCGCTAGGGCTGGGGCGGCATGTCTAGTGGGCGTACGCATGCCCTCTCAGGTTTGGCTTATCGATTTCGGATGCCCTGGACCCTCCCTCCATTCTCTTCGCTCCCTCCACCCCTCCTCCATCCCTCCTCCTCCTCCTCCTCCTCCTCCTCGTCCTCCTCCTCCGCACTGAAGAGAAGAAAGAGAGAGCGGGTACGAAGCGAGCAAGGGAAGAACGGGCGGGCAAGAAGCGAAGGGGCGGGGCGTGTCGGCTGAAAGTCCCGCAGATATTATAATGAATTCTACAAAATGCGAGGCCCCCGCCTTCAGCGAGGGGTTCCTCCATTGATTTGAATTCTAAGTGAATTCGTGGGCGCTCACCGGGAACGTTTCGGCCACCCGCAGGTTTTGATATTCCGGCCGCCAAGAGGGAGGAGGGGAGGAGGAGAGGGGGGGACGAGAAGAGCGGGGAAGGCGAGGCGCAACAATCCAGCAGGGGCGGCCAGCCCAGAGAGAGAAAGGGAGGGTGGGCAGGGGCCCGGGGGACACGGGGGGAGACGGGGGTCGGGCGTCGGCGTCGGCGGTCGTGGCCCACTGGCGGGCTGTCGTTGCCGCCAGTTCTCGGTGTCGTCGGTGGCTGTCGTCGGTGGCCGTCGTGCTGTCGGCAATCGGTGCTCCTCCGCGGCGGCGCTGTTGCTGCTGTACCTGGTGGTACTAGTAGTGGTCCTCGTGGTGGCGGTCGCTGTGGTGCTGCTCATGGCGGTGGCGCCGCTGCGCGGGCGCGCGTCCTCCTCCATCCCTTCTCCTCATAGATGTCGTCGTCGTCCTCCACCTCCTCCTCGGCGCTCTCTCGCTGTCGTCCCCGCCGCCCTGCTCAACGCCCACCGCCGACGGCCGCGGGCCGGTGGGCGGCCAGGATCTGCTCGGCCACCCCTGTTTGCAGGGTGGCCGAGAGTTCTTGCCAGAACGCCGCAGCATCTGCGCTGGCGCCGGCTTCGCCGTCTCGGCGGTCCAGCCTGTCCAGGACCAGCTGCCCGGCAGCCTCGCCCAGGCGGCCTCCTGTCTCCACCGCAAAGGGCTTCAGCAGAGGCGTGGTGGGCCCTGGTGGGTACCGCAGCTGCTTGCCGCGCGCCGCGTCCTCGGCCGCTAAGCCCGCGTGGGCCGCCCTGGCCCGCTCCTCGCGCGGGTCGGGGCTCGTGACCACCACGTCCACGACGTGCCACGTGCCCTTTTCGCACCATTAGACGTCCAGCACCGCCAATTCCATGCGCTCCTGGCCCGTTGCTGGGTCCCGGCGCCGGCGGAGCCACTGTGGCACCGTCTGCTCGGTGTGCACGGGGCCAGCAACCCGCTTGGCCAGCCAGCGCGCCAAAAGGTCGCGGACCCTGTCGTGCCGCCCAGTGCGGGCGGGCCCTGTCTCGCACGCGATGGCGTGGTGCTGATCGGGCTCACGCATCGCTCCGCAAACTGCCCCGTGACGGGACTTGTTCTGACAGTGCGTCTGCAATGCATGACCCTTCAGCAACCGAGTGTCCTCCATTTGACGGTGACTCCGCCATCCTGTGCTCTGGCGCCGTGGGCAGCAACGTGAAGGCCCCAGCGCCTGGGCCTCCGCAGGAGTGGATGCGGCCGAGCGTGCGGTTGTCGAACCCCGCCGTCGCGTTCCCCTGAAGGACGACCATGATGGGCCGCATCAGGTCCTTCTACCTGCCCCTCTCCCCCTGCGCAAGCGAGACCTGCAGGTAGTGGGCCGCTTTGCCCACCTTGGCGTTGTACGCGGCCACCGCGCTGGCAAAGTCTTGCGTGCCCGTGGCCTGCCTCGCGAGAAGCTCCTCGGCGCTGCCCATGCCGAGGGCGAGCGCGACCTTTGGGGCCGCGGCGCACCACGCAGCCACGTGCGCAGCTTCCCGCCGGGGCTCGGCCGCGCCCGCTGCGAGGCCACCGTCGCGCAGCGGCAGCACGCATGGGCCCACTCCCTGTCTGTTAAGGGCACGTCAAGCAGCCAGTCCGAAATGCCCCTAAGGGCGTGGTCGAAGTTCTGCACCGCTTGTAGGTCCACGAACTGCGCGCGTAGGAGGTGATTTGGTAAGCCCTGTGCTGTCCAGCGGAGCATGGCTCCGGCCTCTTGGAGCCCGAGGCCGGCGGCCACGGGGTCTTGCAGGGTCTGGCCAAAAGCTCGCAGGGCTTCTGTGACCTTGCCCATGGCCCGGGCGCCGCCTCCAGAGCCTGCCGCCAGCTCTTCCCAGTCGTCGTCTTGGCGGTGAGTCAGGCCGCACCCCAGTGCGCGGAGCTCGTCCACCACGTAGGGCCGTAGTGCCGGGGGACACTGAGCGTGGCCCAGGGGGAGCCTCACCTTCGTCTTGGTCTCGTTCAGAGTGAGCCCCCAGGCGTTCATCCTGCCAGATAAATCCTGGAGGAACTGCTGGGCTTCTGCGGCCAGAACCACTGCCACGACGTCGTCGAGGTACGCCGTGACCAGCCAGCGCGGGGAGCCTGTGAAGTGCTGAAGCGTCGTCTGGTGCAGGGCCGCTGCGTAGGCTGCGGGGCTCAAGGGGCAGCCCTGCGGCACCCCGGCCCCGGTGCTGAAATTGTGCAGGTCCCCCTCGCCGTCGCGCCAGAGCCCCACGGCGGGCTTCGCGTAGAGCCGGGTGAGTAGGCTGCCGTATTCTGGGAGGACCGCCCCCAGAGCGTCGAGGACTGCCTGGCGGGAGATCGTGCCGAAGGCGTTCGTGACATCGACGGCGACCAGTATTCTCCCCGGTCGGTCGTGGACCGCGCTTTGGAGAGCCCGGAACTGGACGTCTGCGCCCCCGGGCACCCCGAGTCCGTACTGGAGCGGGCCAGCGGCACCCTGAGCGGCATCCGCGGTGTAGGCGACGAAGCCCGTGAGGACAGTACGCCGGAAGGGCGAAAGGACTGTGAGCGGCCAGACCCCGCCAGCAGGCTTGAGGAGCGCCGTGATTGTTCCTGTGTTCAACCAGTCGTCCACGATCGGCGGCGCGGCACCTTCAACCCACGCAAGGGCAGCGTCCGACAGGGCAGCGGCAGCGTCGGCATCAGCGGCCACCACGCGCCAGTACTCGTTACGACTGCCATCTGGCCCCGGCGCACGGCCCGAGCGGGCCTTCCGGAAGGCCTTGAGGATGGCGCCTCCTAAGCCGTCTCTCGTGTCCTCTGAAAGGCGTGCTGGGGCGGCGTGTTGCTGCCCTGGGTCCCACGTGTTCTGCTCTGGGAAGAGCGCTCGGAGCAGGTCGCGCGTGCCGCTCCCAGTGGCCACTCGGCCGGTCTGGCGCAGGGTGGCGACTGCCCCCGCCACCTGTCCATCGTCCAGCATCGCGCGGACTCGGCGCACTTTGCGACCGATGCTTCCGGTCTCGCCGGTCGGCGGCGCAACCTTGAGCTCCCGCCTGTGCACTGCGTCCCAGAGTTGCTGCCACTCGCCGCGCCAGAGCGCCTGCAGGCGCGCGGCGATGTCGCGCTGAATGCGCGCTGCCCGCTTGCCGTTGGCGCCGCGCCCGCCGCGAGGGCCCGTGGCGGCGAAGACCAGGCGGGGGGCGAACACCACCAGCTTCCACGCTTGTTCGCGCTCCTGCGGGCTGCCCCCGAAGGCGCTCTGGTGGAGCGCTGCGCCCATGGCCTCGGCCCAAGCAGACTGCAGGTGGGGCGGCACGCGCCGCATGGCAGCCACCCTGTGGCCGAGGGCGTGCCGGACATCCGCTCGGTCCCACCAGGCCATGTTGGTCAACTTGGAGGGCGGGTGGCCACTCTCGTCGTCGTGGCCCGCTGCGGCTGGGAGGTGGTTGGGAGTGCCCTCCGGTTGAAATGCCGGTGGTTCAGCATCAGGCTCCGCCGCTGCCTCCCCGAGTAGGGCCCGCACGCGTTCAACCTCCTGCTCCTCCTGCTCCTCCTGCCCCTCCTTCTCCCCCTCCCCCTGCTTCTCTCCGCCCTCCTGCGCCCTCCCTCGCCGTCCTGCTTCCACGCCCCTCCTCCCCGTGCCTTCCTGTGCTCTCCTCCTCTGCCCGCCCCGGACTTCCTGCGACCTCCCCTTCCTCCTGCCTCTCCTCCCCTCCGCCGGCGGCCCGCAGCTCACACGGGGGGACGGAGGCGCTGCCTGCTCTGGGTGGCCATCCTGCGCGCAGTCCCCCGCAAGAGCTGTGCCGCCGCGTGCCGCCCCCCTTCTTCCGCCTCCTCCTCCTCCTCCTCCTCCTCCTCCTCCTCCTCCTCCTCTTCCTCCTCCTCCTCCTCTTCTTCCTCCTCCTCCTCCTCCTCCTCCTCCTCCTCCTCCTCCTCCTCCTCCTCCCCTCCTTCTCCCCGCCCTCGTGCGCCCCCCCCCCCCCCTGCCGACAGCGTCAGTGGCCACGCAACGCCCGGCAGCTGCTGAGGGCCCCGGAGGCCCCCAGAGCTCCTCCTCCTCCTCCTCCTCCTCCTCCTCCTCCTCCTCCTCCTCCTCCTCCTCCTCCTCCTCCTCCTCCCCGGAGCTCCACGCCGAGGCCTCTGGAGGCTTCCCGGGGGGCCCCCGCAGACGAGGAGCCGGCGTGCCTGCCCTGCCCCCTGCGGCGACGGCGGCTGCCCCTGCGGCGGCGGCCCGCGAGAGCGGGCCGCCGGGCCCTCGGCCCGGCTGCGGCGGCCGGCTGGCTCCGGGTGCGGCGACGGAGGTGGCGCTGGCGGCGGGTGGCCCTGGGCGCGCGCGCGCGCCGGGAGGAGCTCGGGGACCCCGAGCAGGAGGCGCGGGCGCGGCGCGCGACGCGTGCTCCTGGGTCCCTCCTTGCCTCCGCCACCGGAGGTGCAGGATCGTGAGAGGGTAGATCACGGAAGCTCCCGCTGGTCCTGGATGGGGTGTATATCGGCGACTAGCTGCCAATAGCGCTGAACATCGCCAAGTAGCTCTCAACAGCGCCCAGTAGCGCCCCCAAAGCGCCCAATCTGTAGCCGAATGGCGACCAGTAGCGCCCGATGGCGCCACATGAGCGTTATGCATCTCGTCCACTTTGCGCGCTATTGTGCGGCATGGGGACGACCGAAAGCTTGCTTGAGTTGCAGTCGAAGGATCGACGATTCCAGGATCGAGGTTCGAGGGCTGAGTTTTGTGAGTTTTTCGGGGGCCTTCTCGCGTTTGGGGATGTGGGGGTGCTTCTCGGCCCCACGGACGGGTCCGCGCGTAAGTTCTGGCCAGGCTGCATCATTGGAGAGGTCCAGGGGCTGCTCTGTTGACAGGAGAGGAGGACTGGTCTCCAGACCTCTGGCGGCTCGAAAAAAACATCGAGCCACAGGCTTTTGTCTAAACAGCTTGTCTGCAAGAGCCCCTGTGTCTGTATTGCCATTGCTTCCCTGCCCCAGTGTGTGGTCCTGCGGGTTTGGGGTCGAGTCGGTGGCCCGTGGGCTACCGCATGGCATCCCGTGTGGTCTCGGGTACTCACCACCCACCAAACCACCCCAACCCAACCCGAAGGTCCAAATTTATCCTCGATTTCCAGTGGGGGGGGGTCGGGGAACGTTGAAAAAACACATGGTATCCGTACCCCCCCCAACCCGAAATTCGGGTCAAATTCGGGTCTTCGGGTTGGGTTGGGGTGGTCTGGTAGGTAGTCGGGTACGGTCTTGTTTGTGTGCTCTCCCGGTTGCTCTCTCGTGCGGCCTGCCGTATGGCTTCCCTGCATGCTCTCCCGCATGGCCTCCCGTCTGCGCTCCCGTCTGGCCTCGTGCTCGCCCGCATGGTCTCCCGCTTGCTCTCCCGTGTGGTCTCCCAAGCGCATTTTTTTTTTTTTTTTTTTTTTTCTCTCTCTCTCTCTCTCTCGCTTAACTTGTTGATCATGCTGTTCAGGGCCTTCTGCCGCCAGTGTGCGTAATTCACATGTCTTGGCGAGGCGACTCGGGACGGAAAGCAGGCTCCGCGGATTGCGTTTGGCGGCGCGGCGGCTTCTGCGCGAGGACTCCTCGCTGCTTGTGGCGCGCTGCCGCGGCTCTGCCCACCCTCGCGAGCGGGCTGCACTGCGCTGGGCAGGCGCGGCGTGGCCTGCCGCGCACCGCGCCCGCGCCCTGCGGTGCGCCCACGGGGGTTTCGCCAGAGCTGGAGGCAGCTGCCCAGAGCAGGAGTGAGAGCGTACACCCTAGGCGATGCTTAAGAAAACCTAAGTTTTCGTCCAGAGTCTCGATTATTCTTAACTTTTCAATGTGAATCCCAAGATTTTGATAGAAGTTCTGGGTTTTGTTCAATTCCTGAGACTATGAATTTCTTAACCCATGATTTCTTAAGCATTTCGCATGGTGTACCCCACGCCGAGCGACTCTGCCGCGCCCCTTCGCGTGCGCTCGCCCCCGACCTGGAGCGCAACCTGGGAAGCTGCGCCGCGTGGCCCCTGGCTGCCCGCGGGCTCGGTGCGGCCCAGCCCGCCGCCGCCCGCGGATCATGCGTCAGGGCTGGACCTAAACGGTGTTTTGGCGATTTCGTGGGCCGTTTTCGTTTCGACCTTGTTTTGCGGTAAAGGCGGATTGAAGACGAAACGAGGGAAAGCGAAAACAAAACGAAAACGAAAAACACCGTTTAGGTTAAGCCCTGTCATGCGTGTCTGCACGGACGGCCGAGCGCGAGGAGTCAATCTTCCTTTGTCTAACGCGAGAGAAGCGCAGGCTGCCCCCGCATGTCAGTCCACGTCGCCGCCGCTGCGGCGTGCCCTGAAGCGTCGTGACCCGCGCAGTGGCAGCTGGGTTGGACGGCGCTGTGAGCAGAGCGACGAACAAATACAGCAGCTTCCGTGCCTAGCCGCGCAAGCCAGCTGAAGACCACTTCGTGGGATGACCGCTTCGCCTCGATCCGCTTCGCTGGCAGGCCGCTTCGCCGGCGAGCCGCTCCGATCGTGGACCGCTTCGGCAGCGGGCCCGCAGCAGTCGGTCTCTGACGGGCGCATCGAGCGGGCGGACCCCCACGGGCGGGTCGAGCGGGCGGGACGTGAACGCGGGCGGGCGGGATTGCGAGCAGGCGAGCGGACGGAGCAGACCCGATCGGGCGGGCCAACCCTGAGTGGACGGACGGACCGGGGCGAAGCGGTCCGACGCGAAGCGTTTCGGGGGTCAGGAGGGAAAGAAACACACAGACACAATTAATCGTCGATTCCCAGGAAAATATGGGAAAATATGGGAAGTGGGGGGGAAGACAAAAACCCAGAAAATATGGGAAAATATGGGGAATCATTTTATTTGTGTGTATTTATTTGTGTGTCCCAGGGCCCCTTCAGGTACCCCTGGCCCCTGGCATCGGCGGCTCAACGAGGGGGTCCTGAGGGTGGGGGCCTCAGGATGAAAAAGGGATCCAGGGGCGGATTTACGTTGCTCGGGGCACCTCGTCCCCGGGGCCCCTTCCCTCAGGACCCCGTCCTTGAACCTCCGATGGCACGGGTCTGGCACCTTGGGCGCCACGGCTTGGCCGCGCCTCGGTCCCTGCGCCCGCAATTACCCGGGCGGGCGCAGCTCGTGGACGCCGACAGGTGGCCAGCCGCGCCCCGGGCCCTGCCGGCGGGGTGCTTCGCCGCGATGCGGCGCGGCGGAGCGCCAGGGCTCGGCGGCCCCGCTTGGCTCGGCGGCTTGGCTCGAGGCTCGAGGGCGCTGGGCCAGCGAGGCCACAGGCGGGTTCGACACATTCCCGCCCGAGCCGAAGCCACGTCCGCCGACCTGAACCCTTTTCAGGCCAAGCGAGCTTGGAGGACATGTCATCATCACCACCACCACTATCATCGCCACCACGTCATCATCACCATCATCATCACCATCATCACCATCATCACCATCGTCATCATCAGCATCATCATCATCATCACCATCATCATCATCATCATCGTACTAATCATCAGCATCATCAACATCACCAGCATCATCGTACTAATCATCAGCATCATCATATTCATCATCATCACCAGCAGCATCATCATCATCCTCATCCTCATCCTCATCCTCATTACCTTCATCACGCTCATTACCCTCATCACCCTCATCACCATGATCATCATCGTCATCATCATCACCATCATCATCATCAGCATCATCCTCACCATCATCATCATCATCAGCATCATCATCACCATCGTCATTTTCACCACCATCATAGTCATCACCATAATCATCATCGTCATCATCACCACAATCATCATCATCATCAGCATCAGCATCATCATCATAATCACCATCTTTATCGTCATTATCACCATCACAATCAACACCACCATCAGCATCATCATCACCATCATCAATGACATTATCAGCATCATCAGTGCCATCATCAGCATCGTCTTCGTCGTCGTCGTCGTCGTCGCCGTCGTCGTCGTCACCGTCACCGTCATCGTCATCATCAACATTACCATTACCTCCATCATCACCATCATCATCAGCATCATCATCACCATTCATATCGTGAGCCCGGCGTGACCCCAATTTGGGGAAAGCTTTCTGTTGCATGGGCGCATTGCTTGGCATTGCTTGGAGTTGGTGGCAGGAGCCCGAGGAAAGCGAGGAACCCGAGGAACCCTTAGGAGGAACGAAAAGAACCCGAGGAACCCGAGGAACACGAGGAATCCGAGGAACCCGTCGGAGGAACTTGGGGAACCCGGGGAATCCGAGGAACCCTTCGGAAGAACCCGAGGAACCAGAGGAACCCGCGGAATCCGTGGAACCCGAGAAACCCGAGGAACCTGGTGAATCTCCGAGCAATGGGCAAAGCAAGCCCCTGAGGCACCAACCTTTAACCACATAAGGACCCCTTAGGCAAGCCTAATTGGGGAATCATCATCACCACCACCACCACCACCACCATCATCATCATCATCATCATCATCCTCATCCTCATCCTCATCATCATCAGCATCATCATCATCATCATCTTTACCAGCATCATCATCATAAGCATCATCAGCATCAGCATCATCATCATCGTACTCATCATCAACATCATCATTCTCATCATCGTCAGCCGCATCATCATGACCATCACCAGTTTCACCATCACCATCACCATCATCACCATCATCACCATCACCATTCAGGACCATCTACCATCAGTCACCATCACCACGATCATCACTCACGATCATCATCACCACCATCACCACCAACATCAAGGCCGACATCATAGCCACCATCATTACTGCTCTTATCATCGTCATCACCATCACCTTCACCGCCATCGTCATCGCACTTATCATCATCATGTCCACCAGCCTTAATATCAACATTCCACACCACCAGCGTCGCAGTCACATTCACCAGCGTGGTAATTGCCATCATCTTCACCATGATCATTACCATCACCATTACCAACATTATCATCAACATCGTCACCATCGCCATCATCAGCATTCGCACCATTGTCATCATCATCACCATCATCATCACCATCATCACCATCATGATCACTAGCATCATCATCAGTATCACCATCATCGTCATCGTCATCATCATCGGCATCACCATCCGCATCATCATCAGCATCACCATCATCTCATCATCGGCATCATCATCACCACCATCATTATCACCATCTTCATCCCAATCTTAATCGTAATCTTCATCTTCATCGTCGTCTCTATCTTCATATTCATTATCATCTTCATATTCATATTCATCTCCATCTTCATCTACATCTCCATCTTCATCTTCATCTTCATCTCCACCTTCATCGTCATCTTCATCTTCATCTTATTAATAGTAAGCGTCATCTTCATCGTCATATCTATCTTCATCTTCATCATCATCATCTTCATCTTCATCTTCATCTTAATCTTCATCTCCATCTTCCTCTTTATCTTTATATTTACCCACCGGTCGTTGAAAGTAGGTATTTTTGGATTCCCAGAACCCAATCTACTTTAAGCGCCTTCCTATTTCAAGAATCATTACTTTTTGTTTTTTTTTGTGGCGGGCGCAAACCTAATCTACTTCTAGGGTTTGGTTGTCACTTCCCTGGGTGACGCTGGTCGCTCGGCCCCTCGGCTGGCCCCATCTCTTGGTTTTGTTGTTTTGTGTTTGTTTTCGCATGGCCGTCGGCTGCACTGGTCGCCCCAGGCTCGTTCGCCGCCCCGCGGTCGCTCGGCCCCTCGGCTGGCCCAATTCATTGGTTTTGTTTGTTCTTGTTTGTTTTCGCTTGTCCGTCGGCTGCACTGGTCGCCCCAGGCTCGCCCGCCGCCCCGCGGTCGCTCGGCCTTTCGGCTGGCCCAATTCATTGGTTTTGTTTGTTTTTGTTTGTTTTCGCTTGCCCGTCGGCTTCGCTGGTCGCCCCAGGCTCGCCCGCCGCCCCGCGGTCGCTCGGCCCTTCGGCTGGCCCCATTCAGTCGTTTTGTTTGTTTTTGGTTGTTGTCGCTTGTCCCTCGGCTGCACTGGTTGCCCCAGGCTCGCCCGCCGCCCCGCGGTCGCTCGGCCCCGCAGCTGGCTCCGTTCCTTGGTTTTGTTTGTTTTTGTTTGTTTTCGCTTGTCCGTCGATTGCATTGGTCACCTCAGGCTCGCCCGCCGCCCCGCGGTCGCTCGGCCCCTCGGCTTGCCCCAGTCCTCGGTTTTGTTTGTTTTTGTTTGTTTTCCCTTGTCCGTCGGCTGCACTGGTCGCTTCAGGCTCGCCCGCCGCCCCGCGGTCGCTCGGCCCCTCGGCTGGCCCTACTCCGCAGTTTTGTTTGTTTTTGTTTGTTTTCGCTTGTCCGTCGGCTGCGCTGGTCGCCCCAGGCTCGCCCGCCGCCCCGCGGGCGCTCGGCCCCTCGGCTGGCCCAATTCATTGGTGTTGTTTGTTCTTGTTTGTTTTCGCTTGTCCGTCGGCTGCACTGGTCGCCCCAGGCTCGCCCGCCGCCCCGCGGTCGCTCGGCCCCTCGGCTGGCCCAATTCATTGGTTTTGTTTGTTTTGTTTGTTTTCGCTTGTCCGTCGGCTGCGCTGGTCGCCCCAGGCTCGCCCGCCGCCCCGCGGGCGCTCGGCCCCTCGGCTGGCCCAATTCATTGGTTTTGTTTGTTCTTGTTTGTTTTCGCTTGTCCGTCGGCTGCACTGGTCGCCCCAGGCTCGCCCGCCGCCCCGCGGTCGCTCGGCCCCTCGGCTGGCCCAATTCATTGGTTTTGTTTGTTTTTGTTTGTTTTCGCTTGTCCGTCGGCTGCGCTGGTCGCCCCAGGCTCGCCCGCCGCCCCGCGGGCGCTCGGCCCCTCGGCTGGCCCAATTCATTGGTTTTGTTTGTTCTTGTTTGTTTTCGCTTGTCCGTCGGCTGCACCGGTCGCCCCAGGCTCGCCCGCCGCCCCGCGGTCGCTCGGCCCCTCGGCTGGCCCAATTCATTGGTTTTGTTTTTGTTTGTTTTCGCTTGTCCGTCGGCTGCGCTGGTCGCCCCAGGCTCGCCCGCCGCCCCGCGGGCGCTCGGCCCCTCGGCTGGCCCAATTCATTGGTTTTGTTTGTTTTTGTTTGTTTTCGCTTGTCCGTCGGCTGCACTGGTCGCCCCAGGCTCGCCCGCCGCCCCGCGGTCGCTCGGCCCCTCGGCTGGCCCCATTCATTGGTTTTGTTCTTGTTTGTTTTCGCTTGTCCGTCGGCTGCACTGGTCGCCCCAGGCTCGCCCGCCGCACCGCGGTCGCTCGGCCCCTCGGCTGGCCCAATTCATTGGTTTTGTTTGTTCTTGTTTGTTTTCGCTTGTCCGTCGGCTGCACTGGTCGCCCCAGGCTCGGCGAAAACAAACAAAAACAAACAAAACCGCGGAATGGGGCCAGCCGAGGGGCCAAGCGACCGCGGGGCGGCGGGCGAGCCTGGGGCGACCAGTGCAGCCGACGGGCAAGCGAAAACAAACAAAAGCAGACAAAACCAGTGAATTGGGCCTGCCGAGGGGCCGAGCCACCGAAAGGCTGCCAGTGCGATCGACGGACAAACGAAAACAAGCCAGAACAACCGAAATCAGCGAGGGAAGGGGCCATGCGAGGGGCCGAGCGACCTAGCGCTATTGCGCGCCGCTAAGACAGGGCCCGAAAATTTGTAATCTACTTCTTGTAATTGCTGTTGCTGTTGCTTTTTTGGGGCGGCCCCGAACGCAATATACTTCTTCCGCCTTCCTACTTCATGTTTCTACCTACTTCTTCCGACCGGTGGGTATCTACATATGCATCTTCATCTTTATCCTCATATTCATCTTCATCTTCATCTTCATCTTCATTTTCATCTTCATCATCATCACCATCTCCATTTTCATCTTCATCTTCATCATCATCATCATCTTCATCTTCATCTTCATCTTCATCTTTATCTTAATCTTCATCTTCGTCTTCATCTTCATCTTCATCTTCATCTTCATCTTAATCTTCATCTTCATCTTCATCTTCATCTTCATCTTCATCTTCATCTTCATCTTCATCTTCATCTCCATCTCCATCTCCATCTCCATCTCCATCTCCATCTCCATCTCCATCTCCATCTCCATCTCCATCTCCATCTCCATCTCCATCTCCATCTCCATCTCCATCTCCATTTCCATCTCCATCTCCATCTCCATATTTTTCTTTATCTTGATCTTCATCTTTATCTTTATATTAATCTGTATCTTCATCTTCATCTTCATCATCATTTTCTTCATCATCACCATCGGCGTCCGATGCTCGCGTCGCTGGTCCTGGAGTTCCCGACCACTACCTCGGTGAAGGATGGTTATGCACCGCTCCGTTGGGCTGTGTTGGCAGACCGTAGGGAATGAGGTTGTTTCGATGCTTGGCGTAGAATGCCCTTAGGAAGAGGCCCGAACAGCGTCCTGCATCATCCGAACAGCGTCCTGTATCATCATTTCTCCCGTGTAGTCCCCAGGGCCAGCTCTTTGTCGCGGTTGTTCTTTGGTGGTCCCGGGGCCCATTCTGGGGCTCTTGTCTCAGCCAGTGCCACGGAGGGTCACAGCTAATTAGGGGTGTCGCCAACATTTCGAGGAAGAGGACACCTCAGGAACCTCGAACGTCCCCAGAACATCCCAAAGTGCAAAACATCGCTCCAAACCTCGATCCTTGAAATCCTCGAACCTCGATCCTCAGCAGGAGCTGGCGACACCCCTAGTGGTGACCGTCCTTGGCGCCGCCAGACTACGTGATTGTCCGCGCAGACTGTTGCGCGAAACAGCCGCCCTTGGCACGAGCCCCCTTCCTGGGGCAGGCAGGGCTGGGGGCAGGCGCTCATCGCTAGGAGGATCGGGATCCCGCAAAGGGGGTGTGTGGTGGGCCCTGGGGGGGGTGCGAGTTCGATCGACCTTTGCACCGAACCGCCCGAAACAGATGCCCTCTCAGCCGCCAGCAGCCCCCGATGGTTGCCGATATGTGGGGCATGCGGGGGGCATTTGTTTGCGGCAGTTCGGTGCACCAGCGGATCGAAATCATTCCCCCCCTCAGGGTCACCCCTCGTTTGGTGGAGCCCGAGAGGAGGAGCCAGAGGGGACGGGGGGATGCAGGAGAAAGATAGAGGAGAACGAAGGCGAGGAGGGGGAACAGGACGATGACTACAAAGAGGATGATGAGGGCGAGCCGGAGGATGGAGAAGCGGAGGCAGAGGCGGAGGCGCAGGACGATGAGGAGAAGGGGGAGGAGGATTGTGCGGAGCAGGATGGTGACGAGGAGGAGGAGGAGGCTTGTAGTGTAGGGCTGATGCCCTTCAGGGTACGCGTAACCCATTGTATGTCGGGTGGGGCACTTGGGCTCTCCCAGCCTTGAGATCGTCGTTGCCCGTCAAAGCGGGGAAGTCCCTCCTTTGGCTGATGATGGTGCGAGTATTGTACCATTTTGGGCAACTTAGAGCGGTGGTAGGCGTGTGCTCTCCGCATGCCTAGTGACAGCCCTTCAGTTCACCTCCTTATGATCATCTCCCCGACGCTGGGCGACATACATATCGAGGGTATGAATAGCTGCCGGCATAACCGCTGGGCCGTGTCCTGGAGGCGTTTGGGAACGGATCGGCCAGAACGGACAGGCTCACGATCTACATAGTCCTTGGTCGAGGACAAGCTTTCCAACGTGCCAGGCTGAGTAAGGCGCACCCCCACACACCCGTAGCATGGCGCCGCCCTGCGGAGGTAGATACGTCGTGCGAACGTGTATTGTGAAGGCAGGACCGCAGGTATCGCCGCCGGGGTGTGGCCTGGAGGCTAAAGCCTCTGCTGGGAACGCAATCGTTAGAACGGACACATGTCAACGAGGACAAATCCACCCCGACCCCATAATCGGCATTTACTAAACGGCCTCGTGCGTTTACTAAACAGCGCTTTCTTATTCGATTCCTTCGCCGGGTGCGTTTACTAAACGGTTGCGTTGTCGGGGTGCTTATTATCGGGGTGGATCTCCAGCCCTCTCAAATTCACGAAATAAGGCAATCCCGTTCGATTAAGAAGCTTCCACATGTTCTACGTCGGGGAAGGCTCACCCTCGATACAGCCGTATGACGTGTGTGGCACCCCGCAGCTTGCGGAAAAGAGTGAGGGGGCGGGCGCGGGGTGGGTCGCGGGTGGGTCGCAGGTGGGTTGCGGGTGGGTTGCGGGTGGGTCGCGGGCGGGTCGCGGGTGGGTCGCGGGCCGGGTCGCGAGTGGAACGACGACAACAACAACAACAACAATCGACAAGAACGTAACAACAATCCGCACCGCGGAACCTCATTTCAGCCACGCGCTCAGGGACAGTGAATGACCGTTCGGCCCCCTCACCCTGATAGCGTGAAAAGGCCCAGAGTGAAAGCAGGATCATTCGCAGTACCGCTGGGCTCGGTCCTGGAGGCTGACGGCTAGTCTGGGGACGAGGAGGAGGAGGAGGAGGAGGTGGATGAGGAGGAGGAGGAGGAGGGAGATGAGGGGGAGGAGGAGCAGGAGGAGTAGGAGGAGCAGGAGGAGCAGTGGGCGGAGGTAGAGGCGAAATACGGCGAGGAGGAGGTGGCACCAGAGGAGGCGAGGTGTGATCGTCTGCATGATCTGCATGAACACTGGTGGTAAGAGGTTTTGAGTTGTCCTTCAATCCTTTCCTCTTTCCCTCCCTCCCTCTCGGGGCCTCTTGAGCCGTCTTGGGGCGGTCTTGGGGGCCTCTTGGGCCGTTTGGGAGCGTCGATAAGCCGAAAAGGCGGGAACACCACAACTACTTCAAAAGCCGAAGGACAATCAACATGTTTGGCCTCTTGGGCCCTCTTGGGAGGCCCCTTGGAGGTCTCCTTGGGTGTCTGGAGGCCTCTTGGGCCGTCTGGGGGCCATCTTGAGCGTCTTGCAGCGATCGTTCGGCGGCTCGGGGCTCTCTTGGCTCGTCTTGGGGGGCCTCTTGGGGCCCTCTTGGCCCGTCTTGGGGCCTTCTTGGGCCCGAGCAATTCACGCACCGCCACTTCGGGAGCTCAGGGTGCACGCGGGAAGCTCTGGGAGATTCGAGAGCGAGGGGTGCAGGCCCCTGAAAGTCTTCAGGAGTGAGGATTGAGGCTTGGAGAATTGGGCCCAGGACCTGAGGACACGCCCACTCCGGGCCCAAAGGCACGGTGGCGGATGATGAAGCACGGGGATGCCCAGGTGCGAGCAGGAGGATGCGAAGAGAAGGAGTTGCGTGATGATGATGAGGAAACAGGGGATGGGGGTGATGGCGATCACAGGATGGGCAGGGCAATGATGTACATTATGGTTCTGATGGCGAAACGACGGTGACGGCGGCGATGCTGCCGTCGACGGTTCTGACGAGTGCGGCGCTGACGATGATCTGGAGGATGATGTTGACGAGGCTTGGGGTGACGTTGGCGATGATGTTGGCGAGACGACAACGATGTGGCTGATGTCGGCCATGCCGATTAGGATGACGACGAGGAGACGGAGCAGAAGCACTATGTGGTTTCTTTGCCTTGATATGCTTATGTGCGCCAGTATCGTCATCTGTATGTCCCTCAGTTGTATGATGCGGTCGATGTGATGTCGCATGGCGATGCTGTTGATCGTGACGCTGTCGATTCGGCTGGGCATGGCGATGACCGTGATTATGTCGCCGCAAAATGAGAAAATGGTGCCTGGACCACCTTACCGATGATGCATACCCATGCCAGCAGACTTGCTCCAACTGATACCGCCGCTGGTTGGGACATGCAAATGACGGTGATCATGCTGATGATGACGATACTGATGACTACGATGATGACGCTGATGTTAATTCTGATGGTGATGGTGATGCTGCTGCTAATGGTGATGCTGACGATGATGACTACGATAATGAAGATGATGCTGCTGCTGCTGGTGATGCTGCTGCTGATGATTATGATGATGCTGATGCTTTCGATCACGCTGATCTGTTGTTGATGTTGATGACAAAGCCGATGCCGAAAACAGTGATGGTAATGGTGATGGTTTTGGTGTGGTGATGGCAATGATGATGCTGCTGCTCATGATGCTGATTCCGATCATGATGCTGATTATGATGTTGCGGCTAGTGATGCTGACGATGCCGATGATGACGCAGATGCTGATGATGACGACGGCGATTATGCTACTGCTGATGATGATGGTGATGATTCATACGATGATGCTGATGCTGATGATGCTGGATCTGCTGATGATGACGATGGTGATGGTGAGGATGCTGATGCTGATGATGATGCTGCTGATGATGAGGTGGATGACGACGATGCTGATGATAGTGCTGCTGATGACGATGCTGATGCTGAGAATGATGATGCTGACGCTGGTGAGGTTGCTACTGCTAATGGTGATGCTGCTGTTGACGACGACGATGTCGATTATGCTTATGATGATGACGATGCTGATACTGAAGATGCTGATGAGGGTGACGATCATGATGCTGGCGATGCTGATGCTGACGGTGACCATGATGCTGACGATGATGCTGCTCTGATGATGCTGGTGATGAAGATGCTGATGCGGGTGAAGATCATGATGCTGGCGATGCTGATGCTGACGGTGACGATGATGCTGATGATGATGCTGCTGATTCTGATGATGCTGGTGATGATGATGCTGATGATGGTGCTGGTAACGAGGATGACGACGATGATGATAGTACAGATGATGCTGATGATGCTGATGGTGGTGATGATGCTGATGCTGCTGATGATGATGCTGCTGATGATGAGGACGATGGCGATGTTGATGTTGACGATGACGTTGCTGATACTGGTGATGATACTGCTGTTGCTGATGCTGATGATGATGATGATGCTGATGCTGCTGATGATACTGATGATGCTGATGATGTTGGGAAGGATGATGATGATGCTGATGATGGTGATACTGATGATGCTGATGATGCTGATGCCTGGTGATGATCATGCTGCTGCTGATGATGATGATAATGATGATGTGGCTGCTGATGATCAGGATGGTGATGCTGATGATGCTGATGATGATGATGATGCTGCTGATGATGCTGAGGATGACGATGTCGATGACGATGACGAGGTTGATGCTGACAGCATGGGACGTACACGATCAATTTCGGGACGGGCGCGCACACTGACATGCGTATCGTTGGTGTAAAACGGGCGAGAAGACTGCCCCGCCCCCTCCCCAGGTGCCCGCGGAGCGGCCCTGGTCCGTGGACAGCCTCCGCTCTCTGGATAAGTCCGTCTCCGAGGTTCCCGAGGCGGAGCGCCAGCTTATCCCACCGCCAAGTCGTTGCGGGAAGTCGTGGACGATGTCTAGAGGCGCAGGGCGAGGTGGATGATGGTGACGCGGATCGGAGGGCACCAACTATACACCAACACCGATCCTGGCCAGGATCGGTGTTGGTGTATAGTTGGTGCCTTCCTAGCGGAGGAGTCGTATGGTAGAGGAGCGGGGGCAGGGACAGCGAGGTGGCGGAGTGAGCGGTAGCGGTTCAGGTGGACCAGTCGCGGGTTGGGCGGGGGAATAACGAGGATGACGATGAGGAGGAGGAGGAGGAGGAGGAGGAGGAGGAGGAGGAGGAGGAGGAAGAGGAGGATGGGAAGGCGGGATGTTGATGGATGGTTATAATGGTGATGAGGTCGATGATGAGATTGATGCTGTTGCTGCTGACGATGATGAGGCTGATGCTGCCAGTGACGATGCTGATTCTGCTGATGATGACAATGCTGATTCTGATGACTACGATGGTGATGATGCTGATGATGATGCTGATGCTGCTGGTGATGATGGTGATGCTGACATGGCACTGCTGACGACGATGATGCTGCTGATGATGATGCTGTTAATGCTTATGCTGAGGATGATGGTGCTGGCGATGCTAATAGTGAGGCTGCTCACGATTATGACGATGCTGCGGCTGATGATGACGACGACGATGCTGTTGCTGCTGCTGCTGCTGATGCTGCTGCTGCTGATGCTGCGGATTGTGCTGAGGACGAGGCGTAGGAGGCGGACGCGGAGGCGGATGATGATGCTGCTGTTGTTGATGATGATGAGTATGATGATGATGGTGATGATGACGATGACGATGATGATGCTGATGATGATGATGATGGTGGTGGTGATGAGGCTGATGATGCTGATGGTGATGATGCTGCTGCTGATGATGGTGATGCTGCTGATGAGGATGGTGATGCTGATGATGAGGATGATCACGATGATCCTGCTGATAATGACGATGCGGCTGATGATGCTGCTGGTGCTGATGTTGGTGACGATGATGGCGATACTGATGATGATGCTGATTATGATGTTGATGCTGCTGATGATACTGATGATGCTGATGATGTTGGGAAGGATGATGATGATGCTGATGATGATGATACTGATGATGCTGATGATGATGCTGCTGATGATGATGATGATGATGATTATGATGATGTTGATGCTGACGATGATGACGACGATGATGATGATGGTGGTGGTAAGGATGATGATGCTACACAGGACAATGAGGAGGAGGAGGAACGTGATGCCGTGGATGAGTAAGACTCGAGGGAGACGCGGTTCGGAAGGTTGTGGGTGCGAGGGCGGTGCTAATGACGCGGCTGGCGCTGCCGACGATGCTGATGCTGACGACTTTGTATTCTTACGGCTCTGGCGATGCTGAGGGGGCGGATCAGGCGGATAATGGAGCTGCGTTGGCGACCAGGGGGATTATGATGATGCTGATTCTGCTGATGCCGATGATGCTGAGGATGATGATGATGATGATGATGTTGGTAATGGTGATGGTGCTGAGCATGATGATCACGATGACGGTGATGATAAGGATGCTGATGATGATGGTGATTATTATAATCATGATGCTGGTGGTGCTGATGATGATGATGGTGGCCATGCAGATGATGGCGATGACGGCGATGACGATGACGATGCCGATGAACATGATGATGATGATGATGATGATGATGATGATGATGATGATGCCGATGCTGATTATGATGATGCTGCTGATGATGATGATGATGATGATGTCGATGGTGGTGGTGGTGTTGCTGGTGACAATGGTGATGATGCTGCTGCTGATGATGATGATGCTTACGACGACGATGCTGATGCTCATGATGCCGATGGTGATGATGATGCTGATGATAACTGATGGTGATGATGATGACGATGCTGATGCTGATGATGATGGTGATGATGATGCCGACGACGATGATGTCGATGATAATACGCTTAGGATGATGTTGACGATAGTGTTGATGACGATGCTGCTGATGATTGTTGTTGCTGATGGTGATACTGATGACGATGGTCACGATGATGCTGCTGAGGACGATAACGGTGATGATGTTGATGCTTATGATGTGCATGATGATGACGGTGTTGACGATGGAGGTGACGATTCTGATGAGGCTGATGGTCATGCTGATGCCGATGATGATGATTTTGATGCTGATGGATGCTGATGGTGATGCTGTTGATGATGATGATGAGAATGGGAAAGATGAAGAAAACGACCATGATGATAATATCAGCAGGAGGACAAGGAGAAGGATCAGCAGACGGACGATGATAACGATGAGACGAAGGGCGAGGAGGAGGGGGTTGAGCAGCAGCATTCTTGGCCTCGATGCCCTCGTAGCAGCGAGCTGGGGCTGGACGTGGAGCAACATGAACTCGGCACTCCTGCGTGAGCGGGCTGAGGGGGGAGCAGGACTTTGACGAGGAGTGTGAAGAGGCGAAGGGAACGGGGGAAGGGAGCGGACGAGGATGAGGGGAGGGAGAGGTGAGCATTGCCTCTCCTCATTCCTCCCTCCTCGCTCGTCCCTCGTCCCTCCTCCCTTCACCCGTCTCCTCCTGCTCCCTCCTGCTCCCTCCTGCTGCTCTTCCTCGTCATCATCCTCGTTCTTTGTTTGGTACCTCTGTCTCTTTTTTTTGTTTCTCTCTCTCTCTCTCTTTCTGTCTGTCTGTCTCTCTGTCTGTCTGTCTGTCTGTCTGTCTCTCTGTGTGTCTGTGGTTCTGTCTCTGTGTCTGTGTCTGTGTCTGTCTCTGTCTCTGTCTCTGTCTCTGTTTTTCTCTGTCTCTGTCTCTGTCCCTGGCTCAAGCCTTACAGGTGGTTCCAGTGCCAGCGACGACGGGCTGCGAAAACGTGCTCCAGCATTCCATTGATTGCATGTGGTGCATCTCTCTCTCTCTCTCTCTCTCTTCTGGCCTGGCCTCCTCGGTTCTCCTCCTCCCTTCTCTTACTCACGCGCCCGCAAGGTCCCGCGGGGGCAGTGGATGGGGAAGGGGGGCAGGTGGGATTTCCAGTCTCTGGGTGTTCATGCTTCAGAGGGAGGCTCACATGTGCATATATATAGAGAGAGAGAGAGAGAGAGAGAGAGAGAGAGAGAGAGAGAGAGAGAGAGAAAAAGAAAGAAAAGAGAGAAAGAGAGAGAGAGAGAGAGTGGGAGAAAGCGAGAGAGTGAGAGAGCGAGAGAGAGAGAGAGAGGAGGTGGGAGGGAGGGATGGAAATAGGGAGGGAAGGGGGGGAAGGGAGGGAGGGAGGGAGGGCTAGACGAGAGAGAGAACGAGAGAGAGAGAGAGAGAGCGAGAGAACGGGAGGGAGGGAGGGAGGGAGGGAGGGAGGGATACACATGTTGATGCACATGTAAATACATAAATTCATACATGCATGCATGCGCGCGTGTGTGTGTGGCACATCGCCGGAGCAGCCCCTCCGCCCAGCCGCCGACACAACAGGTGTATGTGTGTGTGTGTGTGTGTTTGCGTGTGCTGCGCATGCAGCGTGCAGGTGCGAGCGTGTAGAACTTCCTAGGTGAACGTCGCACCATCGTCGTCTATAAGCAAGCCAGGTTTTGACCGCCACCCGTACACCCAGGGGTGGAGACGGCGTTCAAGACGCGGTGCACGGTCGAGTTTTGCAGTGGCGTCTGTTCGGCCGTGCTGCTAGTGATCGCACGTGTGGTTCGTGCGAGGCTCCCCAGAAGGAAGGTATGCAGCTGGTGCGAACTGATCGGGTTGGGGGGTCCTATCTTTGTGTATGTATGCATTAACGGTGCGCTTGCATATATGTATATATATGTATATGTATACACATATGCATACCCTTATCTAGATATAGCTGTTTACCTGTACACATGTAACCGTTTGTTGATTTGTGTGTATGTGTATATCGTTCGGTTTGTCGACATGTAGGTATGCAGCTATATATAAATATATGAAAAGAGCGAGAAAGAGATAACGAGAGAGAGAGAGATAAAGAGAGAGAGAGAGATAGAGATAGAGGGAGAAGAGCAATGGAGAGACGGATAGAGAGAGAGAGAGATATAGTGATATATATAGAGAGAGAGAGAAACATATCGAAAAAGAGAGAGAGAGAGAGCGAGCGAGATAGAAAGAGATGGTGAAGCGAGAAGAGAAGACCGGAGTGAGGATCGCGGGTGGATAAGGCCGTGTCATAGGAACGCGGGAAAGGAGAGCAGACGACCAGTTTAACAAAACGGGCCAGGTGTGCGGACATTGGTGCGCAAGTTGCCCGCGTAAGGTGACGCGTGGTCTCCCTCGTCTCCACGCGGTTTCCCGCCTCAGCGGCCAGTGGGGGCCATCGCGTAAGGTCGCCGTGTCTTCGTGCGAACAACGTGATGCCGCTTCTATTCGCCGCTTGGATGGGAAGGAACCCCATCAGTCCAGGTTGCCCACGTGGAGTCCGAGTTGATTGGGTCCGAGGATGGCGCCGCATTTCCAACACATCGGCGATGCGTCTCGTTTCGGAGCTATGTTTTCTTCACCCCGACGTCGCCGATGCGCCGCCGATGCGTCTGCAGTCAAAGCCCTGAAGTAAGAAACTCGCATTGGGCTCTTGAGAGGCTCTGCTTGTTCTGCGCCTTCTCTTACAGCGGAGGCCCATGCCAAGAAACACCCTGCTTGCCTCCAGGGTGCTCTGGCTCTCTTGGGATTCGATGGTTCTGCGACGGAGCGCGTGACGTCCCCACAGCAAGCATCGATGGACGCCCTGGGGTCTCAGGGCTGGGTTTCTTGTGGAAGGTTTCTTGTGGATTGGCCTCCACTGTAGACCCAGGTCGGGTGCGTTTTTGAGTACTGTGTGTGTGTGGCTGTTTGGGCCGCAGGAGTCCGCCGCACAGCGCCCGTTCCCCTCCTCCCTCCTCCTCCTGTTTCACGCTCCCGCTGCTGCGCAATGCGGTGACAAGACAAGCTCTGGGGTGCAGGCCTGCCCCGCTGCGCAAAAAAAGCTGCAGACCCAGGCCGGGAAACCGACTCGTGGCCGAGGCTCGCCGTCGGCAGAAGAGCCCGTCTCGCTACCGATCCATGCGCTCCCCCGTGGCAGGACGCCGACTGTGTTCTCGGGCCCCGCTCGGGCGGCCTCCGATCGCCCCCCCCCCCCCCCCCACACTGCGGGTCCCACGAATATGCACCACCACCACCACCTCCATTCCTCCTCCCTCCTCCTCCCTCCTCTTCCTCGCCTCTGTCGTGGGGGAGGGAGGGGGCGGGGGAGGTGGCCCTGTACACGCCTCCTTCGAGCAAGCACGGTAGACCTCCCGTGTGACCTCTCAGGGCTCGGGCCTCCCACCCCAGCCCGTGCCCTCGCCCGCCCCCCCCCCCCCCGCCTACCCTCGCAGGCGATGCTTCTCGCCCCGATCCCCGAGTTCCGCCCGAAAGGTTGGGCCGCTCAGAAACAGGGGCAAGCCCTGGGATACACCCCAAAGTGGCTATTCGGACGCACCCCTATCGAGGATGGACGCCCCCCCATCGTATCTTCCAGGGTTGGGCCAGGGTTGGGCCCCAAACTTCTGGTCCATTCGGAAACCTCCAAACGCCTGGGATAGGGGTCGACATATCCCCTGTTACGCCCCCGAGTGGTGCAGCTCGAGAGGGGACCAAGCACGGCGGCGCTCTGCGATCCAGGCCCTCCCTCCCTCTCTTCTCGGCGCCGACCCTTGGGAAACGCGGCCCTCGCGCGGCGAGGAGTCTCCGGGCGAACCGGGTCGGGCGAAGCGAGTCGCGCGAAGCGACACCCGGGCGAAGCGAGTCCGTGCCCCCCCCCCTTCCTGGCCCCCCACGCGCCTCTCGACACCGGCCAGCTGTCGCTCAGCGCCCTCGGGGACGAGCTGGAGGAGGAGCGCCCTGGCCGCCGCCGATGGGTCGGTGGAGCGCACCCGGGCCGCTGGGCTGGCACTGGCCCAGACCGTCGTGCGCTTCTCCCGGGGCTCCTCCTCCTCCTCCTCCTCCTCCTCCTCCTCCTCCTCTCCGATGCAGACGGGGGTCAGTCAGAGCGCTGGATCTTGCAGGATCCTGCAGAGCCAGGGTTGCATCGACCCGGGTGTCGGTGCAGGATCCTGCAGGATCCTGCGGGACCTTTGCAGGATCGCGCAAGGCCTGATTGACCTGGGCCTGGATTCACCCAGGTCAGAAGATTCCTGATTCTCCTGGAACGGCGAAACCTGAGATCCGACGTTGTTGCACAAACGTGCAACATCGCCAGAAAACTCGACCAGAGCTCCAGACCCCATCTTTCCGAGACATTTTCCGAGCTCGGTCGATCTGCGAGGGTCTCGGGCCTCGATTTTGAGCGAACGCGCCCGTTGTGAAAAAATTGCAACGCCAGGATCTCAGGGAATGTCCAAGGGCCTCCCTACTGCTGTTCAGGGCCGCTGCTGCTCTCCAGCTGTCCGATCTGGTGGCCTGGGGCTCGTGGGCGGCCCTTGGCTCCGTGGCCCGTGGCTCAAGCAGCCTGTGGCTTGCGCCCCGTGGCCCGTCGACGGCCCGCGGCTCCCTGGGCCGATGCCCTGCGGCCTGTGGCGCTGCTGCTGCTGATGATGGTGATGAGGAGGAGGGGGGGAGGAGGAAGAGGAGGCGGAGGATGAGGTGACTGAGGGTGATGATGAGGATGAGGATGAGGATGGGGATGAAGATGATGATGATGATGATGATGATGATGATGAGGATGATGCTGATGATGATGATGATGATGCTGATGACGATGATGATGACGATGAAGATGATGATGCTGCTGATGATGACGAGGATGATGCTGATGACGATGGTGATGAGGATGATGCTGATGATGATGGTGGTGGTGGTGATGATGATGGCTGCTGATGATCATGAGGATAATGCTGCTGATGATGCTGATGATGAGAATGAGGATGAGGATGATGACGATGATGAGGATTATGATGATGATGCGGATGATGATCATGCCGATGATGCTGCTGATGATGCTGATGATGATGATGTGGATGAGGCTGAGGATGCTGCTGCTGATGATGATGCTGATGATGATAATGCTGATGATGATGGTGGTGAGGACGATGATGGCTGCTGATGATGATGAGGATGCTGCTGCTGATGATGCTGCTGATGATGATGATGAGGATGAGGATGATGGCGACGATGATGATTACGATGCTGATGCTGATGTTGATGATGATGATGCTGATGGTGGTGATGGCGGTGGTGGTGGTGATGATGATGAGGATGATAATGGCTGCTGATGCTGATGAGCATGATGCCGCTGATGATGCTGATGATGATGCTGATGATGCTGGTGGTGATGCTGATGATGACGATGATGCTGCTGCGGATGATGATGAGTATGATGCTGATGATGATGGTGGTGGTGGTGATGATGATGATGATGGCTTCTGATGATGATGATAATGATGCTGCTGATGATGCTGCTGCTGCTGATGAGGATGAGGATGATGCTGATGATGCTGATGATGATGAGGATGATGTTGCTGATGATGATGCGGATGATGCTGATGATGATGGTGGTGGTGAGGATGAGGATGGCTGCTGATGATGAGGATGATGCTGCTGATGATACTTTTGATGATGATGATGAGGATGAGCAATATGATGCTGATGATGACGACGGTGATGATGATGATGACAATGCTGATGATGCTGATGATGATGAGGATGATGCTGATGATGATGTTGATGATGATGCTGCTGCAAATGGTGGTGGTGGCCTTGATAATTATGAGGATGGCTGCTGATGATGATGAGGATGCTGCTGCTGCTGATGATGATGATGATGAGGATGAGAATGAGGATAATGACGATAATGATGACAAGGCTGATGATGATGCTGATGATGATGTTGATGCTGCTGATGATGATGAGGATGCTGACGATACTGATGATGATGAGGATGATGCTGATGATGATAATGGTGAGGATGATGCTGCTGATGATGATGATGATGATGATGATGAGGATGATGATGCTGATGATGATGGTGGTGGTTTTGATGATGATGGCTGCTGCTGATGACGATGATGAGGATGATGCTGATGTTTCTGTTGATGATGATGAGGATGATAACGAGGATGATCAGGATGATGCTGATGATCATGCTGATGATGATGATGATGCTGATGATGCTGCTGATGCTGATGAGGATGATGCATCCGATGATGCTGCTGATAATGATGATGATGCTGATGGTGGTGGTGGTGGTGATGATGATGATGATGATGATGGCTGCTGATGAGGAAGATAAGGATGATGTGGCGGAGGAGGAGGAGGAGAAGGAGGAGGAGGAGGAGGCTACTGCTGCTGCTTCTGCTTCTGATGGTGATGGTGATGGTGATGGTGTTGGTGATGATGATGATGCTGATGATGCTGATGGATGATGATGATGATGATGATGATGATGATGATGATGATGATGATGATGATGATGATGATGCCGATGCTGATGATGATGACGATGATGATGATGATGATGATGATGATGATGATGATGATGATGATGATGATGATGATGAGGATGATGATAAAGATGATGATGCTGATGACGAGGAGGTGATGTTAATGACTCTGTGTCCGTGGACCGTGGGAGGCCCGCAGTTCTGTGGGCCGCGGGTTGGCGGCCGGCGGCTCGTGGCCCGTGGTTTGCGGTGCCCAGTGGTCTGGCGGTACGCGGTTTCGGCGAAGGGTGGCCCGGTGGCCAGTGAAGCTGGTGATCCGAAGTTTGGCTGGCTGTGACTACGTATTTAGGTGGCCCATGATTCGGTGGTCAGTTCTTCTTTGGCCTTTGGGCTCGTGGCTCGTGGCTCGGATGCCCCCGGTTCCTCGGATTGGTGGGCCGTGGTTCGGTGGCCGTGGTTCGGTATCCCGTAATTTGGTGGCCAGCTTGATTTGAGCTTCGGCGGACCTCGTTTCGGTGGCATGTGACTCGTGGTAGTTGACAGTCATGCGCCAGGCATCATCATTGGTGTTGTGAAGGATTCCACAAGGTGTTGAGGACCTCTCTGGCAGCAGTCTGCCGCCGGCTGTTTGTATGGAGGTTGAGGGATGCGATGGAGGATGACGAGAAGGATGAGGATGAGGAGGGGGGTGAGAAGGAGGATGAGGAACAAGAGGAGGAGGAGGAGGAGGAGGAGGAAGAGGAGGAGGAGGGGCGAGGACTGATGATGCTGATGATGATGAGGAGGATGAGGAGGATGCGACGCGGGGGAAAGGGTCGTGATGATGATGATGGTGATGATGATGACGGCGTCGACGACGAACGACGACGATGTCGGATGATGGTGGTGATGACGCATCGCGATGACTGGTGGTGCTAAGTACGATGAATACGATGAGGGTAAAGACGATGACGATGGCGATGATGACGTGTTCGGTGATGTCTGTGAGAATGATGATGCAGCTGATGATGATGCTGATGAGGATGACGGCGCCGATGACGATCTTGATTCTGATGATGACAACTTGATGATGATGATGATGATGATGATGATGATGATGATGATGATGATGATTGTGATGATGACGATGATGGTATTGTTGATGATGCTGATGGTGACGACGGTGATGAGTATGCTGTATGATGACGACGATGACGCTGACGACGGCGATGCTGATGTTTAAGATGATGCCGTTGATCATGACGATGATGACAATGATGATGACGCTGACGCTGACTACAACGACGATGATGACAGTGCCGATGATGATGGTGATGACCATGACGACGGCGATGCTGATGATGATTATGATGATGCTGCTGTTCATGGAAAAAAATGATGACGACGACGTCGACCGTGGATCATCATGATGATGCTGATGATGGTAATGTTGATGTTGATGATGATTATGCTGTTGATGATTGTTGGTGGTGTTGATGATGAATATGATGATGATGAGGATGATGATGATGATGCTGCTGCTGATGATGATGATGATGATGATAATGATGGTCATGGTAAGCATGATTATCATGATAATGGTGGTGATGATGCTGCTGATTATGCTGGTAGTGATACTGATGATGATAACGATGATGATGATCATTGTGATGGTAATGATGAGGATGAGGATGAAGAGGATGATTATGTGGATGATGGTGGTGATGATGACGGTGGTGATGACGTAATACTGATGATGCTGAGGATTCTGATGATGACGACTAATGGCGATGATGAAGATGATGCTGACGACGGCAATGCTGACGTTTATGGTGATGACGTTGATCATGCTGATGACACTGATGATTCTGACGCTGACGGTCACTACAATGACGATGATGACGACGATGATGAGGATGATGATGACGAAGCTGATGCTGCTTATGACAATGATGCTGACGACGACGTCGACGACGATGACGACGACAACGACGACGTTAATAGTTGTTGCTATGGTGTTGGCTGGTGGTGATGGTGATGGTGGTGATGATGATTATGATGCTGCTGATGATGGTGACGATGATGCTGATGAGGATGATGATAATGACAATAATCACGGTGCTGATACTGATAATAATGATAATGGTGGTGGTGGTGGTGGTGGTGGTGGTGGTGGTGGTGGTGATGACGATGCTGATGCTGATGGTGATGGTGATGCTGCTGCTGATGATAAGGATTCTGATGATGATGATTATGATGATGATGATGATGATGATGCTGATGATGATGATGATGATGATGATGATGATGATGATGATGCTGATGACGATGATGATGACGATGATGACGATGATGCTGCTGATGATGCTGCTGATGACTATTCGGATGAGAATTCGTGATGGTACAGGAAAAGAGGAGGACCACGATGATGTAGATGATGATCTTGGCCCAGCGCCCCACGAAGAGTGCAGAAGGCTTCCTGGACCTCCTCCCCTGTGCCGTCTCGTGCTCCGTTCCATTTGCAGCTCGTTCCACCAGTCTCCGCGGAGCGAGACCAGTGCTCCGCAGCGGCAGCTGTGCGTGTCGCTGGAGGGAGCTGACCAAGGACCAAGTAACCGACCGACCGACCAACGAGCCAACCACGGATTGCCCGAGGCTGCGATCCACCTCGGGCGGGGCCAGCCGACACGGCACCCCGCCCCCCCTCACGTCACCCGAGGTCTTCCTCGGGCTGGGCGTCGCACCGCGCACGCGCCTCAGCCCTGGCCTCCGGGGCTAAGGAGGAGGCGGGGGCGGAGGCGGAGGAGGAGAAGGCGGAGCAGCAGAAGGCGGGAGGAGGGAGGAGGATCGGGACGCTGGCAGGAAGGCGTTGTGAGATCTCACGTTCAGTGCTTCGGACTGCATCTTTTCTGGGAGATGTCCCGGGCCAGGTCGACCCGCGAGATCCCCGGGGCTTGAAACGGGGCGACGGTGGCCGTCGCGACTGTCCGGCAGCGCCGGGAAGTCCAGGCTCGTCCCCGCCCCCCGGCAGGAGGACGAGTCGTGGGTCTTCTGGGACGAGCAGAAGAAGAACACCCCGGGCCCCAACGGCCAGCCGCGCCGGAAGGTCCCAGAGGTGTTGCCCGACCCGCTGCCCTCGCTGGCGGGCCGCGCTGCGGAGCGGGCCCGCAGCCGCGTGGAGACCCAGGCCTCCAGCGTCGCGAGGGACTCCGCTCTGCGGCCTCTGGGGGCCGCTCCCGGGGGCCCCCCGGGGGCCCCCCGGGGGCGACGTGGGAAGTCGTGTCCGCGTCGACGGAGCGGTCTCCCGGGGAAGGGGGTCGGGGTTCCTGGGCCCCATCTCCTCAACAGCTCACGACGTCGGAGGTCTGGAAAGAGAGAGGGGGTGGCAGATCTGATCGGCCGTCCACGCGGGGACTCCCCCCATCCAGTATCCTGCTCACATCCCAGAATGTTAACATAACACCGTTTTTAAAGTACGGTAGGTTCGTGCAGCGATGGCCCGCTGGTGACTCCAGCGGAGGCGTTCAAGGTTGAACTCCGCTTGGTAGAACGACGCGGAAGCGCCGAGGGGCACGGTGACGCCACAAGACCCGACGGAATCCAATTTTGAACGATCGGGGCCCCGATAGATTCAAGGTAGAACGATCGACGCGGGGTCGAAAACTTCGTGCCGACGCCGCGCGAACCTACCGTATGCCATGCTGTGCTGGATTCGCACGCGCACGCACTGCCGGCTCGCGTTCTTGGACCAAGAAAAGCCCCCCACTGCTCGGCGAGCGCCGAGCCCTTTGGGGCCCGACGGTGGATGGATGGGCGCCACCCCAACATATTTACACTATATGTGCGTCGCCCCCTCAGGGGCGATGCGCGCACCGTGAAATCTTGCCGGCGGGGCTTCAGGTGACAGGGGGGCTGCGCCAGCCCAGCCCGTCTTTGGGGGAGGGAGTAGGGTGCCTGGTGGGCTGGAGGTGCGAAGGCTCGGTAGGAGGGGGCCCAGCATCGCAAAAGCTGCCTGTGATTCTGTTGGGGGCCCTCATGGGTCCCTCTTGGAGCCCTCCCGGCGTCCGAATGGGGCCCTTCTGGGGCGCTTTCGACCCGTCCCAGGGCTTCAGGTGGGCGTCGGGGAGCCCCCGGGAGGGCCGCCTGAACAGACCCCAACATAATCATACTAGAAGCCCTTGGTATGATTCTGTTGGGGGCCCTCATGGGTCCCTCTTGATGAGCGTGTTTTCCACCACCACCACCATAAGTTGGAGGGGGGGGTCCTCCTCCTCCTCCTCCTCCTCCTCCTCCTCCTCCTCCTCCTCCTCCTCCTCCTCCTCCTCCTCCTCCTCCTCCTCCTCCTCCTCCTCCTCCCTCCTCCTCCCTCCTCCCTCCTCCTCCTCCCTCCTCCTCCTCCTCCTCCTCCTCCTCCTCCTCCTCCTCCTCCTCCTCCTCCTCCTCCTCCTCCTCCTCCTCCTCCTCCCCCCTCCTCGCCCCATCCAACTTATGGTGGTGGTGGTGGAAAACGCGCTCATCACCTCTTGGAGCTCTGCCGGCGCCCTGTCGGGGCCCTCTCGGGGCGGCCTCCGACCCCGTCCCGGCGTTCCGGAGGGGGGCCCCCAGTCGCCCCAAAAAGCGGCCAAAATGGGACACCGAGCCCCCCCCCCTCCCCCCCCCTCGGCGTACCGAGGGGGGGGGGGGCCGGTGCACCGAGGGGGGGAGGCTCGGTGTCCCATTTTCGGCGGTTTTCGGGGTCTTCTGCGCCCCGTCGTGGCCTGCCCCGGGTCGGGGGCCATCTGGCCTTCCGTAGACGTCTGCCTCGAGCTTGCCTTCTGGCTTCTTTCTCCCTGGGCCCGCCCGCCCGAGAAGCGAGGCTGAGGCAGAGTATGACGGCTGTTGCGGATGACGGATGATCCTCTTCGTGCGCGGCTCCGACCACCAATAGCCGGTGTCTCTCCCGGGGGTAGTGGCTTGGTGGTTGACGGGGCTGCGGACGGGATCGTAAAGACGACTCATGGGCCGCCATACTGGAGGCGTCCGTTTGCTGAGCACTTATGTTCAAAGGGGCAGGGTGGCAGACACACACCCGTTGCTCATCGGGTCGGCGGGCCCGGCGGATCATGGCCTGAGGCTTCGTCCTTCCTTGCCTCGGTTGATCCAACCAGTCGCGCGCGTGTGCGCGTCGACTTTCGGGGGGAGGTAGAGAGGAGAGAGGGTCCTGGCCTTCGTGCCCTGTGGGCCCTCCGTAACGACCGCCGCGCGCCCTGCTTGCAGGGCTGGTGGCCTGGTGGGCATCGACAGGGCATGATAGGGTTGGGCTATACCCTCAACCTTCTCTTTTGCTTTCCCTCGTACGCCACCTGCAGGCCAGAAGGAGGGCCCAGGTGGCGTGCTCGCCAACGTTCGCCTCCTCCGCTATTGCCCCTCATTGCCCTTGCTTCGTACCTCCTTTCCCCCTCTCGCCCTCCTCGCCCGTCCAGGTAAGAATCTACATTCCTGCCCAAAGATATAGTATATGCGTCGCGGCGGGCGTTTTCTGGCCACACCGCTCGGGAAACGATACACTACAAGATGGATCTACTATATTTTCGGGTCGGACGCGCGCCTCCAAGGAGGACATATAGTATTAGTGTGTCCCTGTGCGTCCCAGAGGGAGGTGGCAGAGGGAGGGGGAGAGGGTCAGAAGGGACGACGTCGACCGCTGGCCCCTCGAGCCGCACGAGGTCCCGCCGGGCATCCATTTCCTTGTGTGCTCTCCAGCTGCGTGGCTGCAGGCAACCCGCCCAGCTGCGCGGCTACAGTCGACCCGCACAGTGAGGATGAGCAGCTTTCCAAGGCTACAGCCAAGACGCTGAAATTAGAAAAGCAGTTTGGATTCGGAAGGGGCTCGATGTTCCTCACGTCCTTCCGTGGTTGTTCCTCTGGCTTTTCTCGTGCACCCGGGTTTTTTTTTGAAGCCACAGAGGGGCTTCGTTCCTCATTTAGCGTTCCTTATTTCAGCAGCCCGACTGTACCCTTTGCGTCCCTCCACTTCGGCCCATCCTGGGCCACGTTCGCTGGCCGCGCCCCGCCCGCGGAGTGCCGCCATGGACCTCCCCCTTGCATTCTTAGCGCGTGTCCTTATGGTTCTGCGATTCAGTCGGGCCTGTCACTCTACAGGAGGAGTGTTCCAAAATAGTCAACATGATGGACCCACGAACCCGGAAAGGGATATAGACATGTGGAGCATGGACGCGTTTTCATGATACCCAACTGGGCAACACCTCACGAAACATCCCACGAGACACCTCACGAAACAGCCCACGAGACACCTCACGAAACATTCCACGAGACACCTCACGAAACATTTCACGAGACACCCCGCGAAACATTCCACGAGACACCCCACGAAACATTCCACGACGACAGGCAACCACTCAACCAAGGCGGTGTGGTCGTGCTGGGGAGTGGTCGTGCTGGGGTGTGGTCGTGCTGGGGGGTGGTCGTGCTGGGGGGTGGTCGTGCTGGGGGGGTGGTCGTGCTGGGGGGTGGTCGTGCTGGGGCGTGGTCGTGCTGGGGCGTGGTCGTGCTGGGGCGTGGTCGTGCTGGGGTGTGGTCGTGCTGTGGTAAGGTCGTGCTGGGGTGTGGTCGTGCTGGGGTGTGGTCTTGCTGGGGTGGGGTCGTGCTGGGGTGTGGTCGTGCTGGGGTGGGGTCGTGCTGGGGTGTGGTCGTGCTGGGGTGTGGTCGTGCTAGGGTGGGGTCGTGCTGGGGTGGGGTCGTGCTGGGGAGTGGTCGTGCTGGGGTGTGGTCGTGCTGGGGTGTGGTCGTGCTGGGGCGTGGTCGTGCTGGGGTGGGGTCGTGCTGGGGTGGGGTCGTGCTGGGGTGGGTTCGTGCTGGGGTGCTCCGCACCCTGTGATTTATCGATCGGGTCGTGCTGGGGTGTGGTCGTGCTGGGGTGTGGTCGTGCTGGGGTGTGGTCGTGCTGGGGTGTGGTCGTGCTGGGGTGTGGTCGTGCTGGGGCGTGGTCGTGCTGGGCGTGGTCGTGCTGGGGTGTGGTCATGCTGGGGGTGTGGTCGTGCTGAGGTGTCCCGCACCCTGTGATTTATCGATCGGGATTTCAAAAACAAGCGTTTCGCCTGAGACATCCTCAAATTTTAATCCGCCGGCCTCCTTCGACTTCGATATTTATCAGGGAAAGAATCCGCCGGCCTCCTTCAAGTTGGGCACGGGGGGATATGTTTACATACTAAAAGGGAACCCTGGGCCTGCGCCCTTTCCGGGAAAAAATGTCAGGGGACGATTTTCTCTGCATTTTTTGACATATTGGGGGTATTTTTTGGGGACAGCTTTTAATTTTCTCCCAAAATCCCCCTGTATGGGGGGCAGGCCCGACCTAATTCTACGGGTGGCTGCAGTTTTTCCCCACATGCTTCGTGGGGTTCTGGTTTTCTTCCCTGCCGCGCCGCACCCGCGTCTCCTCACACCTCCCCTCCTCTCTCTTTCTTCCTCCCCTCACTCACTCACACACACACACACACTTCACTCTTCCCCCCTCGTCACAGCACTGCTCAGCTCAGCTCAACTCACCTCAGCACAGCACAGCACAGCTCAGCTCAGCTCAGCACAGCTCGGCTCAGCTCAGCACAGCTCAGCACAGCCCAGCACGGCTCAGCTCAGCACAGCACAGCACAGCTCGTGGCACTTTCTCGACACCACAGGGGGTGCGCAGGGGTTGGTCTCTCAGCTCGGCCGCTATCCACGACACTGGCGCAAAGCCTAGCAGGCGTGGCACTCTCTCGACACCAAAGGGGGTGGGCAGGGGGTGGTCTCTCAGCTCGGCCGCTATCCACGACACTGGCGCAAAGCCTAGCAGGCGTGGCACTTTCTCGACACCACAGGGGGTGCGCAGGGGGTGGTCTCTCACCGCGGTCCCTATCCACGACACTGGCGCAAAGCCTAGCAGGCGTGGCACTCTCTCGACACCAAAGGGGGTGGGCAGGGGGTGGTCTCTCAGCTCGGCCGCTATCCACGACACTGGCGCAAAGCCTAGCAGGCGTGGCACTTTCTCGACACCACAGGGGGTGCGCAGGGGGTGGTCTCTCAGCTCGGCCTATCCACGACACTGGCGCAAAGCCTAGCAGGCGTGGCACTTTCTCGACACCACAGGGGGTGCGCAGGGGGTGGTCTCTCAGCTCGGCCGCTATCCACGACACTGGCGCAAAGCCTAGCAGGCGTGGCACTTTCTCGACACCACAGGGGGTGCGCAGGGGGTGGTCTCTCAGCTCGGCCGCTATCCACGACACTGGCGCAAAGCCTAGCAGGCGTGGCACTTTCTCGACACCACAGGGGGTGCGCAGGGGGTGGTCTCTCAGCTCGGCCGCTATCCACGACACTGGCGCAAAGCTAGCAGGCGTGGCACTTTCTCGACACCACAGGGGGTGCGCAGGGGGTGGTCTCTCAGCTCGGCCGCTATCCACGACACTGGCGCAAAGCCTAGCAAGCGTGGCACTTTCTCGACACCACAGGGGGTGCGCAGGGGGTGGTCTCTCAGCTCGGTCGCTATCCACGACACTGTCGCAAAGCCTAGCAGGCGTGGCACTTTCTCGACACCACAGGGGGTGCGCAGGGGGTGGTCTCTCAGCTCGGCCGCTATCCACGACACTGGCGCAAAGCCTAGCAGGCGTGGCACTTTCTCGACACCAAAGGGGGTGCGGCAGGGGGTGGTCTCTCAGCTCGGCCGCTATCCACGACACTGGCGCAAAGCCTAGCAGGCGTGGCACTTTCTCGACACCACAGGGGGTGCGCAGGGGGTGGTCTCTCAGCTCGGCCGCTATCCACGACACTGGCGCAAAGCCTAGCAGGCGTGGCACTTTCTCGACACCACAGGGGGTGCGCAGGGGGTGGTCTCTCAGCTCGGCCGCTATCCACGACACTGGCGCAAAGCCTAGCAGGCGTGGCACTTTCTCGACACCACAGGGGGTGCGCAGGGGGTGGTCTCTCAGCTCGGCCGCCATCCACGACACTGGCGCAAAGCCTAGCAGGCGTGGCACTTTCTCGACACCAAAGGGGGTGGGCAGGGGGTGGTCTCTCAGCTCGGCCGCTATCCACGACACTGGCGCAAAGCTTTGCAGCCGTGGCATTTTCTCGACACCACAGGGGGTCTCTGAGCGCGGCCGCCACCCACGACACTGTCGCAAAGCTTAGCAGGCGTGGCACTCTCCCTGGACTATAGGGCCAGCGCAGGGGGTGATCTCTTGGTGCAGTGATTATCCACCGCATTGCGCGTGAGAGCTTGCGTCTTACCCTGATCCGTAAACATCGCGGCTCAAGCCGGCGCGGCACGACTGCGCATTTACGCAAGTTTGTCTGTGCTCCAATTTGCGGGCAACAACCGCCCAGCCTACGCGCGGCAGCAATGTCGCCCAAAATTTGGCGTTGGATGACCCATAGGGAACATTCGCGACGAGGGCTCAGAACGCAGGATTGTGCATATATATATATATATATATATATATATTATACATAAGCAAACACATAATCTTTAAAGTAAGTATGTGGGGTTCCTCGGTCGCGTAATTCTGCAGGGGTGGGCAGGGGTGTGTGTGCCTTGGCGCGCTGCCAAACAATTTCCAGATGTCTAACATCTACTTACAATGTGTTTTAAATGTGTATCACACACATATATGAAACATTTTTAGAACATGTTTACAATTTTTGAACACGTCTTTAATTCAATGGTCGGATTGTTAGAGTGTCCATTGTCATGGCATCCACAAGGCTAGGACGGACAGGACAGGCACGGGTGTCAGGGAGAGAAGGCGACGACGCCTCCGACGCCCCAGGCCTGGCCCTTCCTGGGCCCCGGTGGCGGTTTATCTAGGCCTCCCTGGCCAGGGACAGGAGGGTGTAGGCACCGCTCCCCTGGGCCCCACTGACGCGCCAGGCCTGGGGCAGCGAGTCGATGTACATATTCCGTTGCCTTGAGGGAGGGGAAGGGGGGGGGGCGTCCTGATTCGATCCGGTTTCCCACGTCGATGCTGATTGATCCCGAGAGGAGGCGGCGCGCCGAGGGGGGGCAGTCAACCCGCATAGTAAGGGTGAACGACTTTCCAAGGTTACCATCGCGTCCTTGCCCCTTCGGCACTCTCGCTGGCCAGGCCGACTCGAAACACGTCAACATCTATACGGACTGGCTGTGGGCGAGAGGGGGCAGGCCTTCTCGGAGGGCGGTGGGGCTTCTCAGAAACGCCCCCCCGGCCTTCCCAGACGCCCTCCGTGACCCTGGAGGAGGCCCCGAAAGCACGCTGTTCGAGGTCGAGAACTTTGTCGTGCTCGCCTCAGCGCATGCCGCGCCGACGCGCCGTAGGGCGTAGGGTACTCCTTCCTTCCTTCCTTCCTTCCTTCCTTCCAGAGGCCTTTCTGAGCTTCCCGAGTACGGCCCGCCCCCCTGCTTTCCCCCCCGGGCGCGCCGCCGAGGAAATGAGTACAGTTTCCCGCCTCTGTCCTCCGTGGTCGAGGTCCGTGGTCGGGGGCAAGATTTCCGGGAGGGGCGGCGAGACACATGCGCGCCTGATTTACGATTCCCCGGGAAATGAGGGGAACATATGGGAAGTGGAGGGGAAGACGAACAGCCATAACATGTACATGGAAAACATGGGTACTCCCAGGATTTGTTACTATTTAATTTGTGTGTCCCTGGGCCCGCCAAGGTGGTCGAAGTGTTGGACTTTGTTGGTGCTATCGGGGGTCGATGCTCCCCGTGAACCCGTTTAGCCAGACTGTTCATCACACCCTCGAGCTCAGCCATCTGGGAAGTAATTCTCGCATTGAAGTTCCCCCGCCTCACCAGTGAGAGCTTCCCCCCTGTGCCCCTCGTAGACGAGGGTCCTCGAAGTGGCGATCTTCAAAACTGTCGACCGAGTCCTCGGCCTGCAAAACCTCCACAGACTTACCCAGCGTTGCTGTCTAGGTTTCGTTGATGTCCTCGCTAGAGGCGCTCTCGCTGGACTTCGCAGCGGCAGCGGGTGCCGTCCCATCACTCCTGCGTACGTCGGAGAGATCCAGCTTCAGTGATTTGACCATTGGTGTCGTTCTTGTTTGTCGTGAAGATCGCACGTTTCATCTTAGCTTGGCCGGAACGTCGAACGTCTCGTCTTGCTCAGCAGGAGGTCGGAATCGTTTATCTTCGTCAGTTGCACCCGGAGAAGGTATCCCTGTCGAGTCGAACATCGTTGAGGACTTCATTTTTTCTTATCTGCGTCAGGCGATCTGCGCACTACTTCAGGTAAAGTCCCAACGGACCCAACCGAGTGAGAACTTCCACTGAGATGCGATGTCCCTGGAGTTGGTAACGGCAAGGTGGGACAATCTTGTGGTTCTTCTGGCTGTACCACTTCCTGCTCGGTGAAGAGGCTCGTCTTCGGGATGGCGTCCTCCGTTCTCCAAGAAAACAAGTTATAATTACGAGAAGACATAATTCACACCATATCCGAATTCTGATCCAGTATAGTCGTAGTCGTAGTGCTCGTTAGCTTTGAAATCTCTATCGGATCCTCCTTTTACGTCATTTCCCGTTGCTTGAATAGTTTTTGTTCTTGCCACGACCTTTGGATGCAGAGCGATACTTGCCACCACCTTTTGATGAATAGCGATACTTGCCATGACCTCTTGATGAAGAGCGATACTTGCCGCCATCATTGCTGTATCATTTGCCACACTGTGATGTCGGTCGTTTCTTACCTTCTGGGGAATCTGATCGATAGGGTGGGCAATCGGTATTGCGAGAAACTTTATGGCCACATATAGTACACCCGTCATCCTTTCCGCCGTTACGGCTTGACTTTTCTTACCTTTTCTGGCTTTCACCGTAACAGTCGTCCTTGGATTCTGAGGCTGTTGTGGTCGGTGCCGTCTCATTGCCTTCAAAAGTTGGCATATGTTGTGACCAAGCATGTTCGGACCATTCACCGTCATCGTTCCACCAGTCTCCTTCACAGTAGCTGTCGTAGTAATCATACCATCCATCAGCATACCATCTGTCGTCATACTATTCTGAGTTTGTCAATGCTGTTTGACCATCCCGGGAATGCTCAAGCCTAAGTTTGTCTCAGCATGGGCCATCCGCTGGAGCAGCGTCACCAGACCCTCGAATCGCCCAAGGTTGCCGTCCAGCTTCAGCTTGGTATCATCCTGGAGCCGATCCGAGAGGCCTGACGCCCGAAGAAGCACACATGATTTCCCAGCATTCTTTATCTCCAATCGTGAATCTTGGTGAGCCTCATCATATGTCATTCTCCACATTCTCAGATCATCTGATTAGCTGAGGCTGCCACGGTGATGCATCAAGAAGGCACCCAGCGACTGAATGTTCATCTCCTCCTGCGTGTCAAACTCCCGCTGCAATGCGTTGAGCAACGCATTCGCTCGGGCATGCTCGGCTGGGATCGCTTCGCCTGCTGCATTCTGCCACCTCTCGTGGCTCGGCTGAGCCAACAACTCATCACCAAGCATCTCTCTCACCATGCCTGTCGCGAGATCGAGGCGGTTCGCCTTGACGCTGTTGGCAATCTGAAACGCTGCGCCGCGCAACCTGCCTGACATAGCAGGTCCGCACGCACTCTAGCCCACGTCTGCCTGGCGCCAACGTGCACGAAGGAGTTGAACATACCGCCGAAGAGGATACTTAGTGAAGCTGTCCAGCGGCAGGCCCGGTTCTGGAGAGTAACCACCAACATCGTGAGCCATCGTAATGAGAACTCTTCGTACAAACACAAAGATCAGGCAGATACTGCTCTGTCGCCTTGGCAAGGTGCTTGCACTGCGCGCGAATGTTGCTGTCCTCGATTGCCTTCACGGTGTACGGGCTGGGAGGCATTCGGCGGAGAAGCTCTTGAAGGAGCGATTCACCGTGGTGGTGCACGTCTCTTCCTGGCGGGGCGGCGCGCGCTGGCGCGGCGGATGGCCTGGCTGGAGACAGCGATAGCGTATCATTCGCTACCAAAGGTGGTTTCTCGACTTGAGCCCTTGGCGAAGGAGAAAACATGAATACACTATCCTTTGAAACTCAATTTCACAACCCACAATTACATACAGGTCTAAGAGAGGCAACAGGGGGCCTGTACATATCTTTACTGGGTGACTGGGGGAAGCGGGGACGGGGGGAGGGAGGAGGGGGAGAGGCGGAGAGGTAGGGCGAGAACGACAGAGAGGGAGAGAGAGAGAGAGAGACATAGAGTAATCAACATACAGAGAGAGATAGAAGAGAGAGAGAGAGAGAGAGAGCGAGAGAAAGAGCGAGAGAGAGAGAGAGAGAAAAACAAACAAAGAGACACACAGAGGGACGAAGGATGTGGCGAGAAGGAGGGAGGGGGCGCGAGCAGGGAGAGGGAGGAAGGGGCAGAGATGGAGAGGGAAAGAAACGAGGAGAGGGAGGCAGGAGGGATGGAGGGAGGTAGAGAGGAGAAAGGCAGGTCCAACTCCCGTGGCGACGCCCCTCGCGTGCCTCCACCGCCCCCGCGCGCCTTTTCTGGCAGGAGTCATCCGAGATCGACAGGTTCATTCCTCGCGACCCCCGCGAGGAGGAGGAGGAGCAGGCTGCAGACATGGGGATGGATTTCCACAAGGCCATCTCCTCGACGACTAGTGCCTGCATCAATCTGGCCCTGCAGAGAGCGTCTCGTGCTAGTGTGGCTTTCCATGTGCAGACGTCGAAGTATGTTCGGATGCATGCTGCGAGGATCGCGGCGCAGTGTAGAAAGGGGGCGCATTCTTCGAGCGGATCGCTTCGGGTGGGTGCTGATGACGGATGTCGGCGACGATGAACAATATCGGATGATTGCGATGACGACGAGTCGCAATAGTGGGTGATGATTGCTACGGTGAGCACGGTGAGGGTGAAGATGACCACGGCGATGATGATGTGTCCGACAATGGCGGTGATCAAGACGGTGGCATGATGATGCTGCTGATGATGTCGGTGATGACGGTGATGATGATGATGCTGACGATTATGGTAATGATGATGCTGCTGAGGATGATCAGGATGAGGGATGCTGCCGCTGATGCTGATGATGATTCGGATGATGATAGTGCTTCGAATGATGATGGCGCTGGCGACGATGCTACTGCTGATGCGGATGCGTATGAGGATGATAATGAGGATGCTGCCGAGGATGACGATGCTGATGTTGTCGATGATGGTGACGACTATAATGATGATGTTGTTGATGGCGTTGATGGTGATGCTGATGGTGTTGATTTTGATGATGATGCTGAGGGCGCTGATGCTGGTGACGATGATGGGAATGCTAATGATGATGATGATGATGATGATGATGATCATGATGATGCTGATGATGATGATGATGATGCTGATGATGATGATGATGATGATGATGATGATGATGATGCTGCTGATGATGATGATGATGATGGTGACGACGCTGATACTGCTGCTGATGCTGACAATGATGCTGATGACGATGACGATGGGCATGCTGATGATGTTGATGATGTTGATGATGCTGATGATTTTGATGGTGATTCTGATCATGATGATCATTCTGTTAATGGTGTTGATAGTGATGATGCATTTTCTGATGATGTTGATGATGCTGATGAAGAGGAGGATGATGTCGATGATGTTGATGATACCTAAGATGATGATGGCGGCGATGCTGCTGATGATGTTGATGGTGATGGCGATGCTGATGATGATGATGAATCTGATGATGATGATGATGATGACGATGATGATGCTGCTGCTGATGATGATGCTGATTGGGATGATGATGTTGCTGATGATGATCATGATGGTGACTATGCTGATGATGACGACGATGCTGATGCTGATGCTGATGCTGATGCTGATGCTGATGCTTTTAATACTGCTGCTGCTGCTGATGATGTTGATGATGACCATGATGATGACCATGATGATGAGGATAATGACGCTGATGGTGATGATGATGATGATGATGATGATGATGATGATGATGACAATAATAAGGATGACGATGCTGCTGATGAGGTGATGATGGGGTGATGATGATGATGGTCATGATGGTGATGATGGTGATGCTGATGCTGATGCTGATGCTGATGCTGATGATGATGATGCTGATGATGATGCTGCTGATGATGATGATGATGATGATGATGATGATGGTGACGACGCTGATACTGATGCTGATGCTGACAATGATGCTGATGACGATGACGATGGGCATGCTGATGATGTTGATGATGTTGATTATGCTGATGATTTTGATGGTGATTCTGATCATGATGATCATTCTTTTAATGGTGTTGATAGTGATGATGCATTTTCTGATGATGTTGATGATGCTGATGAAGAGGAGGATGATGTCGATGATGTTGATGATACCTAAGATGATGATGGCGGCGATGCTGCTGATGATGATGTTGATGGTGATGGCGATGCTGATGATGATGAATCTGATGATGATGACGATGATGATGCTGCTGCTGATGATGATGCTGATTGGGATGATGATGTTGCTGATGATGATCATGCTGGTGACTATGCTGATGATGACGACGATGCTGATGCTGATGCTGATGCTGATGCTGATGCTTTTAATACTGCTGCTGCTGCTGATGAGGTTGATGATGACCATGATGATGACCATGATGATGAGGATAATGATGCTGATGGTGATGATGATGATGATGATGATGATGATGACAATAATAAGGATGACGATGCTGCTGATGGGGTGATGATGATGATGGTCATGATGGTGATGATGGTGATGCTGATGCTGATGCTGATGCTGATGCTGATGCTGATGATGATGATGATGATGATGATGATGATGATGATGATGATGATGATGATGATCATGATGATGATGATGATGATGCTGCTGCTGCTGCTGCTGCTGATGATTGCGATGAGCGCGGCGGTGTCGGCTGGCGGCCGCTCGCCTCGAGGCCTACGACGCCGAGACGGTGGTCCTGAACATCGAGGGGGACCGCCTCGAGGCTCGTGCCGCCTGGGGGTGCTGGCCTCGGGACGGCCGAGAGTACGGCGCCTCGTGAGCCCGCGTGGGGGGCGGCCTCTTGCGCGTCGACGGTCTTTGGCCCGCGGCCCCCCCCCCCCGCTGGATGGCGTGGGCTTGGGTGACGTCAAACACACCAGGAGCTTTTTTTCCGAACCACACGGGGAGCGTTTTCATAGTTGCAAGATCGACGTCTTTTTCCGTTTCTGAAGACCGTTCTGTCTCCGCTTTGAGGTTCTCGTTCGCACAGTTTTCGGTTCGGTTCCGTTTTGTGCTGCCGTTTCTCTCTCTCTCTCTCTCTCTTCTGGGTTGCCCTTTTCCCGTTCTGGTTACCCTTTTCCCGTTCTGGTTGGCCGAAGCCCGAAAGGTTGAAACGGGGGAAAAAGCGCCCCCGACGTTTTAGCACCACCTCTGAGGAAGAAGGGGGAGCGGCTCGAGCCCAGATCCCCGACGTCGTGATTTTTTCGCAGCGTCGACCCCCAGAGGTCTGGAGCATCCTCTGAACGGCCCCCCGGGGCTCTTCCAGGGCCTCGGGAAAAACCGGTCGACGTTATGAGAAAATCACTGCGTCGACCCAGGAGGATAGCTTTCCATCATGATAGCTTTCCCCAGGAGGAGGAGGAGGAGGAGGAGGAGGAGGAGGAGGGGGAGGAGGAGGAGGAGGAGGAGGAGGGGAAGCGGTCCAGGCCTCTCTGGGTCGCCGCTATGAGAAAATCACTGCGTCGGGGGGCCCTGGGCTCCTCGCTCTCTCCTTTTTCCTCTTCCTTTTCCCCCCCCTCCTCCTCCTCCTCCTCCCTCCTCCTCCTCCTCCTCCTCCTCCTCCTCTCCTCCTCCTCCTCCTCCTCCTCCTCCTCCTCCTCCTCCTCCTCCTCCTCCTCCTCCTCCTCCTCCTCCTCCTCCTCCCCCTCCCTCCTCCAGACGCCTGCCGCCCAGGAGTATCCCCGTGCCGCCCGTGCCTTGTGCATCTGATTGATGCCTCGGCGTTTCGCATGTGCCACAAGCCGACGGCAAAGCACGATGTGCGCGGGAGCGTTCCCAGCACACTCACATTTCACTGCACCATTCTGGCAGCTGCGAAGGCCGCCATTGGTCTCTAGCTCGCTGCCGCGCCGCCCCACGAACTCATTCGGTACGGTCGCTCCTCCTCCTTCTACTTTAGGGGCCGCGCCAATTGCACGTGGCAGGCAGGGAAGACTGACCCCAAAGGTCGAGGAAACGTAGGCGTGGATTGGGGCAAGGTGGATCAGTTGCGGGTTCCGTTTCCGTGCGGACTCGACGCGTTCCGTCGCCGGATCAGGCAGGTAAGGAAGGTATATTTCCATGGGGGTACGATCGAGGACGGGGGCGGGTATCGAGGGCTTGGGATTTACATTTTGAGTGACGCGCGAGTAGAGAAATAACGAACAGTCTTGACATGAGCGTTGTCGTTGTCGCTGCTGTTATAGTAGTAGTAGTTGTTGTTGTTGTTGTTGTTGTTGTTGTTGTTGTTGTTGTTGTTGTTGTGACTGTTCGTTCAGTTTCTGCCTTTGGGCAAGTTTCGGGCCTCATCTAATCGAATATCGGCCACGGGCGAAAACTGCCCCACGAAAAGGGCGATGGGTCCAGGGCCCACTTGCTGAAAACGCGACGCAAGATGTCTCGCCCTTTTGGCCCCAAACGGCGAGCGTACATCGGGCGTAGCCCCGTAGAACATGCCAAGGGTATGTATGCCATATGATTGGCGCGCCATGCGGTGCGCGATCCATGGTTTACGCCATCGGCTGCGTCATCCGTGGGGTGCGCCATGGGTTGCGCCCTTCGTGTGTTGTGCCCGTGTGCTGCTCGATCCATAGTCTGCGGTATTCATGGGTTCCGCCATGGGTTGCGCCATCCTGTAAGAACGATTTTTTTGAAGGCAGATCTGCCTTCAAAAAGAAATTTATTCTTGAAGGCAGATCTGCCTTCAAACAAACCGATGTTACAGAGTAGACCATCTGATCTGCCTTCAAAAAAGCCGGTCTTACAGAGTAGGCCATTGTTTTGAAGGCAGACCTGCTCTCAAATAAATTATAGATTTGACGGCAGATGTGCCTAAAAGAAAAACGGTTCTTACAGGGTTGCGCCACTCTCCATCCATGGGTTGTGCCATGGGTCGCGCCTTCGGCGGCCGATAATATAACACACCGCCTGCTGTGGGTTGTGCCCGAGGCTGCGCCACCCGGCGGCCGAGGATGATAGAGCGGCCTTTACGGGGGTTGCGCCACAGGTTGCGCACTCGGCGGTCGAGGGTAGAGTTCAGGAGGGAAAAAACACACAGACACAATTAATCGACGATTCCCCAGAAAATATTGGAAAATATGGGAAGTGGGCGGGAAGGCAAACCATAGAAAATATGGGGAAATCTGGGGAATCCTTTCATTTGTGTCTATTTATTTGTGTGTCCCAGGGCCCCTTCAAGAGTGGCCGCCTGGCGGGGGCGACGTTCAGTCGGTCGGCCATTCGGCCAGTCCTGTGCACCTCGCGGGACAAGATGTTTGGGCACGCCCGAAACCACGACGTGCCGCTCGCCGCGCGCTTGCCGCGGCCGGTGCTGGGAAGAGACGCCTTCTCGTTCCGCTCCTGCTCCTGCTCCTGCTGCTCCTGCTGCTCCTGCTGCTCCTGCTTCTGCTGCTCGTCCTCTTATGCTTCCCTCCTCTTTCTCGTAGTATGCGTTCGCCTCGCTGCTGACTGCACCGCTTCCGAACACTGGAACCCTCATCCTCCGGCTGCTGCTGACGCTCTTCTTCGTCCTGCTTCTCCTTCAGAGTTGCTATTGCTCAAACCGCGTAGTGAGTATGGCTATAATGAATCTGCACCACACGGATCTCTGAGTTTGTTTTTCTTCCTGGCTGTGGGTGCTGCGCTCTTTTTTCCATGCTCTCCGTGGATGCCTCCTTCTGGGCATCAGGCTCATCGTGGCTGATCCTCAGGTGCTCTTGCAGGCGGCTGGGCTCGGCCACTCGGAGGGGGACATTTCCCTCGCTGGCCCATGCTCTGCGGCATCTGGCTGGGATATGTTTTTTGCTTATCGCTCGTTTCCGATGTGATTGCTCCACTGCACCCCCTCCGCTCCAGTGCACTCAGCCTCGCTTCACGCTAATCATCTCCACTTGTATTCCCACTATATTCCGCTTCGTCCCGCTCCGCTCCAATCCGCTCCACCTCCAGTCCTCCGCTTCCTCGCCCTCCTCCCACTTCTCCCCTTCATGCCCCGTCCCCATCACCCTCCTTCTTCGCCCACCCCGCTTCTTCTCCTCCCACTCCTCGTTCCCCCCTCCTTCCTCTTCCCTGACCTGTTCCTCTTCTTCGCTTTCCCCCAATGGCACATCGGGAATATGGCAGTGTAGGATTTTCGTTCTCCTCTTTCTGCTCTATAGGCATGTCCTGCTCGAAGTAGTGCTTGCAGCTTGCACTCGGAGGTTCTTTCGTGTGCTATGCGGATCTGGCCCGCTATGCTGAGTGGTCGCAGTCGCCGCGATGGGTTTCCACACACATTGGGCTCCACATTCTTAGGGTCCCACACGCACACACACGCACGGGGTCCACACTCATGGGGTACGCATCGGGGACCGCACGTACATGGGGTTCTACAGACATAGGGTTGCAAACGCATCGGTTGCCGTACGCACGTGGTGGTCCAGTCACGTGGGGTCCCGTACATCGTGTTCCATACACATGGTTCCGCATGGCCTGAGTTTGCTCGCAGGTTACGCTCCACCCACACGCACATGAGGCTCCGCACACATTGTGCTCCACACACACACACACATGTGGGCTCCGAGCACACGGGGTACCACTCGCACGGGTTTCACACATGGGGTTCCACACGCATGGGGTTCAACGTGCTTGAGGTTCCATTCGCGCAGTGTTCCACGGACATGGGGTTCTACATTCATGGGGCCCACACACACTGCTTTGCATACGCACAAGGTGAATCGTACACACGTGGAGTTCCACGCACAGGGTGCTTCACCCGCATGGGGCTCCACACGAACGGGTTTCCACACGGGGGTTATGGGGTTCCACATCCATGAGCCTCCGCGCACATGAGGCTCCACACGCGCACACGTGGGGTTCCACACGCATGTAGTTCCACACGCATGGGGTTCCGCACACGTGGCGTTCCACCGAAACAGGGTTTCACACGCATGGAGTTTCACAGACTCGGTGCTGTGTACTGAAGGGGTGTCACCCACACAGGTTTCTATCTGAACGTTTTGGGTCTTTGCGCCAGTATCGTTCTTTCTCCTTGTGTGCTCTGTCATTGTTCAGCTTCCAGATGTGCCGAACGCAGGTTATCTCAAGCTCGATTCATCCTTCTGCTATGTGCGTCTCATCATTGTCTCTGCAAGTAAGTAATTCTCACCCTGTTCCTATTCTTTGGGCTTGCCCAGCCCCACTGCTTGATTTCCGATGTGCGGGGGTTCGTGGTGTGAACGGGTGCCTTCAGGTCCCAAGCCTCAAGACCTACGAGGAGGCGGTTGAGAAGCTTGGGTGCGCCCTAGCCATTCGTCTCTGCGCGCGCCTGCACCTAGCCTGTTTTGAGGTGGCGGCAGCAAATGTCCCCTCCCTCTCCGCGTAGCCCTACCCCCTGAAGTTAATGTGTAACACATGCAATTCCTGACGCGCAGGACGGTCGGGCTTGGGTGAGGTATCACTTCTCGTTGTCGTCGCCATCGTCGTCGTCTTCCTTGTTGCCTTTGCTGTCTTTTCTGTTGCTGTCTCGCCGTCGACTTCGTTGTCGTCGACTTCGTCGTCCTTGTTCTCGTCATCGCCACCGTCGTCGTCCCCGTCGCCATGGACTTCTAATTTTTTCCCGTATGATGATTCTCTCTCGTTCGTCATTGTGGCCTCTTGAGAGGGTATTGTGTGTGTGCTCGGAGTACTTATGTCAGGTCGACCTCTCTCTAGCGACATGCTGTGTCTCCCTGTTCCACGTGCTTGTCCTCGTCGTCGCCGTCACCTCCGCCGCCGCCCTCGTCGTTGTCGTCATCAGCAGATTCCTCCTGCTCCTGCTGTAAGTTTTCCCTCGCCTTCTCTTCATTGTCCTCTCCTCTTTATCGTCTCTGCTCGCCTTTCTGCTTCCCTCGCCTCTTTGCCTTCCCAGCCCTTTTTCTCCTCCTCCTCCTCCAGCCCCTTACCGCCAGACGTGTCGGCAGCGTGGGCCCGGATTTTCGCTTGAGGGCCCCTCACGACTTATGACCCTGACCCTTGACATCTCACTTGATTGCAGATAGGGTGACGAGATCTATACATATCCATTGCTCCCTGGTTACGTTTATCCTCAACCTGGCAGCGGTGTATACGCGACGGCCTCCTGGCTTGGCCAGAAGGGCGTATACACAGCTGCTGGGTTCAGGGTGGGCCTGGCCAGAGAGCAGCGGATATGTATAGATCTCGTCGCCCTAGAGTTGGAGGGCTGGTGGGTTCTCCAGTGCTGTTCTCGCCTCAGCGCCGCGCAAACCAGTATTAAACAGTTTCAGCAGCTACAGGGATGGACGGCGAACCGCCTTCCAAGCGTCGCTCTCGCCGTAACTCCGCGCAGATTTACCTTTGACGTTTCATCCGTGAGAAGGACGGAGGGCGAATGGCTTTCAGACTGTCCATTTTGCCCTGACACCCCTCGCATTCATCTTCAGAGTCCCGACGGCAACAGGGAAGGGATCAGGAGGAGGGGACGTTTTCAAGATGCGACCCTCGCTTTTTCGCGCCGCGCACATGCACCTTGAAAGTTGCAGCAGCTACAGGGATTGCGGACGAAAGGCTCTCTTCACAAGGTGGAGCTCGCCTTGGCGCCTTGGCGCCCTTCGCCTTCATCCTCAGAGCCCCCAACAGCTACACTCTTGAGGGGCGGGCCGCTCTCAAACTGTTGCACGAGCCTCAGCGCCGCCTACACCCGTCTGTCTGGGCCCCGGTGCCGCCCCTGCCGGCTTGCGGCCGCCCGTCCGCGCCCGTCGCCGCCGTCCGTCTGGGCCCCAGCGCCGCCCCGGCCTGCTTGTGGCCGCCCGTCCGCGCCCGTCGCCGCCGTCCGTCTCGTCTGGGCCCCGGTGCCGCCCCGGCCGGCTTGTGGCAGCCCGTCGCCGCCGTTCGTGGCCGCGACTTGCGCCGCATGGCTTTGCATTGCTGTGCATTGCTGTGCGTTGCCGTGCATTGCTTTGCGTTGCATTGCATTGCAATCGCATTGAGTGGCATTGCTTTGAATTGCATTGCATTTCTTTGCGTTGCTTTGCAATCACATTGCGTTACAACCGGATCAGGTACGTAGCATGACGCTCGCATTGCTTTGCATTGCTTTGCGTTACTTTGCATTACTTCGCATTGCTTTGCATTGCTTTGCATTGCTTTGCATTGCTTTGCATTGCTTTGCATTGCTTTGCATTGCTTTGCATTGCTTTGCATTGCTTTGCATTATTTTGATTCCTTTGAATTGCTTTGCATCGCTTTGCACATTCTTGCATTGCATTATATTGTTTTGCATTGCTTTGCATTGTTTCGATGTTGCTGCGCAATGCTTTGCGTTTCTTTGCGTTGCTTTGCATTGATTTGCGTTGCCTTCCATTGCATTGCGTTGCATTGGTTAACATTGCTTTTCATTACTTTTCATTGCTTTGCATTGCAGTGCATTGCACTGCACTGCTTTGCACTGCTTTGTGTTGAGTTGCATTGCTTCGTTATGTTTTTCATTACGTTACGTTGCTTGTCATTGTTTTGCATTAGGTGGCATTGCTTTGCGTGGCATTGCGTGCACATATTTGCAGTTGTCGTTTTGGAATGCTTTGATTGGTTTTGTATTGCCTTGCATGACGTATCATTGTTTTGCATTGCTTCGAGATGTTGTTCGTCGCTTTGCATTGCGTTGTATTGCTTTGCATTATGTTGCTTAGCCTTGCCTTGCATTGTTTTGTATTGCTGTGCATTGCGCTGCATCGGTTTGCATTGCTATCGCAGTGCGACCTCATGTTATTGCATTGCTTTGCTTTGCGTTGCATGACTTTGCGTTGCTTTGTGTTGCTCTGCGCCATAGATTGCACCACCTGCTGTGTCCGAACTAGAATGCAACACATCGATGGTACCACCTAGATTGCACCGCATCCATGGCAAGACTCCACTGTTTGGGGTCCACGCTGGCTAACATTCATTCCGTTTCCTCCTCCTTCTCCTCCTCCTCCCCCCCTCTCGCCCCAGTCGGGATCCGCTGGGATTTCTTGGGACGGCCCGGGATGGGCGCTCCCCCCGGTGCGCGAAGCGCGCGCGCGCCAGGGGCAGCGCCCACGACGAGGGAGGGTCCCACCTCCGACGTGCAGTATCCGCGCGGACCTCCGAGAGGTAATGCTTATGCAACTTCGTGGTTCGTGTGTTTCGATCCTCCCCCTCCCGCTCCTTTTCCTCCACTTTTCCTTCTCCTCTTGCTCCTCCTCCTCCTCCTCCTCCTCCTCCTCCTCCCTGATTTCCTGATTTCCTGAAGGCATTGCTGTTCTCCGAACACTGCCGCTCTCCTCCTCCCCCTTCCCCTCCCCCTCCCCCTCCTCCTCCTCCTTCTCCTCCTCCTCTTCCTCCTCCTCCTCCTCCTCTTCCTCTCGCTCCAATCGAGCCGCCGACGCCAACATTCGGGGGACACGTCGCGCCCGTGCCCTTCTCTCCCCACCTGCGGCGGCCCCTGGGGCACTCGATTAAGAGGGCCTGGGGCCTTCCCGCCAGGCCGAGGGAGGGCGATCTTCTTCGGGCTTCGTCGGCGGGGATCTTGAATCCTTCCCGTGGCAGGGGGTCAACCCAGACATGATCGCGTCGTAACAAAAATCACGACGACGGGTTCTTGGCCATTTTCGGCCTCCGGGGGGCCCTCGCCGGGCCCCGGGACTGTCAAAAAACGATTCAGGATGAAAAACCGGTTCCGGGGAAAGGGTGGGGACTTCCAGGGAGACCCCGACAGGGCTGATCTATGACTCTTCCGATTCGACTCGATTCGATTTCGATGGCTTCCGATTCCGGTTCGCTTCGGCTTCGGATTCGGCTTGTGGGTTGCGATGTGTCGATGGAGGTGACGGAAAGAGCGAGGTACGGGCGATGTACGTTGAGTTGGGGCGAAGCCCTCTAGGGAGGGGTCCAGGGGACAGGCGAGGAGCGCGTTTATGGTTGTAATGGCAGCCTGGGGGCCGCTTCCCTAGTATTTTTTCGAGTGAAGCGGCTCCTGGGCAGCTTTCATGGCCTGTTTCGTTATATTTGTTCGCGTGAAACGGCACGAGGGCCCCAAACGGCCCAAGAGGGTCCCCAAACTGCCAAAAGACCGCCCCAAGAGAGCCTCAGATGGTCTCCAGACGGTCCAGGGGTCCAAGAGAGCCTCGAGACGGCTCCAGAGGCCTTCAAGAGAGCCCTCAAGCATTGATTTCTCTATAGCTTTTGACGGTTTTTCGGGTTCTCACCTCTAGGGAGGGGTCCAGGGGATGGGCGAGGAGCGCGTTGATGGTCGTACTGGTTGTAACGATAACGGCCGCCTGGGGGCCGCTTCCCTATTATTATTATTATTATTATTATTATTACTACTATTATTACTATTATTACTATTATTATTATTATTATTATTCGTCGGCAGGGACTCCGCGCGCAGGCCAGCGCTGCCGGGGGCCGCCTTCCCAGCCCCGGGGGCGCCACGCCTCTGGGCGCTCCTGCGGCGGGGGCGCCGAGACCCACAGAAAGAGGGCCCAGAGGTGCGCTCGGGGGCGCACTCACCACGAGTGCCCTGCCCGCGCGGCCCGAGAAGTGCCCTCCCTGCAAGCAGTGGCGAAGCGTTCCGGCTCGCCTATGGCCCTACCAAAAAATGCTTGTTCTAAGATCCGTGGTTTGCACGACATGTTCTTAGAACAGTTGTGGTCGAGGCTATCTTGTTTTAGCACGTCGGGTTAATGTTCTAAGAACTTTGTATTTGTTCTAAGAACATGTTTGTGTTCTATGAACACTTCGTGGTAGGACCATAGGAATGCCGGGACGGTCGGTCCCTGCTCAATTCCTCGGCAGGGCTCATTTCGACCGCTCCGGTTCCACTCGATTCGATTCCGATGGCTTCCGATTCCGATTCGCTTCGGCTTCGGATTCCGATCTGGACTGCGATGCGTCAGTGGAGGTCTACCAGCCTGCCGAGTCTAACAGCCTGCCGATTTCCGCCGGTTCGACTCATCCCGACTGGACTGCCGATTTCCGCCGATCCGATTGAGAAGGCCTTACGGGTAGTGCCGCCGACCCTGAAGACGACGACGAGGACGAGGACGAGGGCGACGAGGAGGAGGAGGAGGAGGAGGAGGAGGAGGAGGAGGAGGAGGAGGATGAGGCGGAGGCGGAGGCGGAGGCGGAGGCGGAGGCGGAGGCGGAGGCGGAGGCGGAGGAGGAGGAGGAGGAGGCGGAGGCGGAGGCGGAGGCGGAGGCGGAGGCGGAGGAGGAGGAGGAGGAGGAGGAGGAGGAGGAGGAGGAGGGGGAGGAGGAGGAGGAGGAGGAGGAGGAGGCGGAGGAGGAGGAGGAGGGGGAGGAGGAGGAAGGAGGAAGGAGGAGGAGGAGGCGGAGGAGGAGGAGGATAGTAGTAATACTAATAATAAGACGAATCATAATAATAAGAATGTTACTAATAATAAGAATAATAATATTACTAAGAATGAGAAGAAGATTAATTAAACACAATAAGAGGACGGTTTATATTAATATTAATAATAAGAGGAAGAATACGAATACTAATAATAAGAAGAAGAATAATGATACGACTATTAAAAATAATAATGGCAAGAATAAGATTACTAATACTATACTCATAATAGTAATATGAATAATGATAAGAATAGTACTAATAATAAGAATAATATTACGAATCATACGAATAAGAATAAACATAATATCAACAATAATAATACTAGTAAGAATAAGAATAATAATACTAATGATAACAAGAAGAAGAAGACTAATACGAACACTAAGAAACACACTACTACTAATAATAATAGTAATAATACTAGTATTATTAATAAAATTACTACTACTAGTACTAATAATAATAATATTATTAATAATAATAATACTAATAATATTAATAGTATTAATAATAATAATTAGAAGAACAATAAGATGAGGAGGAGGAGGAAGAAGAGGAGGAGGAGGAGGAAGAGTAAGAGGACCCTTTCGAGGCCTCTGGAGAGCTTCTTGGGCCGCCTTTGGCCGTCTTGGGGGCGACTTTGGCCGTCTTGGGGCTTTCTTGGGCTGTTTGGAGTCTCTCCTGGAGGCCTCTTCGACCGTATTGGAGCGATCTGAGGTCTCTTGGGCCGTCTTGGAGCGTCGGGAAGGGGAAGAGGCGACCTTCTTGGAGCGATCTGAGGCCTCTTGGGCCGTCTTGGAGCGTCGGGAAGGGGAAGAGGCGAGAGCGCCGAACTGCTTCAAAACCAATGGGAAATCGATGAGTTTTCCTTTGGAGGCCCTCTTGGGAGTGCTCCTGGAGGCTTCTTGGGGCGTCTTGCAGGACTCATGGGCCGTCTGAAGACCGTGAAGGCGTCTTGGACAGAGCGTTCGGCGATTCGAAGCTCTCTTGGACCGTCTTGGGGGCCTCTTGGGGCAGTCTTGGTTCGTCTTGGTTTTTTTTTGAGGGGCTCCAGGACACCCAGGGGGGTGTCGTATCTGACCCGGGATCCCCTCCCGGACCCCCCCCCAGGACTCCCCCCAGGAGCCCCCCCAGGACCAGGCCCGGGACCACCCCCCCCTCCCGGCGGGAAGGGATCGAAGGGAAGGGGTTTCCTTTCGAGTCTACTTCGACGTTGTTCAATTTCGCTTCGGCTAGCGCGCTTCCGGAGGAGGGCCCAGGCGAGGAGGGGGGAGCGGTGACGGGCACAGGGAAAGTAGAGTGTAAGGAAAGAGGGCGAAAGAGACGACGATTCACGAATGACGGCGACGGCGACTCGAATGGAGAAGCCCTTCACACACGCCGACAGGGTCGGCGGATGTGTATCGATCGCCGATCCGACTTATCGATTCGATTCTGGGCTCGCCTGTCCGCCGGCCCTGGTGGTGGCTGAGACAGGCGACGGGGGGCGTAGGCGGGCTGGAGGAGTGTCTGGTTGGCGGGGTTGGGTTGGTTGTCGGAGAGCTCCACACAATACACCGCCACCAGCTCTGGTGTATAGACCTCCAGGCCTAGGCTTATGTTGGTCCAATTGTACTTCAGGACCACATCCCAGAAATCATTTGTGGCACCGGGAAAAGTGTCGAAAGAGTGTCGAAAGAGTGTCGAACGAGTGTCTCCCAGGGCCCGACACGTGAAAACCATAGAGTTTTGGTTATTTTTTTCTGGCGCTCGAATTTTTTCTGGTGATCCAGGCTAAAGTTGGTTGGAACATCATAAACCTAGGCCAGGAGGGCCTGTACACCAGTCCAGGTCCTAGGATGGGCCTGGCCAGGGCTGGTGGTGTATTGTATGAAGCTTTCCTAGGTTGGATTGGCTGGATTGGTCGGATTCGCTGGCGGGCTGGGCTGGTTGGCTCGGTTGGACTGGTCGCGTTGGCTGGTGGGCTGGCTGGCCAGTTGTCTGCGACGGCTGCTGACCCCCCCCCTGCGCGGACGCTGGGCCCTTACAGCTCGAGTAGAGGATATTCCAGATCTTATCTACCGCAAGATTCAGCTGTCCGTCGAATCGACGGACCAATCTCGAAACCTCAGTGGATCTATGTAAACCTCTACGCAGTTTTCGTAGATGCAACAGGGGTTGTTCGTTGGGAACATCGATTTTGCAGTCGATCCCCTGCTCGAACAGCGTGGTTGCCGTTTCAGTGTTGGGAGGTTCTCCGCCCGGGGCGTGGGCGTGGGGAATTTGCCAAAGCGACGGCGGCGTCGCAACCGAGGGCCGCGACCGTCCCCGGCGTCCGTTCGCGCGGGGCCCGGGCCGCTTCACTGGCGGTTTGGCCATCCCGCCGGGCCAATCGGTGACGGCTGGGGGCAGGCGGCGGGGGCAGGCGGGCTGGCTGGTCGGCGGCTTTGGGCTGGCCGGATTGGGCGGCCAGGGTGGGCTGTTTGGGCTTGGGCTGGTTGGGCTGGTTGGGCTGCTTGAGCTGGCTAGGGCGATTGGCGTCGATGCTCGATCCCCGATCCCCCCTCCCCCGTCCCTGGCATCTGACGGCTCTACTAGTTCGAGGCTTGGGCTTGGCGTCGATCCTCGATCCCCGATCCCCCCCCTCGTCCTGGGCTGACGGCTCTACTAGTTCGAGGCTTGGGCTTGGCGTCGATCCTCGATCCCCGATTCTCCCCCCCCCGTCCCAGCCATCCGACGGCTCTACCAGTTCGAGACGCGGGCTCCGGCCTTCTCGGCCCCTGTCTCCGGGGGGGCAGGCTCCTCCTCCCGCGCTGCTTCTCTTGGCCCGTGTCGGGGCCCGAGGCCAGCGCCCAGATAGGCTGGCAGAAGCCAGCCGAATGGACAAACTGACAATTTGGAGTTCGTTTGCGAGTACGGTCGGCCCGAGGTATAAGATTGAGATGGTTCGGGGAGGGTGCCCTCCTGTTCTTCGTGCCTGTTGGATGTTCTCGAGCATCCTGGGGAAGGTGCCATTGGCTGCTCTGTGTGTTCTGGCCAGCGGAGGGTCTCATGATCTTGAAGGATGTTCTTCTGTCCTAGGTCCGATTAAACTGCGTGGTATTTAGCGATTCATTTGGAATGCGATACTATTCACGTCCAATGTCCATCGCACGCTTCCGCATACATCCGTTTCATCGGCAGTTACTTGCCCTCGTCTTCGAGGGAGTGGTTCTGCTCTGCTGTCTCGCTGGTGTTGCCGCGGAGTTGCCTGGGCACCCCGCCTGCAGCGCTGACGTGTGGATTCACTCGCTTTTTCGTTGTGCCCCTCCTCGTCGTGCTCCCTCCCTCGTGTGCCCCCGCCGTTACCCGCGCCGCCCCCCCGCCTGGAGGTTCCCCCCCTTCCTGCGCGCCAGCCTCGCGGAGAGGGGGTACTACCGCCTCACCCCTGTGCAGGACGGGCCTGTGCTAGCCGCCGCGGCCGCCCCCCCCCCAGCCCGCATGCCCTCCTCTCGAACGGCGCCAGCTATACGCGTTACACCGATCCTGGGTCAAGGATCGGTACGTGTGCCCTCCTGGCCAAGCCAGGAGCGCGTACACATCAACTCTGGGCCCATGATGCACCTGGCCAGGATCGGTGTCAGGTGTGTAGTTGGCGCCCTCCCGTCTTCCCTCCGGAGAAGCGGAAACGACGCCAGAGAAAGCGGACGACACGGTAAAGAAGTTTGCAGAGGAGAGTGCGAAACGCGAGGCGGAGGGGGAGGCGAGTAATGCTGCCGACGACGAAGCGAACAATGAGGCTGAGATTGAGACGCCACCTGGGGCAGACGAAGAGGCGACGGCGTAGGCAGAGGCTAGGGTGGTGATCCCCAGGCGAGGGCAGCAAGAGGGCGACACGGCAATTCGCAGAGGAGTAGCAGAGGCCAATGTGCAAAAGGGAGCAATCAGTGTTTCTCTGCTTCGGAAGGAAGAGACGGACGAGGCCAAGCGCATCATGTTTTGTAGCAGTGGCGATTCCAAGCCCCATCAGTTTTACAGTTGGCCAAGAGGGATGGTCGGCAAAGCAGCGTTTCCCATATGGGTGACGCTTTGGAGGCAGCGCAGCCATCGATGCAGAAGGCTGAAGGTAACGTTTTCGGCATGACCGCGGAGTTTCCCTGAGAACTGGACGGAGCAGCTCTGCAGGCGCCGACGGCGAAGGCGGTGATTAGCCGTGCGAGGTGAGAGACAGCAGTGTGAGCGTTATGCCTCCTTCCCGTCTGTTGCTCCTTATCGCCTTCTCCTGCTGTTCGCCCTACTCCTGCTGCTGCTGCTGCTCTTCCACCTCCTCTCCCTTCTCTACCTCCTCCTCCTCCTCCTCCTCCTCCTCCTCCTCCTCCTCCTCCTCCTCCTCTCTCCTGTACCCTCCTCTTCATCCTCACTCCGCCTGCCCCGCCTCCTCTTCCTCCTCCTCCTCCTCCTTCTCCTCCCTCCGCTTCCTCCTCTTCCTCCTTTTCCTCCTGATCCTCTCCCTCCTCCTTGTAGGATTACATGACATGCATACTGCCCACCTGATGCTGTTCAGCGCCGCCGCCGCCTCTCCCGCGTCGTGTTTCTCGCGCAGCGGATCTCCACATCGGCTATTTCATACGGTGGGGTAATTTGGCACCGGTCAGATGCTGGCATTGCTTCCGGCTTTGACCTTCGAGGGGAGTCCTGGGCCATCTCTCGGACAAAAAAGCACGACACCGAAAACTGCTCGGGGGACGGACGTCCGAGCGATGGCACATATGGAATGTGCCCAGGAGGTGTCAGATTCTGGAGGATTCCTTGTCTGACGACGGCGGCAGTGATTTCCATGACGCCGCGGCGGCGCCCTCCGCCGCGCGCTCGGGCTCGACGGCCCCGCCCGCAGCTCCGGGCGCCCCCACCTCAGCCTGGCGCGCCGCCGCCAAGCGCTGGCGACGGCGCTGCCGCCGCGCCGCCTTCGCCGCACCAGCAGCGCCAGCACCACCTGCACGTCCACGATCGTCGCGAGGCTCCGCCGCGCCGCCTGCCGCCGCGGCGAAAGCCGCGGCGGACACCGCCGAACGCGCCACGGCCGCGACAGTGCGCCGCGGAGCGCCCGCCTTGGCAGCCGCCCGCACCGCCGCCTCCACCAGGATCGCCCACGACGACAACGACGACTCGATGGACGACGAGTGGGCCGACGGCGGGCAGTCCGCGGCGGCGCAGCCTGGGGAGGCGACGGCGGCTGGTGCTGTTGGCGCAGCGGGCGGGTCGGCGGAGGGCTGCGCGGAGCCCGCGGGCGCCGCGGCCTCGGAGGCGGCGGGAGCGGCGGCGGCGGCGGCGGCGGCTGCTGGCGTGGGGGCGCGGCCTCCGCGTCGCCTGCGGCGGCGGACGCGGCTGCCGTGGACGCCGATCGGGGCCTTCGGGAGCTGGAGCTCCAGAAGGCCACGGAGGCGCCTGGCCACCTCGAGTGCAGCGCGAGCGGCGCGGACGTGGCGGCGGCGCTCCGCGCACGATGTCCGCGGCCTGCGCGCGCTGCTCGTGCAGCTCTGAGGCGGCCGCGCCAAAGGCGGAGCGCCGCGGGCGCTCGCAGGGCAAGGCGTCGGTGGCTGTGCTTTTTGCTGCTCCTCCTGCTCCTCCTTCTCCTACTCCTCCTGCTTCTCCTGCTGCCGATTCCCGTCCTCCTCCTGGCCATCTTCGTTTCTCCTCCTGCTCCTCTTCCTTCTGCTCATCCTCTTCTCCTCGTCTGCACGACTCGGCGTGCCTTGGCGGTGGTAAGTCTCATGCCGGGCTGTATGTCAAAATGAAGTTGCAGCTCGAGAAGGCGCCGCGTTGGGTGCTGCGTTGGCCGAGAGGTTTGTCTATTCACCAAGGGCAGCGAGTTACTGCGACCCAGCGTGTAACAAGTCGAGGGAGATGGAGCTCAGGATGAAATCGCAGCCAGTACCAGCTGCAGACACAGTCGACGAGGGACCCAGTCATGACCAGGACACGGACATCGTGCAGCCGTTGAAACATATCGGTGGTTGGTTTCAAGGCACCTCGACCTTTCAGCTACCTGGGGAACGAAGACTGGGGCGTCGAGGAGGAACCAGAGTTCGAATTCGGCATCGAGGATAACGACCACGAGGAGCAGTGCGTCCCCCAGTCTGGTTGGTCTTGAACAGCGTATTTCCAGCGTGGGTGGGTCGAGGCATCCTACTGCCAGCGCGGATGGGTTGCATCAGCTTGCTTCCAGCGTGGGTGGATCTGTGCCGCCTTTTCCAGCGTGGGAGGGTTGCAGCCGCCTCTTTCCAGCGTGCGTGGGTCATAGTCGCTTATTTCCCGCGTGGGTGGGTCAGCACGGCTCAAGTATTGCGAAGGCCTTACGGCCGATGCCGCCGACCCTGGAGACAGCGTTCTGTCATTGGGGAGAAATAACAACGCAACAGGAAGAGTGGTCGTCTGGGCGCGCCATCCCTCGCGGATCGGACGGTGGCTGCGAGGCGCTGTCGGACGTCGGAGGCGTTGAAAGCGCGCTTGCCGCGCTCGGGAAAGTGTCCCTCCTCCGTTCTTTGATGGGGAGGAGGAGGAACAGGCGGAGGAGGAGGACAAGGTCGAAGAGGAGGGAAGACCCGGTTGTTTTGTAACTTCCTAGTTTGTTTTGTAGTTTCCTAGGAGAGTTTTTGGGGCCTCTCGGGAGCCTCTTGGGGCCTCTGTGGGCTTCCTGGAGGGCCTCTTGGGAGCTTCTCGGGGCTGAGGGCTCGAAATGTCCGTTCGGGTCCCCCGTCCGGGCGCTCTCTTGGAACCGTTTTGGGGGCCTTTTGTGAATCTGGGAGGCGTCTTGGGCCGTCTTGGGGCACTTTTGGGCCGTTTGGGGACCCTCTTGGAGGCCTCTGGGGCCGTGTCGGGGCGATCTTGGGAGCCTCTTGGGCCGTCTTGGTGCGTGGGGAAGCGGAAGAGGCGAGAACGCCAACATCCTTGACAAAAACGCATGGGAAATCCATGATTTGTGCTTCTTGGGGCTCTCGTGGGAAGGGTCCTGGAGGCCTTTGGGGGCGTCTCGCAGGCCTTTTGGGCCGTCTGGAGGCCGTCGAGGCGTCTTGGACAAATCATTCGGCGATTCGGCGCCCTCTTGGATCATCTTGGGGGCCTCTTGGAGCACTCTTGGCCGGTCTTGGGGCCTTTTTGGGCTTGGGGATTCACCGGGAGGGCTGTGCATAAACCCGGGACCCCCCCCGGGAGCTACCCCAGGACCACCCCCTGGCCCGTCTTGGGTTTTTTTTTGGGCTCCGGGATTCCCCAGGGGGGCGGCGCGAAAACCCGGCCCGGGACAACCCCCCCCCCCCCCGGCGGGGAAGGGATCAAAGGGAAGGGGCTTTTCTTCGATTCAATTACGACGTTGCTCAATTTCGCTTTGCACTGGCACGCTTCAGGAGGAGGCCCTGGGAGAGGGGTAGAAGCAACGACGCTGTGAGGAAAGGGGAGGGAACGACGACGACGACGACGAGGAGGGAAGAGACGGAGAAGCCTCTTCCACACGCCGACAGGGTCGGCGGATTTCCAGCGTGGGAGGGTCGGTGCCGCAGGCGTGGGTGGGTCGGCACCGCCTATTTCCAGCGCGGGTGGCTTGCCCGACCCCACTGCCAGAGGTCGCCGATCCCAGGAAGCTCCAGACTGGGGAGCGCCTGGTCGCATCGCCGGCCAGGTAAAAGGTGGTCAATCCCGATCCCAGGAAACCCCAGCATGGGGAACACCTGGTAGAATCGGATGATCCCAGGAAGCCCCAGGTAAGGGAGCACCTCGGGATGCAGCATGCAGTGCGAATGGGAAGCTAGATGCCAGCAGGTCATGTGGCGAAGGTCATGTACGTGTCACCGTGCCAGCTGAACAGCAGGACGTCCCGTGTGAGTCTTCAGGGACAAAGGCTGAAAGGCATCACCCCATCGTGCGAGAAGGGCTCGTGCGATTTCAGGTTCGGTGAACAGGTAGCCGTGCAGACAGGAGGCTCCGTTCTTTCGGATTCTATTGTGAACGTTGAAGTTGTTTCTGCGCTTCATGAGGTCCCACCCCAAGGATCGGCATCGTTTCAAGGGTCGGGCCCAGCTTCGGGAGCTTCCTGTAAGGCCTGAGGCCCACGAGGCCCACTTTTTTCTTCTAGGGACCCTGTGGCCCACTGGTGGCCTACCGCGAGGTTGCTGTTGTCTGATTTGGTTGGTTTCTTCGGCGATCGTTCGTAGCACCGACCGCAGAGACTCTTGGAGCGTATTCAGCACGTGGCAGCATTTGTCCCTGTCTCCTTCCTTTTGCAACTAAGCGCTAAGCTACGAGCGGGCTGGGTTAGAGGCCCCAGGGCCCTAACATGCACCTCGGACCAGGCCATCATAGACTTAGGGGCCAGAGCCAGGCGCAATTCAGCCAGGGCCCAGCGGGCTGTGCTAAGGTCAACGCTGGGCAAATTTCACGAGTGGGCTATGCAGCAGTATCAGGCTGGAGGCTGTGGGCTCTGCAGCGAATTAAAGATAAATTGCGTCCGTGTATGTGTGTGGGGGGTCCGGGCTATGGGTGGAACGGCTGCAGTGTCCTGCCAGAGTATGGCTGTGAAGGCCACTATCCGGAACAGTAAGTGAGCAGGTGGCGCAGTAGTTTTCCCGTCGTCACAGCCTGAGCGCCCAGAACAGGGCCAAGCGAAACACCATGCGTCCTGTCGGCGCGCAATGGCTTTGACGCGTTACCTCGGTCTTCACTGAGAAAGTCCCTGGGGTAGATGGGCTGTTTAAGTCAGTTTTTATTGCGGCCATTCGGTTTACAGCAGCTGGCCGACTTTGACGCACTAGTTGATCAGGAAGTTTGTTGGCCCTGGCAGGCCCTCGCTGTCCTCGCCGCTCTCTAAGCCAGCGATGAAGACTCTGACCGTGCGATTGGTTTGGTAGCTTGGGCCACGCGCTTTTGGAGCCGACTCAGACATGGCGATCGCGCGGGATGGGCCCAGGAAAAGGCTGGCACAGGGGATGCAGCTTTGTCAGGCAGCTCGGTAGTGCAGGTAGTTCTCCTTTGGATTTTGAGAGACGGGCAAGTGGCGTATTCAAGTCTGCCAGACACTCCAGAGTGCCACTTCTCTTTGGGGTGTGAAGGGTTTTTGCGACAGTCCCCTCTGGGATCTGGTCCTGGGACATGCTTTTGTTCTAGTCTTTCCGCCCTGCTGTTTGGCCTTAGAGCTCCAGGTCCACATGGCAGCCAGGTTTTTTCAGGGAATCAGGTGGCTTCCCTCTTGCCGTCCAACCAGGAATGTGCTTGATTCCAGGGAGTAGTGGATCAGTGGATGGAGGTCTGGCTGCGTTGCACTTCGAGCGTGGGAAGATTGCCACCGGGCCACCTTTGCCGTCCATGCAGGCGTGTGCTGACGATATCGTGCAGTGCATGTATGGCAGCAGTGATAGAGTGGTTGCGTCTCACTCTTTCTCTCTCTCTCTCTCTCTCTACTCCCCTCTCCTTCTCCCTCTCCCTCTCCCTTTCCCTTTTTCTCTCCCTCTCCCTCTACTTCTTTCTTTTTGTTTGTTCTCTCTCTCTCTCTCTTTTCCTTCTCTCTCTCCCTCTCTCTCTCTCTCTCTCTCTCTCTCTCGAGAGAGAGAGAGAGAGAGAGAGAGGAGAGAGTCGGTCTTGAGCTAGTGTAAGGGCCCAGAGGAAGATCCAAGCAGGCCATTGGGAGGGCTGGTGCAGACAGATGCCTAGTCAGACTCCGAAAGAGCTTGCTCGATGCAACAGGTGATGGACAAAGTGCGCGCAAGATGGCCATGGACTCGGCGTTCTCCAAAGCCAAATATTCTGACAAGATTCACGGCATCCCCCTTGCGCGGCGTCATGCTCAGCTGACTGGGATGTCTCTAAAGGGGGGGGAGTCCTGGCCGCGCTTTTGGCTTCAGGGTGTGGTAGACGGGGCCCTGCTCTCTTCGCCATGTTTGACGCGCGATCGGTGTGTGCTTTCAGATTTGAGCCCACGCCAGCTTTGATGCAGAGAAGACCAGGAGCGTTTGGCGCGAGGTTGTCTCACAGCTCGAAAGCAAGCTTGCCAGCAACTGTGGGCGTGGGATTGCCATCCAAGTCGCCGCCGCCGTAGCCGCGCTGCCTGGCGCAGGTAGGAAGCCCTGGGGCCCGCGGGCCTGGGAGAGCGCCCCTGGCGGTCGGCGCGCGATCTCGGGAAGTAAGCTTGGGCGAGGCAGGGTGGGCCTGGCTGACCGTCTCGAGGCTCTCGCCAAAGGCAAGGGGCGCCAACTCTGGGTTGCTGCAGCTGAAAACTCGTGACACGGGTCAGGCCTGGAGCAAGTTCCAGGTCTTCTCGGTCCCACTCGCCAGCTCGAGTCTGTAGCCAAAAAGGGCAAGAGACATTTCGCGCGCGGTAGACACTCGGAACAGTTGGCCGAGACCAGGGTTGCGAGACTGCGGGCTGGCCCAGGACAGTGCCCGCAAGCGTTGCGGGGGGCCTGTTCAGCTTCTCAATGGTGTCCGAGTAGTTACGGCGCAGAGCGCTGACTGATTGGGGGAACAACCCGAGTTTTTGGATGCGAGGGCTGGCGCCAAGCAGCAAGACTGCCGCCCCTCTCCCCCCCCCCTTCCCTGGACAGGGAGGATTTCAGGCCTGCGAGAGGGGGTGGGGCTCCGGGGGGCGGTGGTTGACGGGCGGAATGCGGGAGCCTGGCGGCTGGCGCCGCCGACCCCAGGAGAGGACGACGAGGGCGACGAGGGCAAGGGCGAGGAGGAGAGGGTGGGGGGTGGGCAGCGGGGGGGGGGATTGGATTCAGGCTTACAGTCAAGACGCTGAAATAAGGAACAGTGTGGGTTCGGAAGGGGCTCGATGTTCGTTAGGTTCCTCTAGTGCTGTTCCTCTTGCCCTCCTGGGGCACGGAGGCGCTTACAGGGCCAAGAAGGGGCTTCGTTCCTTATTTAGCGTTCCTTCTTTAAGCGGCCCGACTGTATGCGAGGGGGCGGTGGTTGGCGGGCTTGGTTTTGGTGGAGGAGGAGATGCCAGCGGGGGTCCGGGCTGTGACGGCTCCGTCCTGCGTCGAGTGGCCTGGTCCTGGGGCGCGTTCCAAGGCCTGCGTGCTGGAACGGCATACGATCCCCAGAGGCTTAAGGCGCACGCGTATGGTTTTTGGTCATGTGCCTGGATGGCGCCAGTCGGCCAACGGGGGAGAGGCCATGAGTTCCCCGCAGTTCTTGAAGCCCCCCCTGGATTGCCAATTGATTTTTGCCTCCGATTCTTCCCATGTCGTCGCGAATTCTAGTCAAATCTAGAGGGGGGCGCATCCTAAGTCGCATTTAGACGCGTGGCGCTCGATCAGGGACCTTCCCAAACAGTACCCTGGCAGAACTGTTGTTTTGGCCATCGTTGAAAACTGCAGATCTCCCGAGGAGGTCAAGGCCCGCGGTGCAGGCCCCCCCCTTTTCCTCTTGAGTGAGGTCCTGGACAGTATTGCGGACCGGTGGGCCGGGAATCTCGGTGTCCCGGCTAGGGGTGGGGGCGGCTGGTCCGACGCTCAGGCTAATTATTGCTTTTCATGTTCGACAGCACCTCGGTCACGGTTTGCTTGCTTCGATGGAGGTCCACGGTAACAGGGCACCCAAAGGGTCGGCCTTCAATCAGAAATGCCGAGAGGTCAAGAGGCAGTTGCTTCTCGTCTCGCACGAGCCCGCGCGAGGCATTGGCACCCAGATCCGCTGCCACACGTGTGGCGGCTCTGGCGCCGTACAGAGTGCTTGATCAGTATTTAGGGACCCCCTGCCACGAGGGTTTGTTTCGAGGTTGGAGTTTGGTACCCAGGCGTTGATCTGCGCGGCTCCCACACCGCAGCTTATCGAGAGGAATTCGGGAGCCCAGT
>CAUYUJ010000614.1:172500-195000 GCA_963575745.1 Prorocentrum cordatum
ATGCTGATGATGTGGATTATGATGGCGCTGACGATCATGATGCTGAGGATGATGCTGATTCTCATGATGATGATGATACTTATGGTGATGATGATGCTGATGATGATGCTGATCATAATGCTGATGATGATGATGATGATCCTGACGATGATGATGCTGATGATGATGATGAGGGTGATGATAAGGAGTATGATGATGCTAATCATAATGATGTTCGTGATGATGATACTGATGATGATGATGCTGATGATGATGAGGATTGCGATACTGACGATGATGATGATGCTGATGACCGTGCTGACGATGCTGATGATGATGCTGATGCCACTGGTGATGCTGCTGCCACTGATGACGACGAATGCGTCGGCGATGATAATGGCGATGATGATGATGATGATGATGGTGGTGGTGATCCTGATGAGTGACAAGGAGGAGGATAAGGATTATGATGACGATGCTGATGATGATGCTGATGGCGATGCTGATGATGCTGCTCATGGTGATTATGATGATGATGATGATGATGTTGATGACGATGCTGCTGCTGCTGATGATGCTGCTGGTGATAATGCTGATTATGATGATGCTGCTGAGGATGATACTGGTGATGCTGATGATGATGCTGATGCTGATGCTGATGATGATGATGATGCTGATGATGTGGATTATGATTGCGCTGACGATCATGATGCTGAGGATGATGCTGATTCTCATGATGATGATGCTTATGGTGATGCTGATGCTGATGATGATGCTGATCATAATGCTGATGATGATGATGATCATGATCATGATGATGATGATGATGACGATGATGATGCTGATGATGATGCTGATGATGATGATGATGATGATGATGATGATGACGACGATGATTATGATGATCATTATGATGATCATGCTGATGACCAGGAGGAGGAGGGTGAGGAACAGGAGGAGGAGGAGGCGGAGGAGGAAAGGGAAAAGGAGGAGGAGCAGGAGGAGGTGGAGGAGGAGGGGGAGGAGAAGGAGGAGGAGGAGGACATGGAGCAGGAGGAGGAGGAGGAGGAACAAGGCGATGAGGATGGTGAAGGGTAGGGGTTAGAGGAGAAGGGGAGGGCTGAGTACGAGGGGAGGGAGGGGGAAGGACGAGGTCAACGACGGTGACGATGGCGATGACGACGACGACGATGACGATTATGCTGATGATGACGGTGGTGGGGGTGTTGACGATGCTGACGATGATGGTTCTGATGATGATGCTGCTGCTGATGATGATTATGCTGATGCTGTCGGTGATGCTTCTGATGTTCAGGCGGATGTTGATTATGAACACGATGATGGTCCTGCTGAAGCTGATAATGATGATGCGGATGTTGATGATGATGATGGTGATGCTGATGCTGCTGATGATGATCTGATGGTGATGATGATGCTGATGATGCTGATGATGATGATGACGATGACGATGTTGCTGCTGATTTGATGATGGCGACGATGTGGATTGCTATGATGATGGCGATGCCGATGGCGATGCTGCTGCTGCTGTTGGTGATGATGATGATGATGCTGCTGCTGATGGTGCTGCTGGTGATGCTGATTCGGATGGTGAAGTTGTTGTTGTTGGTGGTGGTGGTGTGTGTGGGTGATGCGGCAATAATGGCGGTTATGATGAGGATGCTGCTGATGATGTTGATGATGATGATGGCGAGGCTAATGATGATGATGAGGATGATGATGATGATGATGATGATGGTAGTGATGATGATGAGGCTGAGGATGATGATGATGATGATGATGATGATGATGATGATGATGTTGATGATGATGATGATGATGCTGATGATGATGATGATGATGATGATGCTGGCGGTGATGATGATGAGGAGGATGATGCTGATGACGATTATGGTGATGATGGTGCTGATGATGATGCTGATGATGCTGCTGCTGCTGATGATGATGATGATGATGATGATGATGGTATGGTGGGTGGGAGGAGGAGGCGGAGGAGGAGCAGGAGGAGGACGACGCCGGCAGTGGTGGTGGTGTTCACAACAACGACTAGGACGGCAGTGATTGTGGTGGTGATGGTCATGAAGGAGGAAAGAAGGGGGAGAATGAGAAGGAGGATGAGGACGAGGAGGAATAGGGAGGAGGAGGAGGAGGAGGAGGAGGAGGAGGAGGAGGAGGAGGAGGAGGAGGAGGAGGAGGAGGAGGAGGAGGAGGAGGAGGAGGAGGAGGAGGAGGAGGAGGAGGAGGAGGAGGAGGAGGAGGAGGAGGAGGAGGAGGGGGAGGAGATAGATACAGAGAAGGAGATGGCGACACACGAGGAGTATGGCACATTGCATATTGTGCACCTTGCCTAGCGCTCGCGAGCATCATTTCGTCGGGGGTATATCTGCTGAGCACTTGGGTCCTCCACCACGAGATGCGGCCCCATCGACCTCGGAGATGGAGCAGCGCAAGGCCCGCGCCGCGGGCCCATGAAGAGCACGCTGCCGCCCGCCGCCTGGCACCGACCCCTCTGGGCCAAGCCGCCACCTGTCCTCGGACGGACCCCTTGGCCCGAGGCCCTCCATAGGCCAGATGGAGAGGGGAATGGTCAACGGGCGAGGCGGTGAAGGGCGGCGAGGGCTCGAAGATTTCAGACTTGGCAGCAGCGTCGTCGTAACGAGTTGGATGAGGAAGAGCAGGAGGATGAGAAGGGCTATGAGGATGAACAGGAGGAGGAAGAGGAGCTGGAGGAGGAGGAGGAGGAGGAGGAGGAGGAGGATGAGGAGAGGGAGCATGGGGTGGACAAGGGGGAGCAAGCAGTAGCAGCAGCTGCAGCAGCAAGGAGGAGGAGGAGGAGGAGGAGGAGGAGGAGGAGGAGGAGGAGGAGGAGGAGGAGGGAGGAGGACAATTATGACGAAAGAAAGAGAAGGATGAGGAGATAGATTTGTGGAGGAGGAGGAGGAGGTAGTGTCCGTCCCGGCCATCTGGCTGTCGCCGCGGCCCGCGAAGGCAAAACAGCTGCGTACCTGTTGCCGATCTTGGCCGCCCTCGAGAAGTTGTCCAGGCAGGTGCAGGAGAGGAGGAGGGGAGTAGTGGAGGAGGGGAGAGTGAGCAGGAGGATCAGGGGGAGCAGGGGGAGCACAGTGAGAAGTGATACCGACAAGGATGATTAGGAGGATGATTATCATGGTGATAGTGATGGTGACGCTGACGGTGACGATGACGATCCTGCTGATTGTGATGATGGTGTTGATGGTGAGGAGGAGACGGACGATGAGCATGATGAGAGTGATGCGAATGATGAGCAGCGCCACATCTGAGAAGCAGGCAGCGTGGTGGTGGTGGACTGCGTAAATAGCCGTGAATTTGAATTCACGGTTACCTTGGGCCGAGTGGTCAAATCGCGGCCCGCTTGGTGGGGCAGGACATCTTCGATTAAAGTGTTCCTGGTGGGGTTGGTATTGGTCGCCACGGCAATGGTCGTAAAGGGTACGGAGATAGGGCTGGGCGGGAGCATGCGCACACGGGATCACGAGCCAGACGTTCACACACGAGCAGCAGGACGGGTACCAGAAGCACGACACTGAAAACGACGACAGATATTGTCAGCATGACGCCGAGCAGCTCGACAGAGTGGGAGTAGCCGCTAGCGGATCTCACATGCAGGGACGCGCCCAGGCGTTGAGGCTCGGTGATAAAACAACCGCGCTGTGTCGGCCCATTCGTTCATGGACACATCGATGAGGCAAAATCGTGCTTCCTCGCTTCAAGTAATGCTTTGTATGCCTGATGTGGTCCAGAGAAGCTTATCAGCAAAAAGACGGCACGTAGCATCACGGTTCGGATATTCACTGGTGAGGTTCACGCCGGTTAATCGCAGTATGTCGTTGATCGACACGCCGGGTATCGGCAGGATTGCGATGCGCAATGCTCAGGAGTTTTGTAATGCAACGCGCTCATGATTCAGCACGAGTCTGACACTCACCACTGAGCAACATGACAGTGGCCAACAGCAAGTCACCACGCAGCATAATGGTCACCAGCTGTATGACGCTGGGCAGCATGCCAGGGCGGCAGTCGACTGCTGGTCGGGACGACGACGTGACCTTACACGACTCCGACGCCCAATAATCATGACGATGCCAACCAATATCACGACGCTGCGTTGCACGTCGGGTACCAGTACCGCGCCGATGAGCAGCACCAAGTGCCCCAGCGGCATGACACCGATTTAGCGCAGTTTTCCGTCGATGTATCGCCGAGTAGCGTCGATTTAGCCCCGGTGAGCGTCGATTCGCAAGAGCCAACAAAGTGGTATGGGAGGCTCCCGTGAGTGCTCTTGCTGCATTCCAGGGCGGGAATTTATCCATATCCACCGCCTGGAGGGTCCGTGTCCGGAGCCTCGGCAGGCGGTGGATGTGGACATATTCGGGCCCCGGGGGGGCCGAAATGTAGCCATATCCGCCGCCCGCTGGGGCACCAGGACGTCAGTTCCCAGGCGGTGGCAAGGGATAAATCCCCGCCTCGCATGCATGCGTCGAGTTGTAAGAGCCAGCAACGTGGTATGGGAGGCTCCTGTGGGTGCTCTTGCTGCATGCTTCAGGGGGGGAAAAAACACACAGACACAATGAAGCGTCGATTCCCAGGAGACTACGGGAAAATGTGGGAAGTGGGGGGGGGGAAGACAGAAACCCAGAAAAAATATGGGAAACTAGGGGGAATCTGGTGATTTGTGTCTACTTCTTTGTGTGTCCCAGTTCCCCTTCAATGCTGTCTGTCTTTTTACCCGGGGGGCTGGCTGGTTCGCCCCCGGCTGCCCGAGCCAGGGCGCCAGCGCCTTCCGGGTGCCGCTCGGTGCTCGCGCGGCCGCCTGCTCCTCTGTCGGGTGCTGGGCGCCCCGGCCCTGCCCGTGCCATCTCCGCACGGGGTCTGGTATCAAGTCGGGCCTGTCCTTCTACAGGAGGACAGGTCAAAAGTGGTCAAACAAAAAACAGTGTGGGGACGATTTTTGGGACTATGCTTGCATATGTTTTTGGTATTTTTGGGGTATCTTTTTCGTCCAAAAACCATATGTGGGGGGACACGCCCGACTTAAATCTAATGTCCGCTCTCTGCCATTCGGCACAGTGCTTCCTTTCTTCCCTCCCTCCCTTCCCTGCTCGTGGGCCGCGCCCTTCCTACACACCCTCCCTCCAGCGTTCCGCACTGCTGCTGCTCGACGCGGCCGTGTCCTCCACGGTACTGGTGTGTGAGCGGTGCCCGGACGCTCACGGCGGCGCGAGAGCAGACGCTGAACGCAGCCATGCGAAAGTTTTGCTTCGAGAAGCTGTCGGCGCACGGAGGCTGGAAGAGGAGTCGTGTGTTGAGTGGTTTGTGAGTGCTACTCGGCGGGCAGAAGACGCATACTCGCAGACCAGCTTGCCTACCTTCGACGAGCGCGTTCCACTACTCGCAAAGTCACTACTCGCAAATGGCATGGATCCCCCGCGGGGGATCTACGATAAATCACATTGAAGCAGATATTTGTTTTCGGACGTTTGCGAGTAGGCACTTTGCGAGTAGTGGAACGCGCTCGGCAATACCTGGTTGCAATCGCAGGGCTAGACAACAGCAATTTTACATGACAAGCGACAGTCTTGCAATGACCGGAGTTGGAGCCGAGTTGCGTTGCGCTCGGTTCCATCCGGGTACCGATCTATTGGGAGACTTCTAAACAGATGGGTTGCTTAACGCTGCGCAGCGCTGGCTGTGAGAGTGCGAGAACGCAGCGGCTGCTTCTTGCCCCCGTCGCCTCCCTGCTCCCCTCCCTCCGATGGGTGCTGTGCGAAGTGCAAGCGACCGTGGCGCCAGCTGGGGCGAATGCGCGTGGTGCGTTTTGTTGGCGCAGTTCCCTCTCTTGGCTTATGGGCTGTTGCTCGTGCGTGAGCGTCGCCTGCTGTCTGGGGTGCCGCTAGCCAGGCCCTCTTTTGCTCTTCTATTCTCTCTCTTTCCCTCTCCTTCCTCCTTGTGCGCCTCTCCGTTTTCGACGCGTTGCGAGGCATTCCCAGTTTGCCCAGCGATGCTCCCTCTCATGCCGCGGTGGCAATCGTGCAGTGCAGACATGTTGTCCCCTCCTCTCCTCCTCACTCCCTTCCGGCCCTCCCTCCGTCCCTCACTCCTTATCCTCTTTCGCTCCCTGCCCTTACTCCCTTCCTCCCCCCCTCCCTCCCTCCCTCCCTCCCTCCCCCCCATCCTCCTCCCTTTTCCTCCCTCCTCCCCTCAGCGAAGATTTGGGTCTGATATAGGGCATGTGTAGTATCTGTTCTTATCAGTTGAAAGCATTGCTCAGCTTCGCTTAGAGGACTGTATGACTGTAATAACATCGGGGTTCAAGCTCTTTGAAAACAGAGCGATCTCCGCTCTGGTAGCGGAGCCGCCCATCGGGCGGCGCGCGCGGCCCCGCCCCGCCAGGCCGCAGCCGCGATATACGTCGTGGACATCGCTACCGACAAGGTCAGCAGCGCTACCGACAAGGTCAGCAGCATCCTCATAGAGGACATATTCCAGTATCCGAATATCGACGGCTCACGGTTTGGTGGGACGTCCCGCTCCTGAAGTGGGAGACCATCTCAGACGAGAGCAGCATCACACCCGGTAAAGTATACGGATATCCGATCATTCACACCCGGTCAAGTTTACGATAACCGATTGATTTACACCCGGTGAAGTTCAAGACAGTCTACAGTGCTCACACCCGGTGAAGTTCAAGATAGTCTACAGTTATCTCATTGTGAAGTTCAAGATAGTCTACAGTTGTTTCACGGTGAAGTTCAAGATAGTCTACAGTTATCTCATTGTGAAGTTCAAGATAGTCTACAGTTGTTTCATTGTGAAGTTCAAGATAGTCTACGGTTGACACCATGGCGGACTACTCAAGACCTCAGACTCTGCCTTTGGAGGAGAGTACACGTCAGGTTCCTCCCGGCTGGAAGCCGGGCATTCCGAAGTACAGCGTGAAGAAATACCTACAAAAGTTGTCTTTGTGGTGGAGAACCAAAAACGTTGATGATGACGGAGTGGCAGCTCTTCTTGTGTTGCAGCGTCTTCAAGGAGGAGTTTACAAGCAAGCGTTGAGGTTCAAGGTTGAACGGGATGGCAGAGAGTACATTGGAGAGAATGCGTTCGCCCTGGAGAGAACGGAAGCAGACGAGCTACACGGAGCACAAGCGCATCTCTCAGGACTTTCTCTCTTCACTCGTTGGCTTGAAGGCGAATATGGACTGCGCGATCAAGACACAGTCGGAGTTGCACTCGACAAATTCTTTTCATTCAAGAGAGGGCCCCGAGATCTCGGGCAATACATTTCAGATTTCGAACTTGTGTATGATGAAGCGGCAGACCAAGCAGGACTCAATATCAACGCAGTTGGACGGAGTTACTTGTTGCTTCAGGGATGCGACCTCTCCATCAAGAAGGTCGACGACATCAAACTCAAGATCGACGGGGACCTCAGACGGTATAATGACATCAAAGCTATCATGACACGTCTCGCCAAGCAGTCACTGGCTCAGAACAACCCAGAACAGTACGAAGGCTTCTGGGTCGACTCAGATGAAGAAGAGTACTGGGATTACTACGGCTACTACGACGACTACGGCCAGTGGCAGTACTACGAGGATGACGAATGGTGGGACGAGGAAGAACAATATGACGAGCAGTATTCTCCACCCGGGGCTTCAGCAGCAGATGACGAGGCGTACAAGGGATCCGGCAAGGGCAAGAAAGGAAACCCAGGCAACTGCAGCAAGTGCGGTTCGAGATGGCATCGATCTGAAGACTGCCCTGCCGCAGGCAAGAAGGACACCAAGAAAGGCGACGACAACAAAGGGAACGGCAAAAGCAAGTCGGACTCGAACAACGGCAAGGGCAAGTATCGTGGCGGAAAGAGCCGCGGTCGAGGCAAAGGACGAGGAAAAGGTTACCGTGGCAGAGGCAAAGGCAAAGGCAAGAAGAGCAAGGGCCACTACGGTGACGACTACGACGAGGAGTACTCCGACGATGATTGGGACTGGAGTACCTCTCACGGCAGTTGGTATGCGACGAGAACCAAGACCCAGAACAAGGACGCGCTGTGGACCTTCAACACTCGAGCAGAAGCTCATCATGGTTCATCCTGGTCTTCACTGCAGACAGTACCCTCCTACAGCCTGGACGACCCGGAGTCACCAGACATGGGGCAAGGATTTCAAGAGACCTCCTCAGCGTCAGCATCGAAACCCACCTTGGCTCCTTCGGCACAGGCAGCAGGACCAGCATCACCAAGACCGACTCGGAGAGCTACGACTGGAGACTTCATGCCAGACATGGGCTCTCCTGGTCATGCCTCTACCTTTGACGATGACGAGGAAGCCGAACCCCGTCGCCTACCTCGCGGAATCGTTCCTGGAGGCTTGGATTTTCTTGTCAGAGAAGTTCAGAACTTGTGCTACGAAGATCAAGTATCACAGCAGAACAATCACAACGTGCACGAGGTCAACACGAGCTATCATTCTATCAAAGGCACCAAGAGGTTTGGTCTGCTTTACGATCCTGGTGCATCGTCAGGCATCATCGGCACGGACACGGTACGGGAATATCAGCAGGAGATTCTCGGCGGCGCAGAGATCGAATCCAGACCAACCCGAGCTCAGTTCACGGGCATCGACGGCAAGCCTACACCTGGCATCGGCAAGGCGATCGTACCACTACGCATCCCAGCCATGAAGGACGCGACGTTCACTGGAGACATGATCGGAGGCATGGGAAGCTGGTGCCCGGCTCTGATGCCATTGCCAACCTCGATCAGATACAGGGCCATCATGTTCTCGGCGATGTTCGACAACGGTGACGGCATCCTGGTGATCTTCCCTGACAATCGACGACTTGGCAATCGAGCTACACCAGTGTATATCAGGCTCCTGTTGACTGACTCTCGGCACTACATCATCCCGACGGACAACCAGCATATCCGAGAAGAAGTTGATCAACAATATCTTCATGGAGTTCTTCTGGACCATCTTCAAATATTCTGGGACTTCAAACCATCCCGCTCTGGAGGCAGATCGGCGGAATTTCAAGTGGATACAGCGCCCGCGGACACTAGCACCGGAGCGAAGTCATCGACTTTTTCGGGCATGAGCAGGGATGCGACCAACCCAGAAATTCTGAAGCAGCTGGACCATCTCAGCAAGAGCATCGAGAGCATCAAGGATCACATCGGCCAGCCCGCAGCTCCCAACACGCACCACTTCGTGAGCATGGAGACGGCATTCGCTGGACACAGTTGCGGAGACGACAAGTGCACTCAAGACCACCAGTATCCTACGAGGAAAACGACTATTACAAGAACACAAAACTTCTGGAAGGTCTGGGGCATGTTCAAGGGCAGCGGCTTTACTGGCGATATGATTCCAGACGGCCTGAATCCGGCGCAACAAGAACGAATGCAGAAGAACTACCAGGGTATCCCAGAGAAATTCTACACCAAGACGAAACTGACGGTCATTACCCCCAGAAATGCGGACAGCTTCCTGAAACATCTTCAAAATTACAAGATCACGAGCGTGGACATGCAGGAACACTTCTCGGGAAGCAGTACCTTGTCATTCTGGGCATGGAGGTGCGAATTCTCTGTATTATTCCCAACGGACATGAGATGCGGCTGGAACCTCGGGCTGAAGGAACGCCAGGACATCATTTCCAGATTTCAGAAGGCCATCCGTATCCAGGTGAAATTCTACACGCCAGAGTGTACCCCCTGGTCACAGGCGAGTCAGACGGCAGATCCAGAGAGAAAGGCAGCGAATCGCTCAGCAGATCTTCCAGCACTTCAATGGGTATCCGACGAGTGCAAGAACACGAACCTGGACGGCACGGACTACGTCATAGAGAACCCGGCCAAGAGCGCGATCTGGGAGGAGTCACCCTTGAAGGGGCTGCAGAGCGACGAGCGCATGTACAACAACATCTGCGACCAGTGCCAGCACGGAGCTCAGGACGCAGAAGGCGCACCCATCCAGAAACGGACGAAGTTCATGGCATCTTTTCGCATGAGGAGAACGGCAATTCAGTGTCAATGCGTACGTCCCCATGCTTGGCTCGTTGGAGGCGCCCAGACATCGAAGGCCAAGATCTTCACAGAGAAGCTATGCAAGAACATCTTGAAGGACATCGGCAAGCGCATCGAGATGACGCTCAAGACACCATTGGACCTTCTTTTCTGGACGTGCGAGAGGTGCAAGCATGGAAACAAGGCAGGGACACCACATACGAGAACACAAGGGTGCAGGTTCGATCCCAGCCGGAATCCTCCTGGAGTTGCTGGGCCACCACCAGTACATCTCCCTACAGCTCCTGCGGAAGCAGTAGCACCGGCTCCTGTACCTGCAGCACCGGCACCAGCAGCAGTTCCTGTACCAGAACCAGCGGCAGCAGTTCCACAGCCACCAGCTCATGAGCCAGACTCAGAAGTTCCAGAACCACCACCAGGACTTGATCCACAAGAAAAAGAGACGAGTTCTAAGGGCGATACCACGGACCAGCCGAGCATCAGCAGTAAATCACCCAAGAAGGAAATAGTGATCAAGCCCAATTTCGACTTGCAGCGCTTCAAACATCAACTCGAAGAGGCGGCTTCGGATCAAGCACGACTGGCATTGCTCCTGGGATTTCATCTGAAGTTCTGGCACGCTACACCTGATGAGATGGCGAGACTACTGGCGGCCCTTGGAGTGGAACCGAACATCATCAAGCTTTGCCCACAAGTGGTCAAGGATCTGTGCGAAGGTTGTCGCAAGTATGCTATGCCGTTGCACCGACCAGCGTTTCGCGCACACATCACAACGAAGTTCAACGAGCGAGTTCAAGGCGATTTATTCTTCCTGTGGGACATGATATGGCTCATTCTAGTGGACGAGCACATCAGATACAAGGTCATCGGAGTGATGAAGGACAAGACGGCCCCAGAGTACCTACGTTGAATGGGAGAATGTTGGATCAGATTCTTTGGGCCTATGGAGACATTCGTATCGGATCAGGAAGGAGCTCTAACCTCGGACCTCGTTGGAACGACGCTGGACAGGTACACGATCAAGCGAGAGTTTGCCGGCACGGACCCGAACAAAGAGGAGAAGAGTACTACTGGATTGGTGGAATCTCACATTCGTATGACCAAGTCTATAGCGTTGAAGAACGAGGTGGTCGCCAAGCGAGAGGGCCTCAACATTTCCAAGGAGACGCTAGTGTACGAGGCGGCGATGGCGCAGAACTTATTGCTCAACTTCGGTGGAAACACGCCCGCCAATGCACTTTTCGGCTACACTCCTAGGGACTTCTACGACGAGAACTCAGCGACCACCATGGCCCACAAGGGCGCGCTCGAGATTTCACCTGACACGTTTGAGTCGAACGTACGTATGCGATTGTTATCCAAGCAGAATGTCCTGAATACGATCGTTGAGGAACGCCTCGCCATAGCCAATAAGTCTCGACCACAGAAACTGGACACCGAGAGGATCAAGGTCGGTGACAAGGTGGACTTGTATCGCACACCGAGCAAGAAGGATCAAGAGGGCTGGCGAGGACCATGTGATCTACTACATATGAAGAGCACAGGAGCGATCGTGGTATGGAATGGATATCCCTACATCGTTCCACTGCGGCACATTCGGATTCATCAGAGATTAGCAGCTTGGACCAACAGCTACGAGCGTCGACATACAGCATCTTCACCTTCGGTGTACTTGGTCACGGATTATACCGACATGCTTGACATTGTGGAAGGCACGGTTCCGTTCAAGCCGCAGATCGTGGGCATGCTGATTGGCGCCGACGGCAAGATGCGAGCCTCATCCAGTATGGGAGAGACACCTCCCAAGGTTTGGATTCTAGCTAAGCAGTGCGCAGAGGACGAATGGGGAATCAAAATCGACGGTATTGTCTTTGGCAGATGTGTTCGACGGTTGTACGCGGTTACTGGAGCTACTTTCGGACGACAGGTGACTTGGGACTGCACGAGACGCGATCAGTATGTGACAACGGACATCAATCCCAGCAGGCAGGTATTGGACATCATCAATGCCATTCCGAACATGAGCGACGTCAATGCGTGCAGCATCCTGTTCTATTCCTTCTCATCACTGGCAGAAGACGAGGAAACGAAGAAGTATGTCATCCCCGACTTCTCGGACATCTCGGCGATCGATCCCGACGACGAGAGCATGCTAGACCTACCTCTTCAATGGCCTCTATCACCTGATCGTGACCCAGTGGCGGAAGAACAACAACAAGGAGGACAACCACCGCCACCTGGACCGCCTCCGGCACCAGCAGTGGCAGTACAGCATCCTGGACATGGACATCCTCAAGCAGCAGAAGTACATCCTGGACTTGGACCTCCTGCTCCACCAGCTCCTCCGGCAGCTGGAATCCGACTTCGACCCGAACACGACCAACTACCACTTCCAGCAGGACTGCCATACGGCGGAGGACCACCTCCGGGACCTCCACCTGCTCCTGGACGAGCAGTGGCAGCGGCTCCAAGCCCGCAGACATTCGACATCAGCGACACGGCATGGCCGGATGGAGACGTCAGCATCATCGAGGCGGACAGCAACATCCCGCCAAGATCACCGTTTCCACCACCGGCTCCGCAGCGAGTTACCTTGCGCGACGACAACAGCTGGAAGCGAGATCGACAGGCACTGGACGAATCTCAGCAGAGTATCGAAGTGGATGACAAGAGCATGATCAGTGACGAGCAGTTCGTGCCAGAGTCAGGCTCGGGAGCTCCTCCTCCACCACCGGCGCCGCCGGCGGCTGGCTGGAGACCACCATGCGCACCACCAGTACTACCAGTACCCAAGCAGGCAACAGTTCCGAAAGCGACCCCAGTAGCACCATCATCGAAGCCGATCATCAAGGAGACTACTGAAGCGACGCGAGCTCAATCGACACCACAGGCACGACGACGAGAACTTAGCCGATCACCGATCAGAGTAAGGAACGAACCTGGCACTTCGAGGTCATCAGGAAGCACGACTATTCCTGGCGGAACAAGTTCAACTGGGAGCCAACCGACTCCCGCGGCGACGACTGCAACACCGGCAACGACTACGGAAACACCTACGACACAATCTCCACCTAAAGCTCCATCTCCATCCTCAGCAGCTCCATCCTCATCTCCTACACCAACAGCGTCGAGCTCTACGCCGACGAAGACTATGGACAATCCTCCTGTGGTGCAAACACCACCTCCGAAGAAAGCAGCGGTGAGTTCACCATCGGCACCATCTCCTGACGGAGACAAGAGTACCATCGTGTATGACGGAGGAGAAGAACAAGCAACGGTGGACTATGGACCTGCTGAAGAACCAACGCGAGATTATGGATCACCCCCAATGGCGTCATCGACAGGAAAGCCTCAGCCTGTAAGTCCTGGAGTTGTTAAGGAACCAGCTATCTCTCCAGAAGCTGCTAAAGATCTACCTCAAGTGGCTACTCCTCAAGGTGTTCGTAAACATGATCTCTCTCAAGACCTTGAAGATGTACGATTGAAAGTATCACCATCACAACCACCTGAGAACAAGAAGCTAAGGGCCAGTTCAGAACCTCCAGACGGTAAGAGACCACTACCTATCCTGGAAAGGTCGCCACCCTTGTTGACGGACACGAAACGCCCGAAGACGATGGAAGGATTCACAGCGTTCGGCGATCAACAACTCGGCATTCACCATGTTCAAGATCGACACCTGGTCAGCGCCTACATGGACAGCGACGAATTAGACGAGTACCAGACGATCATGACCAGCATGGCCCAGGAAGTTTCAGACAACCTCCAGCGCATGAGCGATAACGAGTTAACATGGACGTCGGAAGAAGCACATTGGACGATACCCGGACCGTTCAAGGAGAGCAGAACGTTCTACTTCGACCTGAACACCGGCGACGCGATATTCGCCCAGAACGACGACATCTTGACCGAGGAAGACATCGTCAAGTACTGGCCGCTCGTCGAGGCGGCAGACCGATTGGAATCGAGGTCGTTCATAGACAATTTATGTTTCAAAGGTGTTCACTACAACAACATGGACAGTTCGAACGTGATCGACGCGGTGTGGGTACGACGTTGGAAGAAGGTCTTCGATAAGGACAACAACATCACGTATATCATTAAGTCAAGGCTTTGCGGTCGAGGTTTCTTGGACGCACAAAAGCAAAACGTGATGAGGCACTCATCGACGGCATCAAGACTCTCACAGAGATTGATTGCATCCCTCTACTCGACGGAGAGCGACATGATCATGGAGACCTGGGACATTTCGACGGCGTTCCTACAGGGACTGAACTACGAGCAGCTGCGTAAGCACGCCAAGCGCATGGGCATCGAGGTTCGTGAACAACGCAAAGTGTATCTTCAACCTCCGGCCAATGTCTGGCGGCACTTTAGGGAGTACGAGAAGAGCAACATCAGGATTCCCGAGACAGAAGTATGTTTCTTTGTATCGCAGCTACTGAAACCCATCTACGGCACAGTGGACGCACCCTTATTGTGGCAGCTGGCTTTATCATTACATGTGTTGGACGACATGAAAGGAGTTCAGAGCGTGTTCGACGATAATTTCTTTATGTGGGTCAAGGACGGCAACATTATGATGGTATGGACGGTGCACGTGGACGACATTATCGTATTGGCGAAACAGGCATGGCTGTTGTGGGGTCTCAATTCCATGGAGAAGCGATTCGGCAAGATCAAGAGACATGAGCTACCTTTCACGCACATGGGTATGAGCTATGAAGTATTGGGCAAGAGACACTTATTCATACACCAACATGTATTCACGGAAGGACTCAAGAAGATCGAAATACCCTTCAAGCTCAAGGACAAGCTCGACCATGAATGCGACGCCAAGTTGACGCACGATTTGAGATCAGTACTTTGTTCACTGTTGTGGCTTTGTCAGACACGAGAGGACATCTACTGCGACGTGGTACAGCTACAGCAGATCGTGAGGAAAAGCAATATCGGACACCTGAAGCAGGCCAACTTGATCGTGGACCGCGCCAAGAGGAACATGAAGATGGCTGGATTGCATTTCGCACCATTATCTTACCCGGTCAGGCTGGTATCGGTTGGAGACGCAGGTCATGGCAACACGAAGACGTCTTATCCCCAGGAAGGATCAGCGGTATTTCTCATGGAGGACCACATGTATCAAGTACGTATCGACAAAAAGGACCTAGTGGACCCAAGTGACAACTACCTCCTCGGAGGCTCAACCCATCCTTTGATGATTGCTTCTGGGAAGTCCAAGCGTATATCTCATTCCACGTGTAACGCGGAGACGAACGCAGGCTACAAGGTGAACCAAGCGGCCCAGTTTATTGCATTACGGATGAGCGAGATTATCATGTGTTCAGAGACACAACATAAGGCAAAGGACATGATGGAGATTTTCGATCGTTCATTGTATCAGGTGAGAATCGACCACTGCACGGACTGCATGGACTTCTGGCAACTATGCTGTGGAGTGAAAGGCGTACCCTCGGACAAGTCAAGCAGGCTGGAAGTACTGAGCATGCGCGAGGAGAGGCTCAGCGGACGCATTCGAAACTTCATCCACCTGCCCACCGAAGTGGTCATAGTAGACGGGCTCACCAAGACGGGCACGTTCAAATTACTCATGGAACATCTGACGACGGGCCGATGGCACGTGAGGCCACCCAAGGGCAAGTACATCACGATACGCCGTGTCAAACATCAGCAGGACAGCTACTCAGAACAGGACTTGCTAGATCTCAACGAGTAGAAGTCGTGGTGACGGTAGTCCTGGGGCTTTGGTCAGGACCTCCACGTCGCCACATGACCATTCAGATGAGGGTCTGGAATTCTCTGAGTTTTGTATTTCTTGGATTGGTTCAGTCTGAGGAGAGAAATTCGAATGCAACTACAAAGGCAGCCAACGAATGATATTCAATGGATAGGCCAATGTACTATTGTCAAGGTGAAGTTCACGATGGAGGTACTACTGCTGTATTTCATGAACATCGTTAACCACCTGTACTTCTTTGAACGAGGCTTGACTGCCTCTTCTGTCTGCATGCTGCCGGCTGCCTGCTTGCTTGCCTGTCTCTTAGACGAGAGGTTTGAGAGATTGTGTATGTGTATTGTAGGTGGAGAATTAGAAGCACCTATATCTATTTTGAGGTGCACCCGCAGCGAATATCATAATTTAAACCCATGATATCCGGGACACTAGAACCGGAGCGAAGATTTGGGTCTGATATAGGGCATGTGTAGTATCTGTTCTTATCAGTTGAAAGCATTGCTCAGCTTCGCTTAGAGGACTGTATGACTGTAATAACATCGGGGCTCAAGCTCTTTGAAAACAGAGCGATCTCCGCTCCCTCCCTCCTTCCCTCCCTCCTTCCTTCCCCTCCTTCCCCTTCCCTTCCCTCCCTCCCTCCTTCCCCCCGTCCCCCCCGCCCTCCCTCCCACCCTCCCTCCTCCCCTCCCTCCCTTTCCTCCTTCCCCTCCCTTTGCGCCACCCAGACCAGGACACCTTGCCGCAAGCCGTTCATTGAAATCGGTCACCGGGATTTCGTCCTGTGTAAAATGCTCCCTCCTCCGTTCTCCCCAACCTCCCTCCCCTCCACATTTACTCAATCTGAATACTACTCTCCCTCTTCCCCCGATGACGGCTTGAAAGTGTTAGCCCCCCCCCCCCCCGCGTATTGTTTTTTACACAGGATTCCCCGGAGTTGGGTTTTCGCCTGCATTTTTTTCCAAAATGCTGCTCTCGCTGAGGCGCCGGCCTCATTTTCGGGCCCCGCTCGTTCCGAATCGTGCTCCCGCTGCAGCGCTGGCCTCATTTCCGTGCTTCCGCTCGTTCCGAATCGTGCTCCCGCTGCAGCGCTGGCCTCATTTCCGCGCTTCCGCTCGTTTCGACTCGTGCTCCCGCTGCAGCGCTGGCGTCATTTCCCGTGCCATGCCACGGCATGCAATGCAATGCTAGGTTGATACTACGCTTTGCGGTGCTCTTCTACGCCATGCCATGCCGTGCTCTACAATGCATCGCGTACCCTTTCGGGATCATTGCCCTGCTCGACATCCGACTGTGCGAGTAGAGAGGGGATCTACGCCATGGTAAGGGATGGGAGGGAGGGGTAGGATGTCAGATATGACGCGAGCGCACCTAGCTTGTCCCTCCCCCCTCCCTCCCTTCCTCCCTTCCCTCCCTCCTCCCCCCCGCCCCGTTTCTCCCTCGTCCCCGCCCTCCCTCCCTTTCCTCCCTCTCCGCTGCCCCCTTTCTCCCTCCTCCCTCGTCCCTTCCCTTCCCGCCCTCTCTCCTTCCCGCCCCGTTCCTTCGACTTCCCCTCCTGCTGGCCGTCGCAACGCCGGCGCCCCCGGGTGGCGCCCCAGAGGCTGCGGCCGGGCGCGCTCGTGGCCGCGCACTATAAACTGCGGGACGGCCGTAGGACTCCCCAGCTGCGTCCCTCGCCACTCGCGCCGTCCTCTTTTTTGTTGTCTCTCTCTCTCTCTCTCTTTCTCTCTCTCTCTCTCGATATCTTTCTATCTCTCTTTCTCCCCCCCCTTTTTCTCCACAATTTAACGCTGTCATGCGCACCTCTCCGAGGGAGTAGGGCTCAGGGGCGATCAGTTGAAGCCAGAGGGTCCCGTCCGCGATGGTTCTGGCCGTATGTCGCTTGACGTATTTGCACATTTCCGAAAATCGCGACGTCAGGGTTCAAACACACATCGCGTTTTTTTCGATATCTTAACGTATAGCCGGAATCTAGAGGTTCTTATCTCTCCCTCAAAGAGTTTGGTCTGTCTGCCACTCTGGCGGCTATGTTGCCGCCGTTCCCGCCCCGTCGCTGCATCGTCGTCACTCGTCGTCTGGGCCTGTCTGCCAATATGGCGGCTATGTTGCCGCCGTCGTTGCCCCGTCGCCGCCTTCTCGTCTGGGCCTGTCTGCCTGTCCGGCGGCTACGTTGCCGCCGTCGCCGCCCCGTCGCCGCTTCGTCGCCGCCCGTCGTCTGGGCCTGTCTGCCTGTCTGGCGGCTGTGCTGCCGCCTTCGCCGCCCCGTCGCCGGCCCGTCGCCGCTTACATTGCACACAACAGAGCCTCCTTTCTAAAAAGGAGTCAGGATCCACCAGCCCGCCGAGGCCGGGATCATCGGCCCCCGTGTGGATGTGCAGTTCACATCAGGGCTGGACCTAAACGGTGTTTTTGGTGATTGCGTGGGCCGTTTTCGTTTCGGCTCCGTTTTGCGGTCAAGGCGGATTCGAGACAAAAGCGAGGGAAAACGACAACAACACGGAGACGAAAACACCGTTCAGGTTCAGCCCTGGTTTACATATGATGCTGCCCCATCGTTCACTCTAAGTATGAATTCCCAGCCAAGTCGACCGGGTTCGACCGCCTCCATGCTCCTCAGAAAAACAATTTGCGCGCACATTCGTTTATCAAACATCGCTAATTGGCAATAATCTTTTGCAGCGAAGCGGGACGAAGTGCGCGCGCGCGTCGTCGAACGCGCATGCCGCAACCTTTCAAACAACTTTTCGGGTCCATGCTGGATTCGAAACCGAGTGTCCCGAAACATACAAACCACATGTTTTTTTTGTTTTTGTGACATGCTTTTTTAAAGAAAGGTCTGCGTGCGCTGTTTTGGATTCTTAGGAAGACCAATCGGCTTTCAACATTAGCATCGCGTGTGACCAAGCGGACCTCCCGCGCGCGCCACCATCATCGTCATCGGCGGGAAGAACATCGGCGCCGTCATGGGCCTTGCCGACGTCATCGTCATCGTCGTCACCCGCGTCGCTACTATCATCATCTTGTCTTCCGTTCTCGACGTCGCTATGATACCGCCCCCCGTCCGGGTCGCCGATTCGCAGCGAAGGCGTCAGCGCGGCCTGTGAGACGCGCTGGGAAGTGCCGAGTGGTCAGCGTCACCGCGGCCGCGTCGGTCGCGCCAGAATAGCTGGCCGTTCTGCTCGCAGACCTACGCGCGCCAGCGCGGCCGCAGCAATGTGCCAACCAGCGCCGAGCAGTTATAGCACTCGCCACCGCATGGGTTTTGCAAGCCAAGTTGCGCGTGGGTGGATGGGGTGATTGCGCGAGCAGTGGCGTTGACTTTTTCAACTTCGGCATGGTGAATTGCGCTGCGCGAGTTGCGCCGCGTAGGTGCGTAGGTTGCACCACGTAAATTCCCCTTTCCAAGAAAGAATGAGGATCCCCCCCGGCTTTATCGGTCCACCTTTTCGTGTTGCAGTTTACGTATGATTCTTCCCCATCGTCCATCCTAAATATGTTTTCATACAATCCCAGCCCAGCTGGCTTCCCCCCCCGTCATCCTCTGCAAAGAAAAACTATACGCGCGCATTCGTCTATCAATAGTTGCCAGTTTTCATGACCCCCTGGCAGAAAATGGGACGAAGTGCGCCCGCGCGCGTTGTCGCGCGCGCATGCCGGTATCCTTCAAAAACCATCGGTTCTGGAAGGGTTTCAAAATCGAGCGCTCAGAAACATATGCAAGCAAAGGTTTCGCATCGCAGATTTCCAATCAAAAAACGTGCTCGCGCGCTCTTGCGAATTCTTAAGAAAGTCACAGGATTCCCAACTTTTCCAAACATTACTACCAAACGGGCTTCGCGCGCGCATGCCGAAACCGTTCGAACGCCAATGCGCGCGTGCCGTCTTGAGAATCCTTTGCAACAAAAAGAGACGACGTGCGCGCGCACGTCGTCGCACGCGCGTGCCGGACCCTTCGAAAACCATCGGTGTCGCAGCGGCTTCAAACCCGAATGTCAAAACACATTCAAAAACACATGGTTTCGCAACATCAATTTTCAAAAAAAGCGTGCACGCGCACTTGCGAATTCTTAAGAAAGCAGTCGATTTTTCAACGTGTTCATGCAATTCTGCCAGACGGGTCTCTGTCGCCGCATGCCGACATCATTCGCGCGCCCTTGCGCGCGTGCTGAGGGGGCACGGTCCGTGTCGGATAAGACCATGCGGGCCGCTCTCGCGAGTCGGCCGCACGCGCGTGTCGAACTCTTTCCAAAGCCTTCATCGCCGACGCGAGGACGTCGTCATCGTCGTCGGCGAGATCAGCATCGGCGCCCGCGCTGGCCGCGCCTTCGTCGGTGCGAACATCGCCACCAGCATCGCTACTATCATCATCGTGTCTACCGTTGTCGGCTTTGCCAAGATGCCGCGCCCGCCCAAGTCGCCGACTCGCAGCGAAGTGCCCGCTGGGATGCGCCCAGCGGTCAGCGCCGCCGCGGCCGCGTCGGTGGCGCCAAACTAGGTGGCCGCTGCGCGCGCGTGCAAGGGTCGGCGCGGCCGCATAGATGCACCAGCCAATGCCAAGCGTGCTTTGCAATCGCCACCGCATGGGTTTTGCAAACCTGGGGGTGGGTGGGTGGGCGGTTGGCAAGTGCATGGGATGAGTCAACTCGTATTGCGCTCGCATAGATTGCACCATGCATATTGCGCACCACATAGGATTCCCCCCCCCCCAGGGCTATCCGTGCCCCTTTTCGAAATGCAATTTGTATATGATCCTGCTCTACCGACCGTCCAACATATGAGCTCGTACTATCCCAAGCAGGCCAGTGTCGACCCCCTCCGCTATCCTGTGCAACGGCTGCTATGCGCGCACGCCCGTTGTTTTACAACCGTCAATTTTGAAGAGTCCTTTGCAACAGATGTGACGTAGTTCGCACGCGTGCGTCGTCGCGCGCGCATGGCGACGTCCGTCAACAACCGACGGTTTCGTAAGGATTTCAGAATCGAACGTTCAAAAGACGTATAAACAGACATGGTTTCGCAACGCGGATTTCCCCAAAAAGGCTTGCGCGCGCTCTTGCGAATTCTTAAGGAAACGGCGAGTTTTCCCAGATATTCATAACATGCTACCAATCGGGCCTCGCGCGCGCATGTCGAACTCGTTCGAACGCCCATGCGCGCGTGCTGTCAGGAGAGTCCTTTTGCAAAGAATGGGGCGGAGTGCATGCGCGCGCGTCGTCGCCCGCGCGCGCCGAAGTCCGTCCAAAAACCATAGGGTGTGCACGTATTTCAAAACCGAGTGTCCCGCAACCAAATAAAACATATTGCGTCGCATCACCTGTTGTCAAAGAATAGCGGTGCTCGCTCTCTTGGATCCCAAGGGAAACCATGCATTTGTTCTCCAGCATGTTCGTTGGAGTGTGCCAAGCGAGCCACGCGCGCCGCATGTCAGAATCATTCGATCGCCCCTGCGCGCGTGCTGGGGTTGGGTGGGGTGGGGTGCGATCCGCGTTGACAAAACCATGCGGGCCACTCTCGCGCGTCGGCCGCGCGCGCGCGATTCGAACTCCTTCATCGCCGACGCGAGGGCGCCGTCGTTGTCGTCGGCGTGATCGACGTCGGCGCCGTCGGTGGCCGTGCCGTCGCCGCTGTCATCGTCGTCGCCAGCGCCGCAATTATCATCGTCATCGTGTCTACCGTTGTCGACGTTGCCATGGTGCCGCGCCCGCCCAGCTCGCCGATTCGCAGCGAAGTGCCCGCTGGGATGTGCCCGGCGGTCAGCGCCGCCACGGCCGCGTCGGCCGCGCCAGACTGGCTGGCCGCTGCGCGCGCGAGCATGCGCGGGTTAGCGCGGCCGCAGAGATGCACCAGTTGACGCCAAGCACTCATCGCAATCGCCGCCGCGTGGGTTTTGCAGACCAAGTATCGGGTGGGTGGGTGGGGTGATTGCGCGAGCAGTGGACTTGACAACTCACTACGATCAGAAATCAATCGCGCAACGTAGGTTGCACCAGGTATATTGCACAGCACTTGCTGCGCCATCCAATTTGCGCCACGTCGAATGCACCTCGTGGGTTGTGCGCCGCATTGGCTGCGCCCCTTATGTTACACCACTTGTACTGCACCGCGTAGATTGTACTATATATTTTTCTAAAAGAGTGCCAGGATCTACCCCCCCCTGGACTTAACGGGCCATTTTTTCGTTTTGCGATTTCCGCATGATTGTGCCCCATCGTCCATCGTAAATGTGAACTCGCATCTTCCCAGCCGAATCGGCAGCGGCGCACTCGTGAATCAAAAGCCAGCAATTTGCAGTAATCCCCTGCGCAGGGAATTGGGGCGAAATGCGCGCGCGCGTCGTCGCGCGCGCATGACGGAATCATTCCTTACGTTTCGCAGGGGTGTCAAATTCGATTGCCCCGACAGCATATACAAACACATTGTTTCGCAACGAGATTTTCCACAAACAGCTGGCGCTCGCGCCCCCGCGAATTCTTAAGAGAACCATTGGTTTTGAACACCTTCATTACTTGCTAGCAAACGGGCCTCTGCGTGCATGACATAATCGCTCGAGCGCCCTTCCGCGCGTGCTGTCGCAATAATCCCCTGAGTCAGATGGGGCGAAATGCGCGCGCGCCCCGTCGCTTTTTTTGTTTTCGTTTTATTTTTGTTGAAAAAATAACACATATGTTTGATATGCTATAACGCG